>CM033646.1:74310739-74361928 GCA_019512145.1 Engystomops pustulosus
AGAGTGTGGAGGTAGGGGCAGTAAACTATATAGTACAATAGTACTAGCATTGGGCTCATCTGACCCTCTATACATAACTAATAGCTATGTTCTTATTATCAAGGTGTGATAAATGTCGACATTATAATACTGCTAGGAACTGCAGGATATGACAGCTTTAAGAGTACTTACAAGAGGTAGCTGTCAGCAGCTGTTCTGTCCGCCAGAAATAACACACGCAGGCACCCTACCTGTCACCCGTATAAGCGCGATCAGAGCGGAAGTCGCGGGTCAGTGAACTGGAACTACCATAGTGTGCGGGTAGCGTCCAGTCACCATGGAAACTCGATCTCTAATGGTAATGATTAATGTTGCATGGGTACCTCTACGGACGAGGAAAGTTCATAACAAATTATACTGTAAATAAAATGGCCATATGTGGGATTAATAATGTTAGCGGGGGCTGGTTAATACGTGGCAGGTTAGTATTTAATGCTGCATGGCAATCTAATAATTGGCAAATGAAAGGGGGAGAATATAACCAGTAGATCGTAAAAAAGATATAATATAGACGAGCTAGGAGCATTGATAGAGAAATAGGACATGTTAAACATCCAAGGACTGGTATACATAGCACAGGTTCAGTACAGGGGGAGAATATAACCAGTAGATCGTAAAAAAGATATAATATAGACGAGCTAGGAGCATTGATAGAGAAATAGGACATGTTAAACATCCAAGGACTGGTATACATAGCACAGGTTCAGTACACAGGACTATGTAAGTAAATAGAACTAGTGGAAGTCACCAAAGAATGCAGGGGGGATAACAGTAGGGGGGGCATTGAGGAGAGTGCTACCTTATCTAGGGTCTTCTAGACTTTTGTTTAGGCCATTAGGCATCAGTGTTTTTAATTTAAAGATCCAGCACATCTCTCTTTGTCTTAATTTCTTACAATCACTAGGGGTCCCAGAGGCTGACCAACATCCAACAAGTTATTGCCTTTCCTGTGTATACAGGGCATATTTACATGACAATTCCTTTAATGGTTTTGGAAACAGAGTCATGTGGCACATAACAATCTCACAACGCCATAGAGAAATTACTGGGATCCCACATGCACTAGTCATGTGTTACCTAATTATATTGTTACCTGGCAAGAATATATCTGATCTTATCAAAACCTTCATGGCTTCATATATTTTCTGATACCTTTTTTATGACTGGATTATACAAAATATTGTAGACTACAATTGTGAGAAATTGTAACAATTATCACCTAACACAATGGGGGGCATGTATTATCGTATCTGCCGGATCTTTAGTTTTTTTGGGCGCAGAATTGTTGCAGTTCATTTAAAATGAGTTTGCGCCAGAAAGAACAGATGTTTCCGACTATCCCGACTCCTCCGTCCTTTTTTGGTGCAATTGGGCGTGGCCTAACTTTTCCACATTATCCGTCACATTTATGTGTATTTTGTCGGTATGTTTAGGCATGTTTAGGAAAAAATTGGTCAGGGAGCAAAATTAAGGCGCAGTCCATGTAAGATTTTGGCGCACATCTCATTAATGTCGCCACTTTAAAACATCGGGCTGTGCTTTCCAGAGACTGATCTCCGATGCCGACAGTCGTGCCTGCCCCAGAATTGGTAAATCCCCCCCAGTGTGGCAATATAACAAACGCTCCCAAATAAATCATAGAATATGACAATCTTGCTGTTATAATACATTTAATAGCTAGATGAAGTAAAATAAAGGCAAAATGCAAGCCTTCATCTGCCATGATATAACAAAGTATCTATAGAAAAACACACAATTCAACAACAGAATATTCTATTGTTTTTTGAAACAACTTCTTAACGTGTATATTATAACACAGGAGTAGAAGGTAAGTAGACTGATATACAGTGTTAGAATAGTTTCTGTTTAACTTGTATATTATGCGTTTTGACCTTTGTCAAGACTTGGAAGTTATGGGTAACCCTACATATCTCTGTATGTTAACTCAATATACATTATAATTAGAGATGAGTGAACACACTCGTCCGAGCTTGATGCTCGTTCGAGCATTAGCGTACTCGTAACTGCTCGTTTCTCGGCCGAATACTTCGCCAGATTGAGAAAGACTCTGCACTCCACCCAGCATAACGTGGTACATGTGCCATGCCTGGCCCATGTGTTAAATCTCATAGTTCAGCGGTTCCTCAAGACATACCCCAATCTGTCTGATTTGCTCACGAAGGTGCACAGCAACTGTGCGCATTTCAGGAAGTCCAGCACAGATGCTGCCACTCTCAGGGCAGTGCAGCACCGCCTCCAGGTAGTCAGGTCAGTCAGCTTCCTCAAGTCTACAATGAGGAGTGGACATTTCATGCTAGGCTGCCTATCCCGTGACCCTCGCGTTCAAAGAATTTATTCCAGCACCGATTACTGGGTATTCACTCTCCTGGACCCACGGTACAAGCAAAATCTTTCCACTCTCATCCCTGGAGAGGAAAGGAGTGTGAGAATGCATGAATACCAGCAGGCCCTGGTGCACAAGCTGAAACAGTATTTCCCTTCTGACAGCGCTAGTGGCAGAGGGCGTACTTCTGCGGGACAAGTAGCAAGAGAGAGTAGGCGAGCAGGCAGCTTGTCCAGCACTGGCAGGGGTACGCTTTACAAGGCCTTTGCCAGTTTTATGTCACCCCAGCAAGACACTGTCACCTGTCCCCAGTCTCGGCAGAGTAGGGCTGTACGCCTTGGAGGTTCTTGCCTGCCCTGCCGCTAGCGTGTTACAATTGTTGGGAGTGCCACATACAGGCACTCAATCTATTTAATTTTTCTGGAGGACCACCTACCTGCTCCTCTGGTTTGAAAACTTTTTTGGACTGCCACATACAGGCACTATCCAAATTTAATTGTCTCAATAGCAGCCTCCACACGTCGTCTTTATAGCCTCCACACTTTGTCGCCTCCCTGCTGTGTTATCCACAAAATATACTGGCAAACTTTTATCATTAACCGATATTATTTCAGCGCTTCTTGCGCATCTGTTTACATTCCCCTCACCTGCCATAACCCAAACTTATAAGAACACTACTACACTGGATCTTATACAACAGGTTCTTAGAAGTGCTGTTTGGGGAGGAGCCGAGAGACAGGGGCTTGGACAGGCGAAAGCTCGCCTGGCAGCAGACTGCCAGCTCCATCCCAAGATCCAACTAACATAGTTTTAACTGCAGCACCTTTAATCTACTACTACTTTACTGCCTCCATACATCGTCCCCTTACCAAACAATCTGGGTCAGGCAGAATTTTGGGTTGTTTTCATGGCTTCCACATCAAACTTGTTAACTTTGTCGCCACCCTGCTGTGTTATCCACAAAATATACTGGCAAACTTTGATCATTTACCGATATTATTTCAGCGCTTCTTGCGCATCTGTTTACTTTCCCCTCACCCGCCATAACCCAAACTTATAAGAACACTACTACAGTTGATCTTATACAAAAGGTTCTTAGAAGTGCTGTTTGGGGAGGAGCCTAGAGACAGGGGCTTGGACATTTGAAAGCTTGCCTGGCAGCGGACCGCCAGCTCCATCCCAGGATCCAACTAACATAGTTTTAACTGCTGAACCTTTAATTTACTACTACTTTACTGCCTCCATACATCGTCCCCTTATCAAATGAGCTGTGTCAGGCAGAATTTTCAGGTGTTTCACCAGATACATAATGGAACTCGGCCCATCTGTCACCGCCATGCTGAAGACCTAAAGTTGCAATCATAGCAGCGCAATATGGATGCCCCATACTGTCGCTGTTAATCATGGAACCATTTACGAAAAAACAATTAAAAATAGAACCGCTATGCTATTCCATTATTCCTAGGTGAAATATTCAAACGAGCCCGCCTGCTTTGAAAATTATAATTTTTTCAAAGTAAACGCTTCTGGCCCCCAGGCCCATTTTGGGTGGGGAGGAGCTGAGAGACAGGGGCTTGGACAGGCGAAAGCTCACCTGGCACCGGACCGCCAGCTCCATCCCAAGATGAGGCAGCCTCAGAGGCATCCATGCATACTGCCCCTGCTGTTTCCTGTCCATTTTGCCTCCACAGCGTCCACCAATGTCTCCATGCGCAACTTTCAACTCTCTTTACCCCAGACGCTGGAGCACGAGAGGATATACAGCACATCATCCCCTTATCAAACGAGCTGTGTCAGGCAGAATTTTCAGGTGTTTCACTAGATACATAATGGAACTCGGCCCATCTGTCGCCGCCATGCTGGAGACCTGAAGTTGCAATCATAGCAGCAATATGGATGCCCCATACTGTCGCTCTTAATCATGGAAGTCGTCTCCATGGCTGCCTCCACATGTCGTCCCCTTATCAAACGAGCTGTGTCAGGCTCATTTTTCGGGTGTTTCCCCAAATGCGTTATGGAACTTGGTCACTATGTCGCTACCATGCTGTGTTATTGACTAAATATACCGTCAACCTTTTGTTGACATAGGAAATCATTTCAGCGCTTCTTGCTCACCTCCTTTGGTTCCTCTCTGCCACCCATTGGTTTGAAGCCTGAGTCCATTTAGGGTATGTCGCTGCTGCCGCTGCCTCTGCATGCCGTCCCCTCTAGTGTCAGGGTCAATTATTGGATGTTTTAGATGCTATCTAGCCTCATTCGGTCACTCTGTCATGTCCATGCTGTTGCCCATAATTTTGGCATAATGGTGCGATTAAGCAGCCTCAGAGGCATCCATGCATGCTGCCCCTGCTGTTTCCTGTCCATTTCCGTGGTGTTTCCATCCTTTTCTGAGGTTCCCAGGTGTTTGGCCAAGCTTCCCTGTGCAGACCCTTGGTCCCCTTGAAAAATGCTCGAGTCTCCCATTGACTTCAATGGGGTTCGTTATTCAAGACGAGCACTCGAGCATCGGGAAAAGTTTGTCTCGCATAACGAGCACTCGAGCATTTTAGTGCTCGCTCATCTAGTTACAATGTATCAGATAATCTATGACTTAATTACTATATCACATGGTGTTTTTCCGCTTCGATGATGTACAAAAGAATGGACTGCACCACATGAAATAGGTCATGATTAAGGGTGGTTGCACCGCCTGAAATGCGTAGACTGAATGTCTGGATGTTTATGCTGAACAAGCACATTTGCAAAATAAAGCAAAACACAGTTTTCCACCAATGCTGGATTGTGGTCCGTTTTTCCCTGGAATTTTATGTCTCAATCAGAGAGGAGATCCGAACACAGGTTTAAAACAGCAGTGGGTGATAATTATTAAAGATTAGTATTTATTAAAAATATTATATAATTGATTATTTGTACATGATTTGTTTTATTAACCCTTAAGTGACTAGATTCACTGATGCTCCTGTGTGAAACACTTCAGCTATAAACAGAAATGCAGAACGCAGTATGCAGAATTGATTTGCATATTCTGGTCTCGAATAACGAGCACCCGAGCATTTTAGTGCTAGCTCATCTCTAGAAAACATTCATTGGTGTTATTTGAATTAAACTGTTTTTTCTTATGAGTGATTGAGTGGCAACATTTACATAGGGAATGGCCACATTTATAAGAACCTTTCAGACTTGGAGCTAATGAATTTCGTTAGGTGGTATTGCGCCTGAAGATAAATCTAGGGTTTTGGTAAGAGAGCTACCTAAATGCTCCAATGTTTTTTGAAAATCTTTTTTTTCTTGGAAGAATGTTCAGAAAATGTTGTGATGAAATTGGATGAAAAATCATTGGATAATTTGGATTTATCCAAACCTTTGCCGGCGGCAATCAGCAGTAAAACACCCACGATCGGTGCCGGCACCAATCACGGGTGTTACCGGTAAGCCTTTGCTGCAATATGCAGCAAAGACTTACCGGCTATGGAGAGGGCTCGGCCCGCGAGCCCTCTCCATGTACCGGGACCCGATGTCCGTCACAGTCGGGAAGGGGTTAAACCCCAAGGGTTTTTATTCACATCTTGAACAAAGGTGTTAAGTTCGTCCAGGGTACCCTGCCAGATAATGAAGATGTCATCTATGAAACGTTTATAGATTTTACATCTGGAGTAAAGGGGATGAGCATAAAGGAATGCTTCCTCTAGGTGTCCTACAACAAAATTAGCAATGCTAGGTGCAAATTTAGTGCCCATGGCTGTCCCTTTGGTTTGGAGAACGGTTTCTGCTTGTATAATCTGAGGATCTTTGTCTAGAAAACATTTGATTGATTGAATACCAAGACTGTGGTCAATGTTGGTATATAGAGAACAAATGTCCAAGATGAAAAAATAAGTACTCTGCCAGGGGAAATTAAGGGTGGCATTAATAAAATCCGTAGCATCCTGGATATGGGAGTCTAAATTTTTAGCGTATTTTTGTAGAAAAATATCAATGTAATGTGATAGATTAGAGGTGATTGAATTTATCCCTGCTATTATTGGTCGACCTGGTGGGTTGGTTATACATTTGTGAATTTTTTTGAAGGTAATAAAATAACGGAGTATTTGGTTCTTGGATGTACAGAAAAAGGAATTTGTTATTTAGGATTCCTTCATTGAAACCATCTTTCAAAAATTGTTCCAGTTGCTTATTAAAAGAAATGGTGGGGTTATGATTAGAGATGGGTGAATCGATTCTAATTTAATGATTCTTACTCGGTTGAGATAATTTCAGAAATTCGATTCACCATGAGGCGAAGTTTTTATGCTGATTGCGGGAGGGAATTATGTGTTTTTTTTCCCGCTATGTTTTCTGCTAAATGGTTGCGAGAACCAACCGTGTTACATGCTAAGAACATGGGGAAGGATCTGAAAGGAGCAAAACCCACCCCCGATGGACATCTTGTCAGACCTGTAAGCCAATATCAGCGACCGGACAGGCGTATGTGTTACACAAGTGCAGCCCTATAAAACCAGCCATTTTTCTATCTAGCCACTTCTACACTTCATTGTTTGTAGATTCCAGCGCTAGCTGCTGATGTGTGTGCGATTCTTGCTGCAATCCCGCGCTGTTTTCTCTAAGGGCGGATCTGTTAACCTACACAAGCCAAATAGGAGTTCTATTGTTGATCAAAAGGATAAGAAGGGAAAGTCTGTTTGATCTTTCATAGGCTATCTGCCAGTAGTGAGCTGGTCCAGGTGTGGGGTATCTGCTAATATAACCGCCAACATTGCAATACCTACTTGGGGCTCTAGTTTAAACAGCCAGATATACGTGTGCAAAATCCCGTAGGTTCTAAACGCACTATGTCGACGAGAAAGGTGGGCAGTGTTGTGTTGTTGTCTGTGCAGGCAGAGGTGGGGCGCACAATTAAGGGGAATGTTGCAGCCAGGGGTGCTCGTTTGAGCCAGCCAGAAGTTGCCGTTGTCATATAGTGGCAGTGGTGTTATACCAACCAAAGGTTGTTGAATGGTTGAACTAGGTCTTCCTTGAATCCATTCCTCCAATATTAAACATTTGAAATCCCCCAGCCAAGAGTTCGAGGTTACCTTGTGATTTAATAGCAGAAATTAGTTTGGCATGACCCATAAGGTAGCGGGTCAGAAGGTCGCCGTCATCACTGCTTTCCTCAAGCCCAGTGCTCTGTCCTGTTCGCTTTCCGCAGCCGAGAGCTTTACAGTGGTCTGGGGCTCAGACGCCACTATTGCCTGTTTGGACGATGGACGAATAGGGGTTTGGGAGGGCATGTCGCAGCTGCTTTGCAGTTGAAGAGGGTGGGGGCAACTATTCGCGCTTTCCTGCAGAGGCAGGCTGTGCATACTGACAATGCGTTGAGGAGTAGTTAGACATGGACCAGGAAGGAAAACGCAATGACGGTGATATGTTAATCCTGAGTCGCACTTGGGAAGCCGTTGGGTTTGTAGAGAGGGGATTGATCATCATCGTTGGGCAAAGATGGTACGTGTCAGCTGTTGAGCGCAGACAAGGCAAAGTCGCTTACGTGGCTAGTGAGTAAGAAGGGATAGGAGCTCAAGGCGCGAAGGATGATGTAAAGCGACATTGACGGGAGGCGGCAGTGCTTTCAAGGAGGGACACGGTAGTCAAACCGTTCGACGAGGGATGCAAATCCGATTCGCAGCCGAAAATAAGCAAGGGCACAGGGACTCCTCAGTGATTTGCAGCGGTCAGTGGGGTAGGTAGTATAGGTGGTAAGTAAGAGCGCCAGTGGAAGGGGTGCTGTTCGTGGTAAAATTAGCTAAAAACATGTCAGCAGTATGTGTGCGACAGTTTAGTTAGTCAAGTACAAACCAGAGGGTAGCTAGAGTGGTGTGGGTATATATGCCCGTATCTGTGGGGCAGAAAAAAGAAATCAGAAAGAGAAGAAATCAGAAAAAAAAAAAAGAAGAACAGAAAGGGAGAGATATGGCCCAGGAGGAGAGTAAAAAGAAATGGTGGGGTTATGATTAGAGATGGGTGAATCGATTCTAATGATTCTAACTTCGGTTAGAATTTCAGAAATTCGATTCACCATGAAGGCGAAGTTTATGCTGATTCGCGGGAATGATGTTGTTTTTTTTCCCCTCATGTTTCTGCTAAATGGGTGCGAGAACAACGTGTTACATGGGGCAGAGAACTCTGGGAAGGAGAAAGGAACACCCCCCGATGACATCTGCAGACCTGTAAGCCAATCAGCGACCGGCAGGCTTATGTGATGTCACACAGCCCTATAAAATCCAGCCATTTTCTATCTCAGCACTTCACACTTCATGTTGTAGATTCCAGCTGCTGCTATTGTGCTGTGCGATTCTTGCTGCAATCCCTCGCTGTTCTCTAAGGGGGATCTGTATACCCCAAATAGCAGTTCTATTTAGTGACAAAATGGAATAGGAAGAAATCTGTTTGACTTTCATGCAACTGCAGTAGTGAGCTGTCAGTTGTGGGGTATCTGTATACCGCACATTGCAATACCTTTTGGGGGCTCTAGTTTACAGCCAGATTCACGTGTGAAATCCACGTAGTTTATAAACCACTATGTCAGACAGAAAGGTGGCAGGTGTAGCAGGCAGAGGTGGCAGCACATTAAGGGGATGTTGCAGCAGGGGTGCCTCGGTGAGGCCAGAAGTGCCGTTGTCATCTAGTGGCAGTGTGTTTATTAACAACCCAAAGGTTGTTGAATGGTTGACTAGGTCTTCCAATTCCTCAAATATAACATCTGACAACCCCAGCCAAGAGTCCGTAGGTTCCTGTGATACAACAATTAGTTGGCATGACCCAGGAGCAGGTCAGCGGCCCTCACCTGTCCTCAACCAGGCTCTGTCCTGTTCCTTTCCCGCAGCCAGAGAGCTACTAAGTGGTCTGGGCTCAGCGCCACTATTCAGCGAGGACGAAGTGTTTGAGGACAGTCAGCAGCTGCTTTGCAGTGAAGAGGTGGGGCAGACTTTCGCTGCTTCCTGCAGTAGGCAGGCTGTGCATACTGACATCGGTGAGGAGAGTAGCAGTGACCAGGAAACGCAAATTGAGGATGATGTAGCCGATCGCACTTGGGAGCCGGGTGTAGAAGGGGATTCATCATCGTTGGGCAAAGAGAGTGTCAGCTTGTGGAGCAGACAGCAAGTCGCTACTGTGGCTGTGAGTCAGCAGGGAGGCAGCAGTGCGAGGACAGGAGCCAAACGTCCGCGGGGTACAAATCCCGATTCACAGGCCCAAATAAGTAGTGGCACAGGGACTCAGTGAGGCAGCGGTGGTAGTAGTCGCTCAGTGCAGAGTGTTCGTGGTAAAATTAGCAAACCTCAGCGGTGTGGCAGTTTCTTGTAAATACACCAGAGGAGCCGAGTGTGGGTATATGCCGTATCTGTGGGCAGAAAGTGAAGCATGGCCAGGGAGCTAACCTGGGTACCACGGCCCTGCGCCAGCACATGCAGCGTCACCATCCAATGGCCTGGGAGAAACGGGTGCCAGATGCGGTCCATCCTGCAGGCGCAGCAACAGCAGCAGCACCTCGTGGCACACATGCTGTTTCAGCAAGTCAAGGTTCCAGCACCTCTGCCGAAGGGAGCTGTTTGTCTTTGACATCATCTCCCAGTCCAGATGCTCCAGCTCCTTGCTACGCATGGCGCCAGCAGTCGTTGAGCGAGGCAATTACAAAAAGACAACTCTATGCGTCCATCCATCCTAAGGTGCAGAAGCTGACCATGCTCTTGTCAAAGTTGTTGGTACTGCAGTCTCTCCCTTTCCAAGTCGTGGACTCTGCACCCTTCAGAGAACTAATGGCTTGTGCCGAACCGAGTTGGAGAGTTCCAAGCCGCAATTTTTTTCCCAAAAAGGCAGTGCCAACCCTTCACCAATATGTGCAACAGAAGGTGGGCCAGTCCTTGAGCTTATCAGTTTTTTCCAAGGTGCACAGCAGCGTGGACGTGTGGAGCTGTAATTATGGTCAGGGCCAATATTTGTCCTTTACGGCCCACTGGGTGAATGTGCTTCCCGCCCGCCCAACCACACCAACAACTTCAACAAGAGACGGCGCTTTCTCCTCCACATTGTCAAACTGCTGCTCCTGCGCCAGTGTCCTCCTCCTCCTTCTCCACCACCACCTCAGCCTCCACAAGTGCTGCTCCATCATTCCACATGTGTAAGGAACAGCGGTGTCACGCAGTTCTACACCTGGTTTGCCTGGGCGAAGAAAGTCACACAGGGGAGGAACTGCTCCGCGTCATGCAAGAAGAAATTAATGTGTGGCTTTCTCCGCGACAATTAAAAATCGGAACCATGGTGACAGACAATGGGAGGAACATGGTGTCCGCGCTGCACCGAGGAGGGATGGTCCATGCGCCCTGTATGGCGCACGTGTTCAATCTGGTAGTCAACGGCCTACCCAAACGTAGTCTGATATGCGATGTTTCCACCCATTGGAATTCCATCCTCCATATGTTAGACCGTCTGTATGAACAGAGAAAAGCCATTAATGATTTTTTGATGATGCAAGCGGACCGTAGTACTCCCCTGTGTAATTTTGATGTCAGCCACTGGCAGCTCATGCGTGACACCTGCCGTTTGCTCAGGCCTTTTGAAGAGGCGACGTTATTTGTCAGTCGCCAGGACTGCGGGATGAATAATGTCATTCCACTGCTTCATGTCCTGGAACTCATGCTGCAAAATCTGTCTGGTCAGGGCACTGGAGAAGTTGTGACTATATCTCATGGCCACATGAGTCCGCTGGGAGCTGAAGAGGAGGAGGAGGACATTGGAGCACAAGAAGAGTCTGGTGCAATTTGTGGTTTTTCTACTCAGGTGACAGGAGAGGAGGAGCAGGAGCATCCGGAGAAGGTAGAAGACGAGGCAGATGACCCAGAAGCACCGTGGCAGTATACTGTGGATATGGAGACCGGGAGTCCCTCAGTCACTTGCGCTGATGGCCAGCAGCATGCTGCTTTGCCTAACTAGTGACAGCCGAATAGTCAACAACCGGCATAGGGATGACTTTTGGCTCTCCAACCTCTCGGACCCTCGCTACCGGTCCAAAATGGGTGACTTTTTTCCTGCTGCAGAGAATGAAGGAACAACTGGCATAATATAGAAATACTGAGCACACAGTTGGCCGCTGCCTATGTGTGCCATTGTCCATCCTCTGTCAGGTCTGACCGGGGGATTCCTGGCAGTCATTGCTCACGTACTTCTACCACGGCTGCTGTGGGGAGCTGGGGGGTAGGAACCGTAGTAGTTCCATCAACAGTCACTTACGTCTGGATTCCTTAATGAGCAATTTCCTTCACCCGCCTACTGAGGAAGGTAGCCGCCACCGGCAGCAGCAGGACATGAAGCACACCCTGAACCAGCAGGTGGTGGCCTACTTGGACAGCACTTTACCACCTGAGGTAGAGGATCCCACGGACTACTGGGCAGCCAAACTTGATGCGTGGCTGCAACTTGCGGAGTTTGCAGTAGAGAAGCTGTACTGCCCGGCCAGTAGTGTGGCATCACAGCGAGTGTTCAGTGCGGCGGGGCCATCGTTACCCCAGGAGAACCCGCTTGTCCACCCGTAATGTGGAGAGACTGACTTTTGTCAAGATGAATCGGGCTTGGATCGGCCAGGATTTCAACTCACCAATGCCTAATGCATCAGATTAGATCAGCCATGACGCCTCCTCAAAACGTTGAGAAATGAGTCGGGGTTTTAACTACCTGCCTCAGCTACTATTCTGATGCTGCCACCCGCCTCATGCCACACATCTTCTGCTAGTTGCACCATCTTCCTCCTACCATCTTTACCAGGCACTGGAATTGTCCGCCACCTCCACACTATATCATCCCCATTAATTTGGGACCATTTTTTAATATGTTTAAGCTAATGTTTGCATTTGTTTTAACTGATATGAAATAAAAAATTTATAAGATTTTTAAATATATTTGAGTTCCTCGTTTTGTGATGTGTCTACCACTTCTGCGTCCTTGTCTTCATTTTTTTCCGTTTTAGACTTAATGGCGCAGATGGAACTATAGTTTCTTTTAGTTCTCAAATTAATCTGTAAATTGGAGTGAGGTTGACAGTCGGTGGTAGGCCTAAAAAAAAAGTGGTGTCTGTTACCAGTGTATTTTCTTTTGACAGGAATTGTCAGATTCAGAGTAGGTGGGATGTCTAGGAGTGAAGAACATTTCGCCATTAAAGCTTTTATTCTTGTCTAAGGAAGTGTTAAATGTTGAGGTGGGCGACTCATGAATAGTTAGAAGGGAGTCATTTGGAGAAATTATGCAACCATTTGGGGCTGCAATGGATTTATGGTGAATAATCTCTGGTGGCAGAGATTTAGTCTCCAATTCTTTTTTGATAGTAGGAAATATGATAGAAGGTTTTTTAATAATACATGTCGATTCCAGAACAGCCGCTGACAGCTACCTCTTGTAAGTACTCTTATACCTGTCATATCCTGCCGTTCCTAGCAGTATTATAACGTCGACATTTATCACACCTTGATAAGAAGAACATAGCTATTAGTTATGTATAGAGGGTCAAATGAGCCCAATGCTAGTACTATTGTTAATAATATATAGTTTGTATTTGAACTACTTGTGGATTTTGCACATTTATTTATACATTCTCGTCTTTATTTATTTATATTTTAGCACATATCAAATATCTTCTTAATATACCTTGTCTTTTTAATATTATTTTACCAATATGGTCTTTTTATATGTGTGTGTGTGTATATATGATACAAAGAGGTGAGGCAGCACTCGGGAAAAGTTATGAACTCGGGTGCAATTCCCAGGACCTGAACCAAGGTCCATCAAAACATAGAACAGCAAAAAAATGGCAGCACTCCGAGATTTGTGGAAATCAGAAAAACGTACTCATTTATTTACACATGATCACATGACCTGTAAGATTATGTCACTTCCTGTGTATTTTGTATAAATTTTTCACTGTGTTACATGCACCTTTGCTTGAGAAAGGCTCCAGATGCAAGGAGCCGAAACGTAGCCTTGACACATGTGTGAATAAATGAGTACGTTTTTCTGATTTCCACAAATCTCGGAGTGCTGCCATTTTTTTGCTGTTATATATATTATTTATTGTATACTGTTCTGCAACATTTAGATTTGTACTTGAAGAAGGGCTTAATGCCCAAAACGCGTTTACTCCGGAATAAAATTATTTTAATCATTCTCGAAGACTCCCATCCTAATAGCGCCGTACCAGCTTCTTTTGGGGTATTTACCCCCTCACTGTGTTTATTGGATTACTGGTTTTAGCCTATGGACAAACACCAGCAAGCTGAAGGGCAGCTTATGGATGCTTTACAAGCGCATTGATTATATAATAAGGAGAGCACACCTCTAGGGGGGGGGGGGTCATTTTACATATACCCCCTCCCCCCCTATTTTATGTTCTTTAGGACATCATGTAGTTGTATATATGTTGGTTGCACCATTCAATAACTCAAAACAAGGATTGGACAACATATCACTAGCATTAAGAATGGTGAATCCAGTGCCTCAGGAACTGCTAGGCACTTTGTGGAGTGTAATAATAAGGATCTCTCTTCATTCACCTTCATCGGCATGGAAAGGGTGGATGGTCCAGCCCGTGGAGGAGACTGGAGAAAGAAACTTCTGAAAAGAGAGGCATATTGGATCCTTGTTTTAGGATCGAGATATCCAAACGGTATGAACTCAAAGAATGATCATAAATTTATTAGGTATATGATGCATCTTCAATGATTTTTTATATGTCACTTTGTATTCTATATGTTCAATATCACTTATGCTTGCTTCTAGTAGCCATTGCATGTGTCCCAGATATCCTGCATTTGATTAATCAGGTGTGCATGAAGGTATTTCTAGGGTTGTCCACCCTCATTTTAACATACCATGAGTTAGCCTTAAGTAATAGCTGAAACACATAGGTATTTGGACCTACTTGTACACCATGAACAATTTTTAATGATGACAAAATAAAGCAAAGAATCATTATTTTATCTGGATGTGCTATGGAACTCTTCTTTTTTTGGATCTTGTCCAAAAACAGCCCTGCTATGGTAACTAGTTCCAGTGCCATGGTAGTAAACCACAAAATTGCCCTGAAATAGGTTATATTGCCCTGGCTCAGTCAACCCTTATCATTAGCTGTATAGCCCCAGCAACTATGAGTTAAACTCATTTAATATATTTTAAGGGTTCTCTATGGTAAAGAATCATGATGGATGGCTCTTTACAATAAAAAAAAGGATTTAAATGTTCCCCCTAACAAACCAGGCTGACACCTCTAATGGTCTTCAGCATATTTGTTTGATTTTATATATTGAGTAGAATATTAAAATTTGGTTGGCCACATAATAAAATTATGATTTATCCTTTGCATCCTTTAACCCCTATTATCACATTTCATTATTGTAGTTCAGGTTAAAACATCGTGGTGGAATGTGGCGTCCCAGCTTTGAATCTAGTGCAGGACAATATTAAGTCTGATAAGAGAAGAGGAAGTAAAAGAAACATTCAGTCTTGCATAGATGCTCGGTGATCCAGTTTCTTGTTGAGATCACAGTCCATAAATCATATATTAGAGATGTGCTATAGTAAAACATTAGCACATTATATCATTACTGCTCACATGTCTTCTCAGCCGTATCTTCTGCCTCTTCTTGAAGATGATTGATGACAGGTAGAGGCCGCAAGGTAAAGGGGCTTTGCAATTGTGTACACTGTGAACAGCTCTGTTATTACGGGTTTTATTCTGCGCTCCAAATAACACTTTCTCTTTTTTCTTTGGGTCCATACGATCACAGGGATATCAAATTTATATAGGTTTTATTAGCTTTTTGTAATAGATTTTTAAAAAATGTAAATCTTTTGTACATAAAAATATTTTTAATTTTGCCAAATTCTGAGGCCAATAATTTACTCACACTTTGGTGTACAGACCTATGTAAGGTGTCATTTTTTGCAATATGTGCTGGTGCTTTAATTTAAATCAATTTGGGACCTATTTGTTTGATAAATTTTTATTCAAACATTCTTGGATGGAAAAATGGGGAAAAAGTGGTGATTCGGACATTTGAACGCTATTTTCTGTTACGTTGTTTATGGCCATGAATAATCTTTTTTATATTGTGATAGAATGAGCATTATGGGATTCATCAATACCTATTATGTTTATGATCTTCACCATTTGTTTATTTTTATATGTGATGTAGGGAAATGGGGGTGATTTAAACTTTTCCTTTTTTTTACATTTTTAAAAAAACATTTTTATCATCATTTCAGACCCTCCGGGATACTTTAACCCTGTTGGGTCTGATTGCTAATATTATACACTGCAATAACTCGACAGGGGTGTGTGGCTACTGAGTAAAATTGCCGCACACTAACCCATGCAGAAAGGCCTATGGATTGTGGTGATACCCTGACATGCTAACACGATGACATGCTGCCAAGTTGAATCCCTAACTCTCTGATGCTGTGATCGCTGTGACTGCTAGGATGATGGGCAAACGGTAAGAAACTGATGCTGCGAGACGGAGGGGCTGAGATATTGCGATTGAGCGGTGGAAGTGGAGTACGCCCATCAGACGCCATTGCAGAGATGCAGCGGCTGATAGCTGGCCGATACCTGGTAACTGGAGTTGTCGGAGGACTGTGTGTCTGAGGATCGGTGGCCAGGTGCTCTGGTCGGCTGATTTGACTGGCTGTGGCTGGATGCGGTTGCTAGGAGAGCTGGTAGCAGCAGTTGAGTGAAGGAGTTGATGCCTTGGACAGGGACTGTGTGTTCTCGGGAGGTGGAGGAGCAGTTGCAGCAGTGAGATGGCAATAACTAGTCGTGCAAGCAGGAACGTATGGCCATTGAGCAACCCAGCTGCTGTGTTAAATAGAACTTGCATAAAGTACACTAGAGGAGAGTCTATAAAGCTCGAAAATTAGACCTAAAATGTATTAAGAAGAGTACAAAGCAGCAGAAACAGCTGGGAGAAGGGAGCAGAAAGAATTACCCTGTGGAAAGGAGTGTGCAGTGTGCCAGTTGTGACCTATGTGGCAACCCGGTGAGTGGTGTCCTTGGAGCTTGGGCTATCCCTGCAGTATCGTTCCTTGGGGGAATGGGGCTTAAGCGGGTCTCTGTTGGCTCTGGGAGCAGCTTGTGGGGGCCACTGGCCCAGGGGTGGCTGGCTACACTCTTAGGTGAGCCACAAGGGTGCGAAGGCTTGAGGTGCACTCAGTTCTAGGGGCGTACCGCAATATGCTCTGAACATTAACTCTGCTAACTCTGATAACCGATTACTAATCTATTAATCCTCTTGTCCTATCCGACTAACTGTTAACAGCTAACTTACTGTTAAAATACCATGATATTGAATGACACTACCTCAGAGCAATATGGACATCCCTGTTGAATATTAAGGCAGATGTTTTTCTAAGTAAACACTATTAAATTGGGGCAGAAAACCAAGAAAAAAAGGCAGGTGCAATAATAGAACAATTAAATCTTTATTAAATACAAGAACACAAAGATAAAATAATTTAAAAACCCTGAAACAGGGGTGAGAACAAAGATACCCCTGATCCAAGCATATGTAAACAATATATGACTGCAATATCAGTATGGTAATATGAAAAATGTCCAACTCAGACATAGCTCACAATAGTATATGTATCAAACAGAAAAAGTCTCCTAATAGAGCCCAAACCCATCTGCTGCAGTAATCCGTGCTGAAAAAATATATGAGCAAATAGTCACCTTACCAAATAAGTCTAAAGCTGGGAACCAGGGAGAACAGGGATGTCCCATGCGTATCGCCCGCTAAACGGGCTTCCTCAGGAGATAATGGAGCAGATTTATCAAGCTGTCTGAAAGTCAGAATATTTCTTGTTGCCCATGGCAACAAATCACAGCTCCCCTTTAAAATATTCATGAGCACTGGTAAAATGAAAGCAGAGTTGTGATTGGTTGCCATGGGCAACTAGAAATATTCTGAATTTCAGACAGCTTGATAAATCTGCCCCAATAAGTGCAGTACACTTACCTCTTTAAGTATCCAACTCTGCTCTGTTCAAGCTTGGACGCCGAATGCAGTGCCACCCCTTCCGGTTTATGAAACTGGAAGTTATGTAATGCGTGTCAATGACCAGGATTCATGCGTTTCAAGCGGCTATTGGAAACACCCCTTCCAGGTCACAGTTCCAACAGTACATATGTATATATATTACCATTATGTACATATCATCTTCGCTGTCGCTGAACAAGGGGGAAATACATTGGATATAGCACAGCTAGGAGCAAAATTGTGCAAAAGTGCATTCCATTGTATGTGCAATAGATATCCAACTACTTCATGAGTAATACGAAAAAATAAATAATTAAACAAAATTCTTTTTTTAGGACAAAACAGATCAAATCATGTGTCATTTATTCCAGTGCAAGTAACATCTCTGGAACGGGTGAAAAAGACTTTCAGAAATTTAATATGCACGCTATCGTCGATCAAGGGGAATGCATGTTCTCCCCGAATAGAGGAAATATACACTCACCGGCCACTTTAATTACGTACACCATGCTAGTAACGGGTTGGACCCCCTTTTGCCTTCAGAACTGCCTCAATTCTTCACATAGATTCAACAAGGTGCTGGAAGCATTACTCAGAGATTTTGATCCATATTGACATGCTGGCATCACACAGTTGCCGCAGATTTGTTGGCTGCACATCCATGATGCGAATCTCCCGTTCAACCACATCCCAAAGATGCTCTATTGGATTGAGATCTGGTGACTGTGGAGGCCATTTGAGTACAGTGAACTCATTGTCATGTTTAAGAAACCAGTCTGAGATGATTCCAGCTTTATGACATGGCGCATTATCCTGCTGAAAGTAGCCTTCAGATGTTGGGTACATTGTGGTCATAAAGGGATGGACATGGTCAGCAACAATACTCAGGTAGGCTGTGGCGTTGCAACGATGCTCAATTGGTACCAAGGAGTGCCAAGAAAATATTCCCCACACCATGACACCACCACCACCAGCCTGAACCGTTGATACAAGGCAGGATGGATCCATGCTTTCATGCTGTTGACGCCAAATTCTGACCCTACCATCCGAATGTCGCAGCAGAAATCGAGACTCATCAGACCAGGCAACATTTTTCCAATCTTCTACTGTCCAATTTCGATGAGCTTGTGCAAATTGTAGCCTCAGTTTCCTGTTCTTAGCTGAAAGGAGTGGCACCCGGTGTGGTCTTCTGCTGCTGTAGCCCATCTGCCTCAAAGTTCGATGTACTGTGCGTTCAGAGATGCTTTTCTGCCTACCTTGGTTGTAACGACTGGCGATTTGAGTCACTGTTGCCTTTCTATCAGCTTGAACCAGTCTGGTTGTAATGGGTGGCGATTTGAGTCACTGTTGCCTTTCTATCGGCTTGAACCAGTCTTCCCATTCTCCTCTGACCTCTGGCATCAACAGGGCATTTCCGCCCACAGAACTGCCGCTCACTGGATGTTTTTTCTTTTTCGGGCCATTCTCTGTAAACCCTAGAGATGGTTGTGCGTGAAAATCCCAGTATCTTGTGGGCTTGGTTTTTACAGCTTTCACTGTGTGCCCCAAATGACAGGTCTCCCTCATTCAATGGGTCAATACAATCACAGGGGTACCAAATTTGTATAGGTTTTATAATGTTTTCATACATTTACAAAAATTAAAACCTCCTGTACAAAAAAAAAATTCTTCATTTTGCCGTGCTTGTGCTAATAACATTTTCATACCTTACTGTACGGAGCTGTGGGTTTGTCATTTTTTTGTGACTTTTGATTACGTTTTCAATGCTTCTATTTTTAGGACTGTACGATCTTTTGATCACTTTTTATAGAATTTTTCTGTTTTTCAAAATGGCAAAAAAATGCCATTTGCGACTTTGGCCACTATTTTCCCTTACATGGATAAACTCAGTGAAAAAAACTTTATTATATTTTGATAGATCGGGCATTTTCGGATGGGGTGATACCTAATGTGTTTATGATTTTTACTGTTTATTTCTATTTATATCAGTTCTAGGGAAAGGGGAGTGATTTGAATTGTTATGTTTTTTTAATATATATATTTTTTTTTAACTTTTATTTATTTTTTTTTTTACTATTTTTCAGACTCCCTAGGGTACTTTGACCCTAGGTTGCCTGATTGACTACAGTATGGCAGTATATGGGGATTTTGCACACCATCTATTACAAATGTGCAAATCGCACATTGTAAGAGCCTAAAACATGATAGCCTTGGGTCTTTGTGTGACCCGAGGCTGCCATGACAACAGATTGCCACTCCCCGATGACGTCACAGGGACCGACGATCGGAGCCAAGATGGCGGCACCCACACGGCGCAGGCTCTTTAATGCCGCCGGCAATCAAAGGGTTAACACCAACGTTAACACAATGAAGCAAACGCCTGGTAAGTATGAGGAGGGCTCAGCCCGTGAGCCTTCTTCATACTCCCCCATGCACAACAAGAAGTAAAGATGCGTCTTATTGCGCTATGGGGTTAATAGAAAATTTTATCCATAAATATTAAAGGCTTAAATTCCCCTTATAAAAGAAAGGCTTTGTGGTCATAAGTGGAGGATTCTAAATGTGATATAGTATGTATCCAAGAATCTATTAGTCAAATATGTATTCAGATATATTTTAGTGCAGAATGTCATATAAATTCTTTGAGTAACGCGTAGTCAGGGGCGAAACGCGTAGAGGTGGAGAGATGAGATGTTAGGACAATAGATATTGTAGCACACAGGACTTTTTAGGAGCAGGAAATAATCCCCGTAGTTGCCTTATTGCACACAGAATAGACGAAGGGAAACGGTTATATCTTTTACACGTTCTAGATGTACCTGCCTACTGGCCATTGAGCTAATCTGCACCTGTTAATAATACACACAGAGTACGCTCTCTGAGCTGGAAAAGTCCTTTTTATTTATCACTTGTGACAGTGTGGTACGTTTTCACGATTCTTGTACACACTGTTGCACATGTTGGAGGAACTTTTTAAAGTACATTAATTAAAAGTTATATTTTATTTATTTTTCTCCCCAACGATACCTGTGATTTATTATAAATTCTTTGAGTAAAAAGGCAGGAATAAATTTATAAAATCTTCAGTGAATTGTGAACTGACAGATTGGATGAAAGATAAAGAGGGGCGTTATGTGATTGTGGTTGCAGTATATGCAGCAAATACAAGGCAATGTGGGTTTTTTGGGTCAGTATTAAAATAAATAGAAGTGATTAACCCCTACGTGCACCAGGATGTTATAGTACGTCCCTGCGGGTAGATACTTCCCGCATCGGGACGTGCTATAACGTCCCGCTTCTGGCACCGACTCACGAACGGAGCTGGGACCAGAAGCAGCGGCTGTCAGCTGTCTATCACAACTGACACCGCACGCTAACACCCGCGATCAGAGCCGACTACGATTGCAAGTGTTAACCCCTTACACGCCGTGGTCAAGCATGACCGCAGCGTGTAAGGGTCTTCCCCCTATGGATCAGATCCCCTGTGCCTCTTAACGAAGGATCCACTTCTGGTAAGCCCCGAGGTCTGCCAAGTGCCCTGGGGCTGCCCGGTGTTCTGAGCAGTCAGACCCCTTACGGGTCTGACTGTAAACTGTTTGCGCATGCGTCTGCATGCTCAGACAGTTTACACTGCTCTATAATTAATTAGTAATGATCAGTGTATTGGACTTGAACCAGCGATCAGAGAATGGCTGGTTCAAGTATGAAAATTCAAAAATGTAAAAACATTAAAATTTACACATTAGAATAAATAAAAAATAAATACAGTACATAAAAATATAAGCCCCTAAAATGTCACTTTCCCATAAAAACACACAAAGTATAACCCCCCCACACACATATTCGGTATTCCCGAGTCCGTAACAGTCTGTATAATAAAACAGAATTGTTACTGGACCCGCACGGTAAACGCCAGAGGAAAATAACGTTCCGAAAAAAATATCATTTTTAATTAATACGTTTAAAAAATGCTCTAAAAAGTGATAAAAAAAATGTACTCTAAACTAACCCACTAAAAAGAACAACTCTTCTCACAAAAAAGAAGCCCTAACCAGATTTGTCAGCCGAAAAATAAAATAGTTGAAAAGATGGTGATGCTAAAATGTACAAGATTTTCTCCAAATTAGTTTTAATTCAGTAAAATTTAATAAAATACATAAAACCCCCACATATTTGGTATCACTGCGTCCGTAACAATCTGCATAATGAAACAGAATTGTTATTAGATCCGCAAAGTGAATCCAGTTAAAAAAAAAAAAAAATACCCTCCAAAAATAAGAACATTTTTAATTAATGTCCTATAAAAAATGTTCTAAAAAGTGATTAAAAAAATGTTATGCACTCTAAAATAAGAACACTAAAAACAAAAATCCTTCCTGCAAAAAATAAGCCCTTAACCAGATTTGTGAGGCGAAAAATAAAAAAATGTAAAGAAAAAAGTGTATCTGGTTCGCTCACCCAATCACCTGTAGTAGCCTCCAAACAGAAAGTCCATGTGGCGGTGCCCGCTTCCAGGTCCTCGACTCGACAACCACAGCAATGTAAACAAATAGGAGAAAAGCGGCACTCCAAAAGACCAAACCGGTGCTGTCCAATAAAGGGCTAGTCTTTATTACTGATTAGTGGGGTACAACATATGGATAGACAACAGAATGGATTGACGCGAAAAGTTAACTAACATTAACACCAAAACATATATACATAGGATATGTGGACACTCCCCTCAAATCAGCCTATCCCACAACATGGTGGGACGCTGAGACCCTGGAGTCATACACTGAAAAAATGATGATACCACGTGGCCTTCGTTTAAGGAAGCTCCCCACAACGGTATATTCACAGGATTTCCTGGATAAAAGGAATTTCGCCTTGAGTGAATGTTCCCTTAAATTGATGGGATTTATTATTGAGGAGAAACGTAGAGGTTCTAGAACAAACTAAAAACCAAATACAATCACTTAAGGAGGAACTTCAAAATCATTTACTGGAAGCGATCTATAAAGAGAAATTGAGTGTACACCAGGAGAAACTTAAAAAATTGGAGGAGGTTATCACCAATACAAAAAGAAACAAATTCAAACAGGATGTCATTGATTATAAGGAAAATACTGTATACACTTGGAAAGAAGCAGATTTAACAAGCAGGATGACCTTACAGGAAGAGAGGACACTCCCAAATCGATCTTGAAATATGGCAGATCGGGTGGTAAACATAAAAAGTGGTCAAATGTTACATAACTGTTTTGAAGAGCAATGTAGTACTCTCTGTTATCGTGCTTTATTGTGTGATGAAATTAAGGATTATAACATTAATAAAGATTTTTATACAGAGAACCTGTACTTTTATCCAGTAGGGTCCCGTCCAGCAGCTCTTGATAAATTTAAGGAGCTGGTGGAACGGGACTTAGTACAATTGAAAAACAACAGCACACAATGCAATGTTGGAACCCCCGCACGCAAGAAATGTAATTTAATAGTGACTGAACAAAGAGCATTAAAGGAATTGAGAGAGAATGCGGACATAGTGGTATGATTGTCTTATAAGGGGGGGGATGTGGTGCTACTTAATGCTTTACTATATGAAAAGATCAATGAAGATTTATTGAGTGATTTCTCCACCTACAGACCCTTATCCAAGGATCTCACACCCCTCTTTCAGAGTAAATTGGAGAGAGTGTTGAAGGAGGGTTTAAGTAGAGGTTTGATCTCTAATAAAGACAGAGATTTTTTGTACATTGAGTCTCCTGTTACCCCGGTCTTCCACTCTCTCCTCAAGGTCCATAAGGGGGTGTTTCCCCCTCCTGTGCGTCCTATTGTTGCAGGCCTTGGGGGGATGAGTGAGAGGCTGGGGAAGTGGGTAAACTTCTATCTTCAACCGTTGAGAGTAACCCCCACTTTCTTGCAGGACACCAAGAATGTTTTACAGATAATGAAGGATTTATGTTGGCATGACTGGGCGTCTTGTGATGTGGTTTCTCTCTATTTGTTTATTCCGCATGATAGGGGTCTATACTTTCTTCAACGGCACCTTAAGACAGGACCAGGTTCAGGTTTCAGTAGGCCCCTGGGCGACAGTACCTCAGTGGGCTCCTTTGCAGTAAACTCACGTGCCAGCATTAAAAATTCAAAATCTAAAATGGTCTCCTGTTCCCTGAAATATTCCCCAGCTTATCATCCCAAACAGCTGTGTCATGGTCAGGGCAGTTTTGAGGTCATTTAACCAACAGGGCGAACCTAAAATTGTGTGCCCCTCCACTCCAAGCGCTCGTAGAGTAGTAACCTGTGGTGATGGTTAGGAAAATTGAAGAGAGGCTCACTGGATTTGGTTGTGCTATTTGAGGCACAACTCTAATGTAGGTATAGAAGGTCGGGTGTTGGTGTTTCCCGGTGCTGCCTGTGGACAAGGGTTGTCGAGACACGGCTGCCAAACCGGTCTGGAAGCGTAATCAGTAGAGCAGGGTAGGTGCTTGTCACAGTTAGGCGCACACAGATTATTGACATACACAGGATGATTGATAAAAGGATATTTTTTTCGGTATCTCTGGAACACAACGCATTTCGGAGTCTAATATGACTCCTTTATCAAGTGGGTAGATACTGGGGAAACATAAAAAAATAGGAGGGAAGAACATATGTATAAATGTATACAAAAAGGGGCGAGGGGGTTATTTTGTTAGTCTGGTGCATTAAAAAGTCTTATATCACCATGAAAAATGATGATAAAATCATAAAATATTCAGAACATGACATTTGTGAGAACCATTTCAAGGGATAATCAAAACAGTCATTGAATACATAAAAACAGTCATCGGATAAATGCATCCATGTTTTACAGTGGATAAGACGTGTAAAACAGTAAGTGAATTCATATATCAATAAATTAATAAATAAATTAAATAAATGAATAAATACATGAAACAGTTGATCTTTTATAAGATTAAATAAACAAACAGACCTCAATGTTCTACTGTTGATATGATACATAATAAATGGATTAACGAGCGGTGATAGGTCAGACAAAGTACATAAATTGATAAATCAATAAATGTAGCTGTGACATATTAAATGATATGTGTAAGTGTGCGTCTGTAATAAATCTAATAGATGTAAGTTGAGAGCGCTTACCTGCAGCACGGGTGAATGGCCGATTCCCCGGAGCTGTTAGGTAGCGTTACTTTACTGATATAAGAAGGTGCCGACTTGTGGGAGCGTCACTACATGCGCATAGAGGAATCTAACCAAGAAGATGTCTGCCGGCTCTGTTTGGCGACATAATTCACATAACTTCAACTCAGCTGCTGCAGAACCTCATAATACACACCTCAGCTGCTGCAGAACCTCATAATACACATCTCAGCTTCTGCAGAACCTCATAATACACACCTGAGCTGCTGCGGAACCTCATAATGCAAAAATTTTCTGCTGCAGAACCTCATAATACACACTTCATCTGCTGTGTAACCTCATAATACACATCACTGCTTACACAGAACCCTCTCTGCTTCTCATGTACATTTGAGTTGATTAATATCATTCACACATCCACACATGCAGCAAGACATATATACAGTCAGACACACATGCATACAGCTACAGATACATGCAGCAAGACATATATACAGCCAGACAGCTACAGATACATGCATAGAGCTACAGATACATACAGCTACAGATACATGCATACAGCTACAGATACATACATACAGCTACAGATACATGCATACAGCTACAGATACATACATACAGCTACAGATACATGCATACAGATACATGTATATAGTTACAGATACATACATACAGCTGCAGATACATGCATACAGCTGCAGATACATACAGACAGCTACAGATACATGCTTACAGCTGCAGATACATGCATACAGCTACAGATACATGCATACAGCTACAGATACATGCGTAACAGCTACAGATACATGCATACAGCTACAGATACATGGTAACAGCTACAGATACATGCAGACAGACAGATACATATTTACAGCTACAGATACATCCATACCGGTACGATACATACATTTACAGCTACATGCATACAGCTGCAGATACATGCATACAGCTACAGATACATGCAGACAGCTACATACAAGCATGGAGGCAAACACACACACTGACAGACAAATACATGCAGACACACATGCAGGCGAACACATCATCACACATACAATACACTCACTGTATGGATCAGTAATACACATCCATACATGTCACATACCATGTGGTGTCTGCAGCAGCCCTGGTATCACATAGAGGAGTCTTCAGGCTGCTCCTCCTCCTCCTCTTCGTCCGGATCTCTGAGCTGCCAGATTTCTGCTTTACTGCAGCTCCATGTGAAGAGGAGATTGGGGGAAGGGGGGGGGGGGTTAACCTGTAATGTGCTGCATCACACCAGCCGCTCTGTAGCCTGTGCTGTGCCTTGTCGGAGAGGGGAGGAAAAGTGCAGCACCGCTCGTCCTGACAGAAAGTAAGGATTGAACATGTGCACAGCATGTGTGGGCCCCCGGCAGCTCTCTGGTCCCCAGCACTTGCCCAGGTATGCCGGGTGCTGGAGCCAGCCCTGGCTTAAAGGAAACCTACCATTTCAAATGGTAGGTGTAAGCTGTAAACACCGAGCACCAGCTCAGGGTGAGCTGGTGCCGGCGCTTAGTTTCGTTAGTGTTAAAACCGCGGTATCGCGGTTTTAACACTTTTTAAACTTTATAGCAGAAACTGCTTCGGCGCGCGCCTACATAGGAAATGCTGCAGGCGTTGCGCGCGCATGGTCGCGCGCAGCGCCAAAGCAGCTTCTGCTATAAAGTTTAAAAAGTGTTAAAACCGCGATACCGCGGTTTTAACACTAACGAAACTAAGCACCGGCACCAGCTCACCCTGAGCTGGTGCTCGGTGTTTACAGCTTACACCGACCATTTGAAATGGTAGGTTTCCTTTAAGAAATACAGTACTTACAGTGAGGATTTGTCTGAGTATCTGGTATTGGTTGTGGAATTCCTCCTCAAACACAATTTCTTTTTATTTGATGGACGTTTTTATTTGCAAGTGGAGGGGGCTCCCATGGGGGCCAAATTTTCCCCCTCCCTTGCAAATATTTATATGTCCCAGTGGGAAGATTTGTTTGTCTTCTTCCCGTCCAACCTATACCAGGAGTTTATTGTATGGCTTGGACGTTACATCGACGACCTGGTGTGGGTATGGAGGAGAGGATTTATTTGTGAGATTTGTGCAGTCTTACTTGAATTGCGAGATGAGCTTACAATTTACCTACACTTTCGGGGGCCAGAAGATCACTTTTTTAGATGTTTGTTTATCAGGATGTGGAAATAGGGTTGTAGTCAGCCCTTTTAGGAAAGAAACTGCAGGAAACTCCATTCTTCTTGTGTCGTCGTGCCATCCTCCCCTTGTTGTTTGGAATATTCCTTATGGGGAGATCGTACGACTGCGCAGGAATTGTACATAGGATGATAGGATCCATAAAGAGAAAAATCTACTCATGAAGAGATTTTTTTATAGAAAATACAGAGAAGAGGATTTGAGGGGGGCAGATAGTAAGATTTCTAAATTGACACAGGGAGATTTACTTAGAAGCCCTGCACAGAATACTTGTCCCAATAGCAATAAGGTGGGTCTACAAAAAGCTTTAATATTCTCAACTAGCTACAGTAAGCAATAACGAATAGTTATCAAATATCTACCATTGTTGCAGCAGGATGATACTGTGGCCCCCATAATTGCAACTGGAGTTGAATGTGTGGCTAGAAAAGCCAAAACTTTGGGGTCCATTTTATCACCCAGCCTATATGACAGTACCTTGGGGACGAGCCCAGATGTAAGCCTTGCTCTTACATTGCTGTACAGAACACAATTATTTCATACACCATGGGCAAAGAGAACAAAATTGGTAGTTATATTAATTGTAACTCTGAAAATGTAGTGTATGTGGCGGGATGTGTTTCTTGTCGATAACAGTATGTAGTACATACAGCAGACCCACTGAAAACGAGAATTAGGCGACATTTATCTGATATAAGTAACAATGTCATTAATGTTTCTGCTCTGTCCAAGCATTTCCATGATGTTCACAATAAACAAACCCAGGGTTTTGTTTGGACTGGCATAGAAAAAGTTTTCTTGTCTAGGAGAGGTGGTGACATCAAGCGCAAACTTTTGAACCGGGAGACCTTCTGGGTGTTTGTGCTTTGCATGGTCTCAACGAGAGGTTGGACCTCATCCTCACCTACTAATGTAGATCTGTAGATTTTCAGTATGGTATAGAATGTACTTGGTCATATGATTTCCAGGCTCCCACTTGAAATATGAACATACGTTTCAACAATGAGTTCACACTTTATTTGTGAAACATGTAATTATTTTCAGATTACTTGCATATGTATTGGTTTCATGTTTGAGATATTAGTTTTTAACAGTTATTTCAATCTTATCTAAACAGTTGTAATATATATTTACCTTAATTTTGGTTTTATTCTTGTATATTATGGCGGTAATAATGTGATAATGTTGTCCTATCTAGTATCTATACTTACTATACTTACCTATACTTACATATATACGCGTTGCCATGGAAATGTTACACGCCAGCCATCCCACAGCCGTTCGCATGATGTGATCACGTGGCGCGATCATGTGTCTCGCCACGTGTTTCATCATGTGATTGGGGGCGTGGCCGTTCAGTGAGCAGTACGGTCGGCGTATAATCAAGTTCCTGCACTTGAGGTAATGGCGCTTTGGTGCCTCGGTTTTAATATGAGTTATTCTCTTGTGGGATAGGCTGATTTGACGGGAGTGTCCACATATTCTATGTATATATGTTTTGGTGTTAATGTTGGTTAACTTGGGATTATGATTCAGATGCATCAGCGTTGAAATGCATCAATCCATTCTGTTGTCTATCCATATGTTGTACCCCACTAATCGGTAATAAAGACTAACCCTTTATTGGGCAGCACAGGTGTGGTCTTTTGGAGTGCCGCTCTTCTCCTATTTGCAAAATAAAAAAGTCATGCATATGAAAGACGGTGATGCTAAAATTAACAACATTTTCACCAAATTACTTTTTATTCATAAAAAATCTATATAAATGAGGTATTTTCGTAATTGTAGAGACCCATAGAATAAAAATAATATACTATTTTTATTTTATGGTAAACAGCCAAAAACACCAAACAAATTCTTCCTAAAAAGTGATGATTTTCTTTTCCTCCACCAACAAAGAATTAATAAAACCTCACCAATTAGCTATAGATGCCCCAAAATTACGTACCAAAAAAGTGCATCTCATGTGGCAAAAGAAATAAGCCTGTACAATTTGACAATGCAAATCTGCTCTTGATGGCGCACCCTTTTATTCTATGCCCGCCCATGTGCCCATACAGCAGGTTACCACCATATATGGGGTATCAGTGTACTCGGGAGAAATTGGGTATCATTAATCATTAATTTTCCACCCAAAGTAAGTGTATTGTGAAAAAATATTACAATTTGTAGACTGCATTTCCATTTTGTTTTAACCCCTATAAAACACTTAAAGGGTTAACAAACAAAGTGTTTTTTCATACCTTGAGGAGTGTAGTTTCCATAATGGGGTAATTTACGAGTCTAGCTATTAGTTAGGCCTCTCACAGTCAATTAGAATTTGAGCAGGTCCATCTAAATACAGGTTTTGGTGATTTTCCAAAAATTTTAAAAATGGTACCTAAATTCTGAGCCTTATAACATTCTAGTAAAATATGTGGAATCTTAAAAAACCATGGAAACATAAAGCATATATTTGGGAAATGTAAGTTATGAATTTAGTTGGGTGCTATGACTATCTGCATCAAAAGTAGAGAATAGAACTTTGAAAATAAAGAATTTTTTTTCCAATTTTTTTCCAAATTTTTTTCCAAACTAATATGAAGTACAATGTGTCACGAGAAAAAAATCTCAAAATCCCCTAGATATCTCATATCGTTCCAAAGCTATAACCACTTATAGTGACACCTTGCAGATTTGAAAAATGGGGCCACTCCTAAATTCCAAAATAGGAGTCCCGTAGGGGTTAAATAAGGGAGACTAGTGATCTGCGGGGATTTTAATGCACCACTATCAGATAATTTGGACAGTACTGCACAGTTAGGTAGAAAAGAAACAAGTGGGATCATACGGAGATGGGATGTCTGGAGATATCAACATGTATATGTTCAGAGAGGCAGTCATGGACTCCATGCTGCAGGTTTCCCTTACCCTAGAGAGAAGGTTCAGTCGGGAGGACGGGGCTTGCCTCTTCCAAAACTGCAAGATAAAACATCTTGCGGTTGTGAGAATGTGTAGACTCATTTTGGTGGCTGTCATGGCCATGGACTGGGGGGAGACATTCAGCAAGTAGAATAAGGGAGAGAGGGGAGGGCAAGGAATACGTCCATAGATCAAAAAGTACGGAGCCGAGCCAGTAGACCCGAGTCCAGGGAATTATAGGAGAAATCAGCCCATGGTAGTAGGTAAGCCCAGTTGTCTTGACAGGCTGAGACGAAGTGGCAAAGATAACAGCCCAAAGTCTGGTTCACCCTCTCTACTTGACCATTGGACTGAGAGTGGTAGGCAGAAGAAAAGTCAAGGCTGACATGCAGCTGGTTACATAAGGAACGCCAGAATTTGGACACAAACTGGTCTCCTAGATCGGACACATTGTATAGCGGAAGACCATGCAGCCGGAAGATATGTTTGAAGAACAAACTGGCAAGCCGTGGAGAAGACAGAAGACCTGGAAGGGAAACAAAATAGGACATTTTGGAAAACCGGTCCATCACCACCCAGATGACAGTACTACCCGAGGAGACAGACAGATCGGTGATAAAGCCAATTCCCACATGAGACCACGAGCGACTGGGTATTGGTTTGCTAAGAGAGGCTTTGTTGCCGGCCCAGGATGAGCAGGATCCCACAAACTCCCAAACATCTTTGACCAGTTCTGGCCACCGGTAGTAGTGGGAGATGAGGGCCACGGAGCATTGCACAAAAGACAGAATCCTCTTCTGGAGAGCAGGTCTAACATACGTCTTGCCAAGAGGTAGATGCCAACAAGCTGGTCAGGAGAAATGATTTGCCGAGGAGCTAGTTCTTCTCAAACAACATCCGAAGCACGGGACAGTGCATCAGCCTTGACATTCTTGACAGCAGGACGAAAATGAATCAGCAGGTCGAAGCGAGAGAAAAACAATGACCACCGGGTTTTCTGGGGATTCAGGCACTGAGCTGTCTAAAGGTACAGTAAGTTCTTGTGGTCAGTGTACACACTTAGGGGATGGAGAGCACCCTCCAGAAGATACCACCATTCTTCCAGAGCAAATTTGATGGCCAAGAGCTCTCTGTCTCCAATCAAATAATTTTTCTCCGCGGGAGAAAAAGGGTTAGAAAAGACGCCGCACATGAAAGTTCGGCACATGGGTCCTTTCTGGGTGAGCACCTCTCCAGCTCCACCTCAAGATGAAAAGGTTTGTTCACGTCAGGCCTAGTGAACGTAGGAGCTGAGGCAAAAGCAGACTTCAACTTGGGGAAGGCCTCTTCAGCAGCAGGAGACCAGGCACGTGGATTGCCACCCTTCTTGGTGAGTGCCACGATGCGAGACACCAGAGTGGAGAAATGCCGTATAAACTTCCAGTAATAGTTTGCAAAACCCAGGAACCTCTGTATGGCTCATAGGCCTTCTGGGCGTGGCCACTGAAGAACTGCAGAAAGTTTTGCAGGGTCCATCTGGAGACCGTTGGAAATTATGTACCCAAGGAATGGAATACTGTGATGGTGAAACTGGCATTTTTCCAGCTTGGCGTAAAGATGATTGGCACAAAGTCAATCAAGAATTTGAAGTATGTGTGTCTGGTGGGACTTAAGGTCTGGAGAGTACACCAAGATGTCAACTTGGATAGAACACGTGGCAGTGGATTAAAGGGAAAAAAATGGAGCTTCCTCAGTGCGCTGCTACATTGATTTCAGGTTCAACCAATGTTAGATCACAAAATCATTTTATTCAACAAAGTGTCAATTGATGAACAACGTGTTTCGGGGGCGGACCGCTCTCTTCGTCAGGTTCTTAAATATTCTCATTCCACTGCAGCAGCAAACCCTCTCTCTCCAAGCTAGGTAGAACACGACACACGTAAATAGAAGGTCCTGGAAAACCTAATTTACAAACTCCCGAAAGACAGCAGGGGCATTACACAGTCCAAAGGGCATTACTAAATATTCAAAGTGCCTGTCACGGGTATTAAATGCCGTCTTCCACTCGTCACCTTTGCAAATCCAGATGAGATTGTAAGCACCACAGAGTTCCAGTTTGGAGAACACCCTGGAACTACACAGGCGATCTAAGAGTCCTGTAATCAACGGCAGGGAGTAGCGGTTTTAACCGTGATCTTGTTCAGCAATCGATAGTCTATGCAAGGACATAAGAAGCTGTACTTCTTGGTGACAAAGAAGAAACCTGCACCAGACCGAGAGGAGGACTTGCATATGAAACCCCTCTGCAGGTTCTACTTGATGTCTTCGGACAAGGCCACCATCTTAGGAACAGAAAGAGGATAGACATGACCTCTGGAAAGAGTCGGCACCTGGAAGGAGATCCACTGGGAAATCATAGGGACGATGCAGTGGCAAAGTCACTGCTTGTTTCTTGGAAAAAACATCTGCAAAGCTGGCAGACCCTCCAGAGACTTGGAAGACACAGAAGAGGTCAGGACCGGAAATGGTGCCAACGTTCATAGAGATTAGCATTCAGGGCCCCAACTCAGGATCTCACCAGTCTTCAAATTGAGGACCGAAGTATGGAGTTGAAGGGAAGGAAGACCCAGAAGAAGAGCTGATGTGGAGCGAGGCAGGAAATAGAAGTCCAGTCTTTCTTGATGTAGGACTCCAACTTGAAGATGGATAAGTTCCGTGCGGTACCGGACCGGATTGGAAAGAAGCTATCCGCTTACTGAAGAAATAACTAGGGGCGACTTGAGGCGAACCACCAGAATGTGATGCCGGGAGACCAGATCGGCATCCACAAAGTTTCCCACGGAACTAGAGTCCATGAATGCTGAGACCTGCAGTGCAGCATTGTTACCGACACTGAGAAGTACGGGAACTGCAAAGCGTGGAGATCCCGTATTCTCTTTGTAGGGATTGTTTATCCATAGACTCCCAGGTGTTGGTGTCCCCTAGACATAGAAGGGCGGATAGGACACTGGCACAGTAAAGGCAGAGGTTCTCCTGGAGAGGCCTGGAACATTCTCAATGGTGAGCGACGGCATTGTCGACTGCATAGATTCCAATTCAAATACAGGTAGGACGGCACTCGCGTTTGGTTGTGGTGCACGAGGACGGCGAAGTATCCGCCAGGTACGTAGAAAGAGGGATCCCAGCACTCACGTAGATTTCTATGCAATCACTTTATAGTTAAGTTATAGACAGAACGTTTCGGCTTGCAAGCCTTATAAATGCAGTTGATAAAAGCTTTGCAAGCAGCAAAACGCTTCTGTCTAAACTATTGCACAATATAAAGTGATTGCATAGAAATCTACCGTGAGTGCGGGTACCTACTTTTTAGATACCAAATCAGAATGATGCCACTGGGGACGTGGAGAGGCTTTTGGAACACTGGAGCCAGGAGAGGCAGGCGTGGGGCCGGACTTGCGGTTGTTCGTGGAGCAATTCTCCAGCACACTCCGTGAACCGCATGTCTATCCGAGTGGCCAGAGTGATGAGACCACTCAGAGTAGCAGGGAGATCATGGGCAGCTAGTGCGTCTTTTACCTGGAAAGATAATCCTTTCTTGAAGGCTGCTAATAGGGCCACATCATTCTAAAAGAGCTCAGAAGCTATGGTGCAGAACTTGACGGCATATTCGCCCATAGACAAGTCTCCTTGGCGCAAATTTGAGAAGAAGAAACCCTAGCCAGGGCCTCCCTGGAGAATAGACAGAGGACAAACACCACCTTGGAACGTTCGGTGGAGAACTGGGATGGCATCAGTTCAATATGTAGTGAGCACTGAGAAACAAAACTCCGGCACATATGGGATTGCCATCAAATTTATCAGGCAAAGAAAGTCTGAATCTTGGCTCTGCTGCCGGGGGAGATGCCGGGGTAGGTGGAGGGGGATCAGGAGCAGATGTAGAAGCCTGTTGCTGGGAGTCAATCAGCTGTTGAAGTGTGGAGGAAACTTTGCCTAGTAGTTCTCTATGATAAGCAATTTGCTAGGACTGCCAGTCAACAACGATAGAGAGCTCAGCCAGAAGGTGACGTGGTTCCTTGGCAAGGTCTGACTCCTTGGCGGGATCCATGGCCCAAATATCCAACCCTTTTCAAATCTTCTGCATCCCCAAACTTCAAAACACTTTAGGAAGATTGTTTAACCCCTTGAGATCTTCATATAATTGAATCAAAGGGAGGTGAATTTAGACATTTCCAAAAGCGATAAAAGAAGACCCCCCCCATAAAATTTGTTCTAAACAATTTCGCCTGAGTACAGAAACCCCCCATAAGTGGCCGTGACTTGTTCTATGGGGCCAGCGAGCACAGAGGGAAGAGCACCCTGCACTGCCAGGATTTCAGTTTCCTCATTGGCCCCTTTGTATGCTCAATTTTAGCTTTTCGTTATTGGGGCCACGTGACGGCATTTTTTCTGCTCGGGATGATATGCTTTTTCCGTGCTACCATTGGGGTTGGTATCTCCTATTGGTGAAACTTTTTATTTGAGGCATAAGTCGAAAAGTGATCTAATTCCTCGCATTTGCTACCTTGTTGGCTGCCAACACCGCCGTCCTCTTACTAGCTTACATGCCCACGGTCGTCCCAGAAGTGGTCCACATAACTACTTCCCTAAGAGACTCCTGACAGTATCTACACCTCTCAACGAACCGTAGATATCCACGGCCATGGATCCAGCCAAAGGAGTCAGACCATTGCCAGGGACCACGTCACCTTCTGCTAGCTCTCCTATCGTTGTGACTGGGCAGTCCTGCAACTGCTTATCATAGAGAACTCTATGCAAGTTTCCTCCCTTCCACACATTCCAACAGCTGTTGACTTCCCAAGCCAACAGGACCTTCTACATCTGCTCCTGACCCCTCCAACCTACCCCCCGGCATCTCCCCCGGCACAAGCCAAGATTCAGACTTTCTTTGCCTGATAAATTTGATGGCCAACCCACATGTGCCAGGATTTTGATTTCTCAGTGCTCACTACTATTTGAACTGGATGCCATCCCAGTTCTCACCGAACGTTCCAAGGATGAGTGTTTAGTTCCTCTGTCTTTCCTCCAGGGGAGGGGCCCTGGCTCAGGTTTCTTCTTCTCAATTTGCGCCAGAGACTTGGTCATGGGCACTATGCCGTCAAGTTCTGCACCAGAGCTATCTGAGCTCTTGTTAGAATGATGTAGCCCTTTGCAGCCTTCAAGAAGACTTCTTCCAGGTAACAAAGCTCTGTGCTGCCCATGATCTTCCTGCGACACTGAATGGTCCCATCACATCTGACCACTCGAATTGACGTGTGGATTCACAGAGAATTAACTCCACAAACACTTCAAGTCCCGTAACGTCCACAAGCCTGCCTCACCCTGGCTGCGGTATTCAAAAGCCTCTCTCCACGTCCCGCAGTCCGCTCCTGAATTGGAATCTAAAAAGAGGTAGCCCGCAACCACGGTAGATTTCTATGCAATCATTTATTTTTGCAATAGTTGTAGACAGAACCGTTGCTCGCTTGCAAAGCTTTATTCAACTGCATTTATAAAGGCTTGCAACCGAACACGTTCTTCTTAACTTACTAAGAAAGTGATTGCATAGAAATTCTACCGGAGTGCTGGGATACCTCTTTCTCTACGGTACCTGGCGGATACTATCGCCTCGCCTCTTGTGCACCACAACCACGCAAGCGAGTGCCTCCTACCTGTATTTTGAATGGACTCTATGCAGTCGACATGCTCCGTCCACCACTTGAGAAGTGTTCCAGCGCTCTCCCAGGAGAACGCTCGCCTTTCTGTGCCAGTTGTCCTATCCGCCCTTCTAGTCTAGGGGACACCAACACCTGGAGTCTATGGATACACAATCCTACAAAGAGATAACGGGTCCCCGCTTTTGCATTCCCGTCTTCTGCAGTGTCGGTACAATGCTGCACTGGCGCGCTCTCACATTCATTGACATAGTTCCGTGGGAACTTTGGGATGCCGATCTGGTGCTCCTCCCGCATCACCTTCTGGTGGATTCGCCTCAAGTCGCCCCTAATTTAGTTTCTCAGTAAGCGGATAGCTCCTTTCCATCGGTCCTGGTACCGCACGAACTTATCCATCTTCAGTTGGAGTCCTACCAGCAAGAAAGACTGGACTTCTATTTCTGCCTCGCTCCCACATCAGCTCTTCTTCTGGCCTTCCTTCCCTTCAACTCCATACTTCGGAGTCGTCTCAATTTAAGCACTGGTCAGAACCTGAGTTGGGCCCTGAATGCTAATCTCTATGAACTTGCACCCATTATCCGGTCCTGACCTCTTCTGGTCTTCCATTCTCTGGAGGGTCCGGCCAGCTTTTGCAGATGTTTTTTCCAAACAAGCAGTGACTTTGCCACTGCATCATCCTTAGATTTCCCATGGATCTCCTTCCAGGTGCGACTTTCCAGGGTCATGTCTCCCTCTTTCTGTTCCTAAGATGGGCCTTGTCCGAAAGACATCAAGTAGAACCTGCAGAGGGGTTTCATATATGCAGTCCTCCCCTCGGTCTGGTGCAGTTCCTTCTTTGTCACCAAGAATTACACGCTTCTTATGTCCTTCGCATAGACTATCGGATTGCTGAACAAATCACGGTTAACAAAAAACGCTTACTCCCTGACCGTTATTACAGACTCTTAGATCGCCTGTGTAGTCAGCGGTGTTTCTCCAACTACGGCTCTGTGTTCTTACAATCTGCATCTGTGATTTGCAAAGGTACGAGTGGAGACGGCATTCAAACACCGTGACAACACTTTGAATATTTAGTAATGCCCTTTGGACTAGTGATAAGCCCCCGCTGGTCTTTCGGGAGTTATGGTAATTAGGTTTTCCAGAGACCTTCTATTTACGTGGTCCGGTTCTATCAACCTACATTGTGAGAGAGAGATTTGCTGCTGCATGGAAAGAATTTAAGAAACCGCGAAGAAGCGGCTCCGCCCCCGAAAACCTTGTTCATCATTGAACACATTTGTTGAATATAAATGTTTTGTGACTAACATTGGCTTTAACCTAGAAATCAAATGTACACGCACTGAGAGAAGCTCAATTCTTTTCCCTTAATCCACTGCCCGCGTGTCTATCTCCAAGGTGACATCTTGTGTACTCTGTACTCTCAACCTAGTCCCACCAACACACAACTTCAATTCTTGATTGACTTGTGCCAATCATCTTTACAGCAAGCTGGAAAAATGCCAGTTTTCACCATCACAGTATTCATCCTGGTACATAATTTCCAACGTCCGCCTCCAGATGGGACGGAACCTGCAAAACTTTCTGCATTTCTTTCAGTGGCCACCGCCCAGAAGCCTATGTAGCCATACAGATGTTCCTGGTTTTGCAAACTATCTACTGGATTTATACGCATTTCTCCACTTGTTGTCTCGCATCGTCGGTCACTCACCAAGAAGGGTGGCACAATCCCGTGCCTGTCTCCCTGCTGCTTGAAGAGGCCTCCCCCAATTTGAAGTCTCTTTTGTCGCTCTAGCTCCTACGTTCACTAGGCCTGTACGTGAAACAACTTTTCATCTTGAGGGGAGCTGGAGAGGTGCTCACCCCCAGAAAGGACCCATGTGCCGAACTTTACATGTGCGGCGTCTTTTCTATACCCTTTCTTCCCCGCGCGAGAAAAATTATTTATTGGAAAAGAGAGCTCTTTGGCCATCAAATTTGCTCTGGCTAGAATGGTGTATCCTTCTGGATAAGGTGCCACTCCATCCCCCTAATGTGTGTACCTACTGACCACGAACTTACGTTGTACCTTCCGTTAGACAGCTCCAGGACTGCCTATCCCCAGAAAACCCGGTGGTCATTGTTTTCTCTCTCAGCTTCGACCTGTGATCATTTTCGGTCATGCTGTCAAATGTCACGGCTGATGCAACTGGTCCTCGGACTTCGGATGTTTTTTGGGAGAAGAACACTCCTCGGCAATCATTTCTCCGACCCACTGTTGGCATCTACCTCTTGCAAGATAAGTTACGAACCGCTCTCCAGAAGTGAATTCGTGTCTTTTGTGACAATGCTCCGTGGCCCCTCATCTCCCACACTATACCGTGGCCAAACGGATCAAATTATTTGGAAGTTTGTGGGATCCTGCTCTCCTGGCCGGCAACAAGCCTCTCTTAGCAACCATACCAGTCCGCCCTCGTGGTCTCATGTGGATTGGCTTTCATCCGTCTGTCCTTCTCCTCGATAGTACTGTCTCTGGGTGTGTGATGAGACCTGTTTTTCCAAAATGTCCATTTTTTTCCCTTCCAGGTCTTCTGGTCTCTGTCCACGCTTGCGCCAGTTTGTTCTTCAACATATCTTCGCTGCATGGTCTCCCTATAAACTAAGTGTCCGATCTAGGAGACCATTTGTGTCCAATATTCGGGCGTTCCTTATGTATACCACGCTGCAATGTCCGCCTTGACTTTTCTTCTGCCTACCACTCTCAGTCCACTGGGTCAAGTCAGAGAGGGTGAAACCAGACTTTGGTGCTGTTATCTTTGCCACTTGTCTCATCCCTGTCAACATCACCTGGGCTTCCTACTACCATGGTCTGATTTTCTCCTATATGCCCCTGGACTTCGGTCGCTACTGGCTCGGGCTCCGTACTTTTTTGATCTATGGACGGTATTCTTTGCCTCCACCCCTCCTCTCCTTAGTCTACTTGCTGACTGTCTCCCCCCAGCCATGGCCATGACACCACCAAATGAAGTCTACACATTGCTCACAACCGCGTTTTTTATCTTGACGCAGTTTTGGAGAAGGCACGCCCCAGTCCTCTCCCTCCTCCACTGAACCTTCTCTCGTAGGTAAGGGAACCTGCAGTCATCGGAGTCCATGACTGCCCTCTCTGACTCTACCTGTTGATATCTCCAGACATCCCATCTCCGTATAATCCCACTTGTTTCTTTTCTACCCTCCATGTTGGCGTCCTGTCCCAATTCTCTGATAGTGGTGCATTAAAATCCCCCGCAGATCACTAGTCTCCCTATTTAAAACCCCTACGGCTCCTATTTTGGATATTAATGAGTGGCCCCATTTTGTCAATCTGCCGGGTCCACTTAAGTGGTTTCAGATTTGGAACGATATGAGATATCTAGGGATTTTTGAGATTGTTTTTTCCTCGGGACACATTGTCTTCATATTAGTTTGGAAAAACAATTTGAAAATTGGAAAAAAAATTCGTTATTTTTTCAAAGTTCTATTCTCTTCTTTTGATGCGAGATATCATATGCACCCACTAAATTCATAACTTACATTTCCCAATATACGTTATTTTCCATGTTTTTAAGATTCACACATATTTACTAGAATGTTATAACGGCTCAGAATTTAGTGTACCTTACCATTTTAAAATTGTTGGAAAAATCACACTCAAAACCCGTAATTTACGATGACCTTGCTCAATTCTCATTGGCCTGTGAGAGGCCTAACTAATAGCTTATATCTTAATTACCCCAGTATGAAACTCAACCTAACACCCCTCACGGTATAAAAAACACTCTTGTTTGTTTAACCCTTAAGTCGTTTTTTACTAGGGGTTAAAACAAATGGAAAATCATTCTACACAATTGTAATAATTTTTTCACAATACACTTCCTTTGGGTGGAAATTATGATTATGATACCCAATTTCTCCCGAGTACCTGTACCTACACCCCCTATATGTGGTAACCTGCTGTATGGGCCATGGCGGGCATAGAATAAATGGTGCGACCATCAAGAGCAGGATTTGCCTTGTGTCAATGGTACAGGCTTTTCTTTTTGCCACTAGATGCACTTTTGTTTGAGTACTAAGTTTGGGGCATCTATAGCTAATTGGTGAGGGTTTTTCTATTATTCTTTTGTTGGATGAAGGAAAAGCAATCATCACCTTTTTAGGAAGAATTTGTTTGGTGTTTTTGGGCTGTTTACCAAAAAAAATAGTATTTATTTTTATGCTATGGGTCCACAATTCGAAATTACCTCATTTCTATAGATTTTTTATGATACAAAGTAATTGGGTTGAATGTTTTGTTAATTTTTAAAGCATCACCGTTTTCATATGCCATACTTTTTTTATTTTGCAAAATGGAAGAGAGCGCACCTCCAAAAGACCACACAACCCTGTGCTGCCCAATAAGGGTTAGTCTTTATTACCGATAGTGGGTAACACCTATGGATAGACCAGAATGATTGGAATGCATTTCAACGCTGATGCTCTGAATCATATCCCAACTTACCCATTACACCAAAACATTTATACATAGTATGTGGCACTCCCGTCAATCAGCCTTCCCATCAAAAAAAAAAAAAAAAGACTACTCATATTAAAACGTAGGCACAAGCCGCCATTACCTCAAGTCAAGGACTGATTATCGCGACGTACTGCGCACGACGCCCCGCCCCCCCATCCACCTGATGAACACTTGCGAGACACATGATCTCGCCACGTGATCACATCATGCGAATCGGCTCGTGGGCATGCTGGCGTGTACATTTCCATGCTAACGCGTATATGTTATTATATATATATAATATATATATATATATACGATATTATATAGGTAAGTATGATACTCTATACCAACTTAATCAGCATTTTACCGCCATATAACGATAAAACCACAAATTAAGGTAATAATAGTACAACTGGTTAGATCAGATTGAAATACTGTTAAAAACTAATATTCTCAAACCATGGAACCATACATATCAGTAATCTGAAATATACATGTTTCACAAATAAGTTGAACTCATTGTTGAACGTATGTTCATATTTCAAGTGGGAGCCTGGAATCATTTACCAAGTAATTCTATCCCATCTGAAAATCTACAGATCTACATAGTAGTGAGATGAGTCCCCAACCTCTCGTTGAAACCAAGCGATGTTTGCTGCAAAGCACAACACACCCAGAAAGTCTCCCGGGTTCAAAGTTTGCGCTTGATTGTCCCCACATTCTCCCTAATACCAGAAATTTTCTATGGGCAAGTTCCAAACAAACCCTGGGTTGTTATTGTGAACAGCATGGAATCTTGAACAGAGCAGAAACATTAATGACATTGTTACTTATATCAGATAAATGTCGCCTATTCGCGTTTCAGTGGGTCCTGCTGTACTGTAATACATACTGTTTCTACGACAATAAAACAACAAATCCGCCACATAACACTACATTTTTTCAGAGTTACAAGTATATACTACACCATTTTGTTCCTCTTTGCCCGGTTTCTGATAATTGTTTCTGTACGCAATGTCAGCCAAGGCTTACGCTGGGCCTCGTCCCCAGGTACTGTCATATAGGCTGGGTGATAAATGGACCCCCAGTTTTTGTCTGTCTAGCCACACATTCACTCCCGTTGCAATTAATGGGGGTCACCGTATCACCCTGCTGCAACATGGGTAGAGATTTGATAACTATTCTTATTGCTACGGAGCTAGTTTGAGAATATTAAAGCTTTTTGTAGACCCACCTGATTGCTATTGGGAAAGTATTCTGTGCAGGCTTCTTAAGTACATCTCCCTGGTCAATTGAATCTTACTATCTGCCAGATCTGCCCCCCCTCAATCCTCTTCTCTGTATTTCTATAAAAAATCTCTTCGTGAGTAGTATTTTCTCTGTTATGGATCCGACTCATCTATTACATTCCTCGCATCGTACGATCTCCCCATAAGGAATAGTCCCACAACATGGAGGATGGCACGACGACCACAGAAGAATGAGTTTTCCTGCAGTGTTCTTTCTTTCTCCTAAAAGGGCTTACTACACCCTTTTCACCTCCTGTAAACAAACATCGTCAAAAAGTGATCTGCTTCTGGCCCGAAAGTGTCGGTAAATTGTAAGCTCATCTCGCATCAAGTAAGACTGCACCACCTCACATAATCCTCTACCTCCATCCCACACAGGTCGTCGATGTAAGCTCCCAAAGCCCCATACAATAACTCCTGGTATGGTTGACGGAAGAAGAGAACAAATCCTTCCCACTGGGACCTATATATTTGCAGGGAGGGGGAAATTTGCCCCCATGGGAGCCCCCTCCCACTTGCCAAATAATAACGTCCCTGCAATAAAAGAATTGTGTTGAGGAGGATTCCCACAACCAAGCCAGATACTCATACAATCCTCACTTGTAAGTACTGTATTTTACTTAAGTGAAACCTACTCTTCAAATGGTCGGTGTCGCTGTAAACACCGAGCACAGCTCAGGTGAGCTGGGTCCGGTGCTTAGTTTCCGTTGTGTTAAAAACCGCGGTATCGCGGTTTTACACACTTTTTTAAACTTTATTACAGAAGCTGCTTTCGGCGCTGCTCGCGACCTTTTTGGGCGCGCGCAACGCCCGCAGCTTTTTCCGTATGTAGGCGCGCGCACGAAGCAAGTTCTGCTATAAGTTTTAAAAAAGTGTTTAAAATAACAGAACCGCGAGACCGCGTTGTAACACTAACGAAACTAAGCGCCGCACCAGCTCACCCTGAGCTGTGCTCGTGTTTACAGCTTAACACCTCCCATTTGACTGGTAGTTTTCCTTTTTAAGACCACAGGGCCGGCTCCAGCCTCCGGCAATCCTGTGGCAGTGTGCTTGGGGGACCAGAGAGCTGGCCGGGGGGCCCACACATGCTGTGCACTGTTCATCCTTACTTTGCTGTCATGACCTAGCGGGTTGCTTGCACTTTTCCTCCCCTCTCCGACAAGGCACAGCACAGGTCTAACAGCGGCTGTTTTTGATGCATGCACTTACAGGTTACCCCCCCCACCCCCCTTTCCCCCAAATCTCCTCTTCAATGGAGCTCAATACAGCAGAAATCTGGCAGCTCAGAGATCCCGGACGAAGAGGAGGAGATGAGCCGCCTGAAGACTCCTCTATGTGACTACCCAAGGCGCTTGCGGCAGACACAACATGGTATGTTACTATAGTGAGCGAACAATACTCGTCTTCCGAGCTTGGTGATGCTCGACTCGGCATTAGCGACTCGTAACTGCTCGTTGCGCGGCGAGTAGTTTTCGCTGCCGCCTCGAGAAAATGGCACTCCCGCCGTTTTGGCTTTTGCTTTTTTGGCGGCAGAAACAGAGCAATCAAACCATGGACTCTGCACTACTCCCCAGCATGACGTGGTACCCTACACGTCGATAGCAGTGGTTGGCTGCCATTCATGTGACTCCGGGATAGACTAGCGCTGCCGCGCTGCTCGGATCACGTCTCTGTCTGGATGCCGCAGGGAGAGAGCTCTGCTGGTCAGGAAAGCGTTAGGGTGTTCTATTAGCTTACGTGCGCAGGAGTGAGTCTCAACAGCCCTTCTTAGGGCTACTACAGTATCCTTTTTTTTTTTTATTTGCGTGTGGCTTGGCCTTTGCTGGCACTAGTGTGCAGCTAGTTACCAGCTTGTGAGTAATTACAGGTGACTTCTACCGTTGTGGTTTCGCTCTTAGTGCACACACATATCCCCTCAACACTCAAATTGGGAAATTTTATTAGGGGGTTTGGTTTTTAGCAATTAGGCCACAGGCTGCCATTTCTTTATTTTACTTTTTTCTTTTTCATACTCAGTGTTCCCTCCTCATTTGCATAGTAGTGTGTCTTTAATACTTGGCTAGAAAATAGCCATAGGAAGAATCCAACGGCTTACTACGCCTACAGTGCGGTATAGATATTTTGTGACTTTCCTGTGTTGACTCTGCTGGTGGCTGTAGTTGTTGGCAGTGCATCTAACTACAATTGTGAGCACATTGGAGTGAGCTTGCGCCTACTCGCCCCCCCCCCCCACTGTTTTTGCGCTATGCGCACATATCCATCGCCAAGACCGAGTGGGAAATTTATTAGGGCCCGGGTTTGGATTTCAATTAGCCCGTCTGCCATTTTTCCTTTTTTATTTTCGTTTATTTTTTTCATAACTCAAGCTCAGCCGCAGACTGGCATATAGGGGGCTTTATACTTTGCTAGAATAGCCATAGGCGAATCCAACGGCTTAACTTCCGCCTACAGTAGCGTTATATATAGTTGATTTCCTGTTGATCTGGCTGGTGGCTGTAGTTGTTGCATGCATCTACTAGCCAATTGTTGAGCATTTGGCGTGAGACTTGCGACCACTGTGTTTTGGCGCTTAGTGACGCACAATCCTCGCAAAGACCGGTGGGAAAATTTATTAGGCCCGTGGTTGGATTTCAATTTAGGCCCAACCCGACACTGCCATTTTCCTTTTTTATTTACGTTTATTCTTCTTTTTTCATACTCCGCGTCATCTCATCTGTCATAGTAGTGTGCTTATACTCTGGCTAGAAATAGCCATAGGAGATCCAACGGCTGACTTAGCCTACAGAAGCGTTATATTAGTTGATTTTTTCTGGTTATCTGCTGTTGGCTGGTAGTTGTTGCAGTGTGCATCTACTAGCAATTGTGAGCAATTTGGATGAGACTTTGCCGAACCACTGTGTTTGTGCGCTTATGACAGCACCATATCCATCCGAAAGACCGACTGTGGAAAAATTTTATTAGGGCCCCCGGGGGTTGGATTACAATTAGGCACAGTCTGCCAGGTCCTTTTTTTTTAATTTTAGTTTATTTTGTCATATCAGCGCATCTCTCTGGCATAGTATGTGCTTAATACTTGGCTGAATACCATAGGAGAATCCAAACGGCTTCCTTCCGCCTACAGTGCGGTTAATATATTTTGTTTCTGGTTGATCTGCTGCGTGGCTGGTAGTTGTTTGCAGTGCATCTACTAGCAATTGTAGCAATTAGATGAGACGTGTTGCGACCACTTTGATTTTTGCGCTAGTGACGCACTATCCATACCAAGACCGAAGTGGGCAAAATTTTTAGGGCCCGGGGTTGGTTTCCAATTAGGCACACGTCCTGTAGTCTGTCTGTGCCATATTCCCTTTTTTCATTTTACGTTTATTTTTTCATAACTCAGCGTCATCTCTCTGGCATAGTAGTGTGCTGTTTTAAATACTTGGCTGAAAATTGCCATGGAGATCCAAACCGGCTGTACTTACCCTACATAGCGTGTATATATATTATGTTTCTTTCTGCTTCGGTTTATATCTGCGCGTGGCTGTAGTTGTTGCCGTGCATCTACTGCAATTGTGAGGCAATTTGAGTGAGACTTGCGACCTACTCTGTGCTGTTGGTTGCGCTTAGTGACCGTCACATATTCGCTCGCAAAGACCCGAAGTCTGAAATTTATGAGAAGGTGCCCCGGGGTTGTATTTCAATTAGGCCACTACTGCTGTGTGTAGTCTGCCATTTCCTTTCTTGCATTTAATCGTTATTTTTTGTCATAACTCACAGCGTCATCCTCATTCTGGCTAGTAGTGTTCTTTAATACTTGCTAAAATAGCCAGTAGGAGATCCAACCGGACTTACTCTCTACCCTACAGTAGCCGTTATATAATATTCTGATTTCTTTCTGGTTGATCTGCGGCGGTGGCTGTAGTTGTTGCAGTGCCAATCTTACTATCAAATTGTAGCAATTTGAGGATACTGCGACCACTTGTGTTGTGGCGCGCTTAGTGACGCAATTCCAGCGCAAAGACCGAAGTGGGGGGGGGAAATTTATTAGGGCCCGGGGTTGGTTTCAATTAGGCAACGTCCTGCCATTATCCTGTTTTTTTTATTTTACTTTTTCTTTTTCAACTAACTCAGCGGTCATCCTCAATCTGGCATGTAGTGTGCTTTAATACTTGCTGAATAGCCATAGGATAATCCAACGGCTGACTTACTCCTACGTAACCGTTATAATATATTTGATTTCTGGTTGATCTGCTGGTGGCTGTAGTTTGTTGCCGTGCATCGACTACAATTGGTGAGCAATTTGAGTGAGACTTGCTACCACTGCTGTTTTGCGCTAGTGACTGCCATATTCCAATCGCAAAAGACCGAAGTGGAAAATATTATTAGGGCCCCGGGTTGGATGTTCCCCATTAGCACAGTCTGTGCTGCTGTGTGCCAGTTCCCTTTTTTTATTTTATCGTTCTATTTTTTTCATAATCGCGTCATCTCAATCTGATAACTTCTGTGGCTATATTGGTGCTTTATACTTGCTAAAATATAGCCATAAGGAAGAATCCACGGCTTACTTACGAGCCTACACTAGCCGTTTATATTGACTTGCTGTTGTCGCTGGTGGCTGTAGTGTTGCAGCAGTGCATCTAACTAGCAAATTGTGATCATTTTGGATGAGCTCTTTCGACCACTGTTGTTTTTGGGCGCTTTATTGACGGCAACATATCATCGTCAAAGACCGAAGTGGCAAATTTATTAGAGACTGAAGGTGCCGACCACCCCCCCGGGTTGATTTCAAAATTAGGGGGGTTTGGATGCTAAATATGTAAAATTTCATTCAAAACTGTATTTTTTTAAATTTTTACATTTTTTGGGGTTTTTAAAAATTTTTATTGAAAAATTCAACAGTACAAGCCAGTTCAACATTTGGAGATAGAGAACACGCAGGGACCCAACCCAGGAAACTGGGTTTCCTTAGGCCCACCAGAGAAAATTAATCTGGGGCCCACTCTACATTATCCCCCAGGAAATATACTCTAGCAGCCTTCAAATTGTGTTGTTTTCTGATGGACCTGTGGGGTTCAGTATTGGGGTGCGCCAGGGCCCACCGGAGGATCCTCTGGTACTCTGGTGGGCCAGTCCGACACTGGACCCACTCCCTTCTTCAAGAGAAAATTGTTCACTATAATAGATGAACACTTCTTCGGTTATAGCAATATAAGTATACAATATTCGATATTACAAACTTGTATGAACTATAACAGGGTTGTGTGAGGGAGGTGGGGGAGTGGAAGGGGGGAAACGGGGGGAAGTGATGAGGGCGGGAGAAGCGGAACAGATGTCATTTTAGCCATAAATAATTGAATATGGTACTAGTACTTAAGGTCCTAGTTGGTAATTGTAATTTCCAGTAAATTACACTTCAAGGGTTTCTAAGTGCCATTAAGTGTACACCATTGAGTATTCACAGTATGTCACCTTGTGGGGTAAGGGAGGTGGTAATGCTTGATATATTATCCTCGGTGTTGCCTATACTTGAACCAGGGAGCCCACATTTTGATAAAAGTGTCATGTTTCCTGTCCGACCAGCTAGTTAATTCTTCTAGTCGACACATTTGGTCTACTTTATTAAGCCACTCAGGTATAGTAGGGGCCGTCTTGTTCAGCCAGTATAAAGGTATAAGTAGCTTCGCTGCTTGTACTAATGCAGTTGGCAAGTTTTGTTTTTCAGGTGCCCAAGTTAAGTTAGGTAGCCACAAGAGGACACTTGCTTGGGTCAGGAGTAGGGCCTGGGATGTTATTTGGTTAGTTATTTTGTTAACTTCTTTCCAATTGCGCTATTTATCACATTTATTATGTGATTCTAAGCCCATCTGGTTAAGAGTTTTAGGGGTTCTTTACCATCTGGTCATTAGCTTATACGTATTCTCTTGAACTTTCACGCAATTTGAAAAGCCATGGGAGTTTTTATGAATCTTTGCAATTTCTATTTCACTAAAAGTAAGTCTTTTTCCCAATTGGCAATATAGTCAGGCTTCCCTTTCCCCAGTGTGTCCTCTAGCAGTTTATTGTAGATCACAGAGATTAAACCTTTTGGTCTAAGCGGTTTATTCAGTAATTCCTCTATCCATGTAATATCTGTAGGTCTAAGTGCTTTAGATGTTATGTGCCTTACAAAATTATTCATTTCTATCTTATGTAGGAAGTGCAGATCAGGAAGAAGTTTATTTATGAGTTCCATTAACTCCTCTTTATCTCCTGATTTCTTTAATAATTCACTGGTTGGAATGTTATCCAGTTATTCCAGACTTCTGAAACACTAGTGGTTGTGGGTTGAATATAGTAATGAAGAAGGCGTGCAGGCATTACGGGTGATGGGGATGAGAATAGGGAACTGTGTTGTCTCATGACCATCAATGTGACTTTGGTTAATAAGTTATACGGTGTTCTTTTATTCAAAACTGTATTTATCCCCAAAATCGTCAATTCTGAAAATCTGGAAAAGTGATATTCAATTTGTAAGCCACATGACATCAAAATAAATTGTCCAGACATTTCAAAAACAATGAAAATGTAAATTAGACATATGGGAAATGTTATTCAGCAATTTATTTAGGTGGCCTGAAAACGCAATGATTTAAAATTTCGAAAATGAAAAATTTTTCAAAATATCCATCATCTTTTCATTTTTTTGTTGTAAATAAACACAAAACTTATCAGCCAACATTTACCACTAAAATGAAGTACAACAAGGGGGGGAAAACTATCTCAGAATCATTTTGATAAGTAACTGTGTTCAAAATTTTTAACCCTATAAAGCGACGCAAGTCAGAATTCAAAAAATGGGGCTGAGCCTTAAGCTACAAAATGGCTGCGATCTTAAGGGCTTAAAGCACATGTGGTACATCCCACATATTGAACCTTACATTTTTTGCAGGTATTGCAATAAACAATGTATGTGGTGTTGCAATTTATGCAACTTTTTATATTATATGATTATTATTACGTAACTGACAAAATTCCTAGAAAAGATTTGTTATCTTCCCAAAAAAATGTTGGTAAAAGAAGGAATAAAAACATGAATCCTTCCGTCACATTTGTCACAAGGACTTGGGGGTATTGGTGGATGGTAAACTTAATTTTAGTGACCAGAACCAGGAGGCTGCTGCTAAAGCAAATAAAATAATGGGATGTATCAAGAGAGGAATAGATTCTCATGATAAAGACATAGTTTTGCCCTTATACAAATCCCTGGTCAGACCACACATGTATGTAAAGAACAAGATGATTACATTAAATATATCAGAAAGTTCTCAAGGTTGCTAAAACCTGGAGGACACGTGGTAATATTTGGGAGTTTAGGTACAACTTATATAACAATTGGAAAAGACAAGATCCATGTTTTCACATATGATGAAGACCTTGTCAGGAAAGCTCTAGCTGGAGAGGGTTTTGTTATAGATTCCTTTGAGATAAAAAAGAGAACAGTTGAGACTGATCTCATTGACCATAAGGCAGTCTTTTTTGTTGTAGCTCACAAGGAAAAGTAGATTGAACAGTGTTTAAAGGGGTTGCTCATGAAAGAAGATTCAAAAATTTCAATCCCCTAATGATGTTTACACAATAAAGATAATTTTTAACCACTTACTTTACAATTTGGCTCAGTTTCATTCCTGTTTTAGCTCATATCAATCCGTGATGGTCAGTGTAAAATGTGGGTGTGGGAAGGGACTCTATAAGCAGATACTTCATGATCCCTCTAGTGCTGTGAGATAATGGGGCAGATTTATCAAGCTGTCTGAAAGTCAGAATATTTCTAGTTGCCCATGGCAACCAATCACAGTTCAGCTTTCATTTTACCAGTGCTCATGAATATTTTAAAGGGGAGCTGTGATTGGTTGCCATGGGCAACTAGAAATATTCTGACTTTCAGACAGCTTGATAAATCTGCCCCAATGTGTACTGACAATGTGTTTAGATTATCAGGGTCCAGGTTTATGTACCCTTTCATTTAGCATCTAAACATTCACTGGTTTATGACACATACAAAGAGAGATGAGACAATGAGACAGATCAGAGATGATAGATGATGAGATCTATGAGATAATAATAATAATTCCTTTATTTATATAACGCTCACAGATTACTCAGTGCTACACAGAGATTGCCAAATCCATCCTTGTTCCTAAGGGGGGGGGGGGGTGTCACAATCTAATCAACCTAACATTATGTTTTCGAGTGTGGGAGGAAACCGAAGGACCCAAAGGAAACCTACACAAACACGATGCACATAACACACACAATGACATTTTCAGCTTTGCTACATATGAACTATAACAAACACTGTTAGCTCTGGCATTTCAGTCATAACATACACTGTCAGCTCTGCTGAGTCTCCCTCCCCTTGACAAAGTAAGCCTGGATAGAGTAAGTCTCCTCACACTGTTGCTTGCCAGAAGGAAGTGTCTCTCTGTGTGTGAGCTCGTCTTGTAATACAAGGGGGGAGGGGCCATTGCAACGAGGAGCTCACTAGAGCCTTAGACAGGAAAATAATCTGTCTTGCCTGACCCAAGACTCCTGATTTAGTGTAATATCCTGGGGCAATCAAAATTGTGTACAGCAGGACTAATGCTGTAATGCTGTATTTTTGTTAACCCCTACGGGACTCAGCATCTTTTGGCCTAAAGGACGCGGACAGCTCAGCTTTCATTTTACCAGTGCTCATGAATATTTTAAAGGGGAGCTGTGATTGGTTGCCATGGGCAAATAGAAATATTCTGACTTTCAGACAGCTTGATAAATCTGCCCCAATATGTGGGATGTACCACATGTGCTTTAATGGTGAGAATTAGATGCCATTTATCGGATTAAAAAAACAAACAAGCTGTTAAAATATCGATGGGGTCGAACATTTATAAATGGCACATGATGGAAACTGTTCAGTTTTTGCTATAACTGCTATAGAGAGAGTGAAAAAACCAATAAGGGGCGACGACCACAGACGCAAGCTTTTGAATAGAGAGAGTTTTTGGATATTTTCTTTGGATACAAGAGTACCGCATGGTCTGAATAAGAGACAAGACATGATATTTTAAATTTAAAGCAGGTCTATTTATAACCCATTCTCTCTGTCCGGCAGCTTGCTCTGTTCGGTCGCAACTCCTTTTTCCATACAGTACCAAGGTCTTTTAATAATTTTGATATGTGAACTATTAAGATTTTAGATTTATGTGCGTCTCCTTTACTAAGAGAGGTCATGTGACCGTAGGTGCAGGTGATTTATACACACCTGCACACACATCGTGTTAGGTCATGATTAAGGATGTTTTCCGAAAAGCGTAGACCGTAAAGCTGTGGCCTTGTGTTTCCCTCTGTTATTGCCATTATGTGAAATTTGGATGTTACAATAAAGAAGAATACAGTTTTTTAACCTTACCTAGTCCTGGAGCTGGAATACCTTTCTATTTATGTTGTTGGACTCGGAACACAGTTTATCCGTGCTCGGACTCTCGGTATTACTGCCAAGCCCTCAGGTAAGCTGACTCTCCTCAATGATATTTACACTTACTATAATACTGCCCCCTATGTAAAAGAATATAACTACTATAATCCTGACCCCTTGCTGGGAGGTTGTGTTTCAGCTCAGCTCCTGAGGTCTCCTCATGCCTGGAGATAGCCGAGGGAGGGGCCACCCTGGGTGGGAAAGCTTCCAAATTCATGCTGACCAGAGAGTTTTTCAACAGGCCAAGCAGCGGGATGGTGAGGCTGATGATGGTGGCATTGCCACTGACCATCTGTGTTGACTCCTCAAAGTTACTCAGCACCTGACAGATATCAGACATCAACGTCCACTCCTCATTGTAGACTTGAGGAAGCTGACTGACCTGACTACCAGTTCTGGTGGAAGTTGACATCTGGCAGTCTACAATCGCTCTGCGCTGCTGGTAATGCCAGGCATGGCACATGTGGCAGTCTGCTGAGTTGCAGAGCCGCCACCAGGTTACGGCCATTGTCACACACAACCATGCCTGGCTTCAGGTTCAGCAGT
>CM033646.1:74363283-74437292 GCA_019512145.1 Engystomops pustulosus
CACCTCATCATCCTCCGATCCCTCATTCTGCTCCCCCCTCGGACTTCTTGTCCTGACAACAACTTCACCACTGTCTGACAACCGTGTCTCCTCATCATCCGACACCTCTATATGCACTTCTTCCACTACGTCAACAATGTCATCATCACCCACAGACTGCCTGGGCATCGGGAAAGAGCTCAGCAGCAACCTGAGAAGTGGTTTGTGACTCTGGGAAGGGTCGAGGAAACAGTTCCTCAGAGTATGCGGGGTCAAATTCCAAATTTTCCTAGGAGGGGGCAGACTGGGGGGAAGGAGGTGGAGGAGCTGGAGGAGTGCTCACTTGGGTAACATGGGTGGACTGCGTGGAAGACTGACAGGTGGACAAATTACTTGAAGCATTGTCCGCAATCCACGACATCACCTGTTCGCACTGTTGTGGCCTCAACAGTGCTCTACCACAAGTCCCAGTAAATTGAGACATGCAGCTAGGGAGTGTAGCTCTGCTCCCTCATCAGCAGGTAGTGTCTCACCCCGCCCAGGACCACGACCTCTGACCCCTACAGTAAATGGATGCCCTCGTCCTCTACCCTTAGCCCTCGGGTTCAACATTTCCCAAATTAAAGTCTATTTTATAGACAAAACAACCGATAAAAAAAAAGTAACCAAAAATGATTTTTTACATGTTTATATATTATATATATTGTTTTTTATTTTATTTTTTTGTCCTTAAAATAACTTTAATTTGGGGGTATGTTGAACCCGAGTGCTAAGGGCGAGGACGAGGGCGTGGGCATCCATTTACTGTAGGGGTCAGAGGTCAGTGGTCCCTGGCGGGGTGGAGACACTACTCTGATGAGGGGGGCAGGGAACGTCGCATAGCTAACACTCCCTAGCTTGCATGCTTCATTTAACTGACTTGTGGTGAGCAACTGTTGAGGCCACAACAGTGCAAACATGTGATGCGTGGATTCGACAAAATGCTTCAAGTATTTGTCCACCTGTCAGTCTTTCCACGCAGTCCACTAAGATGAGCAGCACTACAATGCTCGGGACTCGTTATTCGAGCCAACTTTTCCCGATGCTCGAGTGCTCGGTCTGCGAATAACGAGCCCCCATTGAAGTCAATGGGAGACTCAGCATTTTTCCAAGGGGACCAAGATCTGCACAGGGAAGCTTGCCAAACCCTGGGACCTCAGAAAAGGATGGAAACACCCACGGAAAATGGACAGGAACAGCATGGGCAGCATCATGGATCCTCTGAGGCTGCTTAATCGCAACCATTATGCCAAAATTAAGGGCACACATGGCCATGAACAGAGTGACAGAATGAAGCTAATAGCATCTAAACATCCAATAATTGACTCCTGACACTATAGGGACCTTCATGCAGAGGCAGAGCGGCGACGGCAGGCTAGAGAGTGCATGGCACATACCCTGAAATGGACTCAGCTTCACATCAATGGTGGCAGAGAAGAACCAAAGGATGTGAGCAAGAAGCGGTCAAATAATATTCGGGACCTGATAAAGTTTTTGCCAGTTATTTTTGGATTACACAGCAGGTGGCGACAAAGTTAACCTGAGCCATGAAAACCACCCCAAATTCTGCCTGACAACAGCTCGTTTGATAGGGGACCATGTATGGTGCAGTAAACTATGTAGATTAAAGTGCTGCAGTAAAACTATGTAGTTTGATCTTGGCATGGAGCTGGCGCTCCGCTGCCAGGCGAGCTTCGCCAATCCAAGCCCCTGTCTCTAGGCTACTCCCAAACAGCACTTCTAAGAACCTTTTGTATAAGATTAAGTGTAATAGCGGTCTTATAAGTTAGGATACTGGCGGGTGAGGGGAATGAAACAGATGTCGCAGAAGCGCTGAAATAATATGGTAAATGATAAAAGTTTGCCAGTATATTTTTGGGATTACACAGCAGGGTGGCGACAAAGTTACAAGTTTGTTGTGGAATGCCTGAAAAAACCCAAAATTATGCCTGACACAGCTCGTTGATAAGGGGACCATGTATGCCTACAGTTCTGCCATCCTGCTCTGGCTGCCAGTCTCCTTTCGAATACATTTTAAAATAATAACCCTCATCCATAAAGCTCTGTATATGCGCACCCCGCTACCTCTCCTCTCTTATCTCACAGTCTACTCGCCCACCCGTGCTCTTAGATCCGCCATTGATCTTAGATCAACCTCTACCTTATGCGGACCCTCCCACTCGCATCTCCAAGACTTCTCTAGAAGCTGCAGCACAGCACCAATTCTATGGAATCTCTGCCCCGACTATCCAGACTAATACCTAACCTCCAAGTTCAACGTGCTCTTAAAACCCTTTCTTTAGGCCACCTATACACTCATTAACTGCATGAGTTTAACTCTTATACTAACCCGTCCTGTTTCGTCCTCCATCTGTTATCCGCAACCAACAGGCACCAGACTTCTATGCCCGTCCCTCACCCTGGACCTTGTGACGGCTGATGGTGGTTCAAGCGACAGCAATTTCCATTAGTTATTTTGTTCTATTCCCTAAAAGAATGCTTGACCCATTAAAAATTCTTTACCAACCTCGTTTACACCCCATCATCTTCATAACCGTAAGCTCTGTGACAGGGACCTCACTCCTGTTGTTCCATACAATGTTGTGCTCTGTTACATTACATTTGTATTTGTTTCCTATGATTTGGTAAGCACTACGGAATATGATGGCGCTATAATATAATAAAGATTAGTTATTCTTTATTAGATGGAGGCAGTGAACTAGTAGTAGATTAGGTGCTGGCACTTAAAACTATGTTAGTTGGATCTTGGATGGAGCTGGCGCTCCCTCTCCAGCCGAGCTTTCGCCAATACAAGCAGCCCCTGTCTCTAGGCTACTCCCCAAACAGCACTTCTAAGAACCTTTGTATAGATCAATGTATTAGCGTTCTTATAGTTTGGGATATGGCGAGAGAGTGGAATGTAACCGATGCGCAAGAACGCTCTAAAATATCGGTAATGATAAAAGTTTGCCAGTATCTTTTGTTGATTACACAGCATGGTGGCGAGAACGTTAACAAGTTTGATGTGGAATGCCTCCTTAATAGCTCTGGGCGGTCTGCCTTTTATCGGCTAGGCTCAGCCAGTTTTGAGCACCGCCTGCTGTCGCTTAGGCGACGGCACTGCTGCTGTGCTAGAGCACCGGACTTATGGCGCCATGGCCACGATGGTAGATTCGGAGGAGGAGGAGGTGGAGAGGGGTGGGAGGAGGGTAGTGGCCTTTGAGACCTGGACCGAGGTAGGCCCCGCAATCCTTCTGCTCGGCAGTATATCACCAGCCCCCAGGGTCAGACTCGTCACAGCGTGCCACCAAGTTAAGTGTAGTAGCGTTCTTATAAGTTTGGATATGGTCGTGAAGGGAATGGTAAACAGATGCGCAAGAGCGCTGAAATAATAAGTGGTAATGTAACAATTTTGCCAGTATATTTTGTGGATAACACAGCAGGGTGGCGACAAAGTTAACAGTTTGTTGTGAAGCAGAAAACAACCCAAAATTCTGCCTGACAAGCTCGTTTGGATAAGGAGCCATGTATGTAGGCAGTGAACTAGTATATATTAAAGGTGCTGCAGTTAAAACTATGTTAGTTTGGATCTTGCATGGCGCTGGCGCTCTCGCTGCCAGGCGAGCTTCGCCAATCCAAGCTCGCTGTCCTAGGCTACTCCCCAAACAGCACTTCTAAGAACTTTTTGTATAAGATCAAGGTAGTAGCGTTCTTATAATTTTTAGAGATGGCGGGTGAGGGGAATGTAAACAGAAGCGCAAGAATCGCTGAAATATCTTGGTAAATGAATAAAGGTTGCCAGTATTTTTGTGGATACACAGCTGGGGCGACAAAGTTCCCACTTTGATGCTGGAATCCGAAAACAAACCCAAATTTCTGCCCTGACACACACGTCGTTTGATAAAGGGACGATGTATGAGGCAGCTATAAGGACGACTTTTGGAGGTAGCAATGGAACAACGTGGTGGATGCTTCTATGGAGACAATTTAATTTGGATATCTGTATGTGGCAGTCCAAAAAAGTTTTCAAACCAAGGAGCAGGGAGGTGCCCTCCAAAAAGAAGAGATTAGTGCCCTGTTTGGCAGTTCCAAAAAACTTTTTCAAACCAGAGGAGCAGGGTAGTGCCCTCCGAAAATTGAATAGATTGAGTCCTGTATGTTGGCAGTCCCAAAAAGTTGGCAAAAAAACAAGAGGGAGCAAGGTAGGTGGCCTCCAGAATGGAATAGATTAGTTCCTGTAGTGGCGTCCAAAAAGTTTCAACCAGAGGAGCAGGTAGGTGGCCCTCCAGCAAAATGGAATAGATTGATGCCTGTATGGCCTCACAAATTTGTTTTAAAACAGGACCCGGGTCGGTGGCCCTCCTAAAAATTAAATGCATAAAGTCTATAGCTGAGCCAGTGGGCCCTGCAAAATAGCCAGTTTCCTCTGCTTTACTGTAGCAAAGAGGAAGGGAGAAGGAGGAAAATGAGGAGGCAGTTTGGATAAATTATTCAGGTTGAGCTTCCATTATCACCTGGTGGAGATTGGAAATTATGAGAAATCAGGCTTTATTCATCTTAATAAGCGTCAGCCTGTCGCGCTGTCATTCGACAGGCGTTTACGCTTTATCGGTGATGAGGCCAACCAGCTGCACTGAAAACCCGACTCTACCAGACGCTAGCGGCAGGGCAGCAAGAACCGCCAATGCGTACAGCGCCAGTTTTCGTGCCACCTGTCCGCTTTGAACCCATTAGTTGTTAGGGAGCTGTTGCGATCATTTAGGACGATGTGGTATGTTCACTACTACTCCCTCACCATCTTTCTGTAAGATCGCCCTACTCTGCCGATACTGTGGACAGGTGACATGTGTCTTGCTGGGTGAACATAAGCCTGGCAAAATCCTTGTAAAGCGTACCCCGTGCCCAGTGCTGGACAAGCTGCCTGCTCTCCTACTCCTCCCCGCCCTCGCTACTTGTCCCGCAGAACTACGCCTCTGCCTCTAGCGCGGTCCAGAGGAATACTGTTTCAGCTTGTGCACCAGGCCTGCTGGTATTCATCTTCTCACACTCCTTTCTCTCCTGGATGAGAGTGGAAAGATTTTGCTGTACCGTGGGTCCAGGAGAGTGAACACCCAGTATCGGTGCTGAAATAAATTCTTTGACGGGCGAGGTCACGGGATGGCACCTCGTCTGAAATCTTCCATATGCCGCCAGAGTAAATCCACCGTAGAATTCACTCCCTCACTGGCCTACTGTCATTTCCTCTCCTCCAACTCCCTTCCACTCCTCTTCTCTCCATACACGCTGAACAGTGGAAGGACTCAACAATTGTCCCCTCTTTGTCTCGCCAACATTCTCCTCCTCTTCCTCCCCTCCACCTCCTCCGATATCGCTGAGAAAAACAGACCTAATGGTGCCTTTGGCCTATCACAAGGGAATCTTCTTCCCCTCTCTTGTGACGATCGCAACGCTTCCGACCTTCATGCTGATCAGAGAGTTTTATCAACAGGCCATAGGGCAGACTGATGGTGAGGTCGGATGATGGTTGGCATTGCCACTGACCATCTGTGTTGACTCCTCAAGTTACTCAGCACCTTACATAATATCAGAACATCGGTTTTATAGAACAAAACGTGCAGAAGAAATCAGACAGCAACCTCAGAAGATGATTGCTATGGCTAGTTTCTAACTAACACTGACAGCACACAAAATGATTTTGTGCTGTGAGGGTCACTTTAACTTTGAAAAACGCTAATGTAGCCCTAACAAGTGCTGTTGGGTTCTTGTAGAATCACTCCTGCCTAACAGTAATCTAATAGACCCCCTTACCGCTCTCCCTGACCAGCTGCAGCTCTATCCCTAACGGCACCAGACAGAGAATGATCCAAGCACCGTGTGCAGGGGCTTGTATATTCCAGGGTCACCTGATCAGGCCAGCCAACCATTGCTATCAACATGTAAGTGTACCACGCGATGCTGGGTGTAATGCAGAGTCTCCTGGCTTGTGATTGGCTCTGTTTCTGGCTGCCAAAAATCTAAACGCCGGGAGATGCCATTTTCTCGAGCTGGCTAAATACTCGTCCGAGCAATGAGCAGTTGCAAGTACGCTAATGCTCGAATGAGCATCAAGCTCAGACGAGTATGCTCGCTCATCTCTAGTCACAACATTTTTTACATACAGGGTGCTCTTACTGTATTTGCTGATTTCTGGCTGGGAATGCGCATCCAACTAGATGTGGTAGATGTAAGGACTGGGACAAAACCTCCAACACTGGCACACTGAAACGACACTCCAGCAGATGTTGCTGCATGGTCTCCAGGTCCTACTGGCACACCAAACTAACATACAAGAAATGGGGAGTAGGAAGGTTCTCACCAGGCTGACCTTCTCCTGGTACGTGAGCTTTCAGTGCACCCATCTCTGCACCTTCTGCTCACACACAGCAAGATTCTCATCCCAGTTTACTTTCCCTTTATCTATAACTCCCAGAATCTTTATCTTCTCCACTACTGTCCTGAAGGGAACCGAGAAGACCCTATTTTCATCACCCAGCCACAGAGCCTCGCTCTTCTGTATGTTCACGGCTGAGTTAGACACCTTGGAGAAAGCTGCTCTCTCCTGCTGTAGAGCCACACAGCCCTTTCTAGAGGACATGAAGACTGTCACATCATCTGAATAGGCACAGAACTTTACCGTCTCAACTTTACTCTGCAAATGACACTTTAGTCCTCTAAATTCCTTATTGCCAAGAAATTTTCTTACAAAGGGGTCTAAATTAAAGACATATAGCAGATCCAGAAAGGGTTTCCAAGGTGACCATTAACTAAAGGCTGGCTCATTGCCTCCTTGTAGGGGATCTGTAGCCACTGGACAAAACGTGGAGGAAGGCCATACTCCAAAAGCACTTGGTACAAATAACCATGGTGGACTCTTTCAAAGGCTTTAATCTGGTCTAGGCTGACAATGTATGCTCCAACATGATGCAGCTGGATATAGGCCACTGCTTTTCTCACCAGTAGTAATGAGTCCTCTGTAGTCCGACCTCTCATATCACATGTCTGGTTATCAATGATCAGCTCAGCCAGAAATAAGATCTTAGCCAGGATTTTATAATCTGTATTAAGAAAAGACAATGGCCACCAGTTCTTTAAGTCTTTCAGGTCTCCCTTTTTTGCAGAGTGAACAAGTACAGAATTATACAGGAAGGGAAGAAGCTTTCCAGCACAAAGACAGCCATTATAGATATGCATCAGGTCCGCAGCCAGCAAGTCTCTGAACTCTTTGTAGAATTCACTAGTGAGACCATCCAACCCCAGACACCCTCATCCTCTGTTATGGGCTCAGCCATACCATCAGCCTGCACTGTGTCTAGTTTTGGCAGAGTCGCACTATTCAGATAGCTCTGGATGTTATTACTGCTCATCTGACATCCTCTTAAAGGGAACCTACCACCACAAATCTACCTATAAAGGTAGATTGGGTGGTATGTGGATCAATGGGACGTGAGGATAGCCCTTTTAAGGGCTAACCCTCACGTCCCCACACTTTTTTGTTAACTTTTATTAGACTTTTATGCTAATTTCCTTATGCGGCTACTGGGGCGTGGAGTAGCCGCATCTGAGGTTACACGAGGCGGCTACTCCACGCCCCGGTAGCCTCTTTTCCCCTTCTACTCACTCATCTTCGGCGTGCAGCTCAGGGTAGCTGCGCGCCCTCGTCCGGCGATCCAGCCGTCTGCGCATGCGCAGTAAGAGCAGGCCCGCGAATGTGGTTTCGGAGCAGTGACCGAGAAGGATAGAAGCCCGGGGAGTGGGAGATGCAAGGAGACCGACCCAACACATCCTTAATCCCTCGGCGCACTCACCATCTGCAGCACTTCCCCGTATCGCACCCCGCCCGAACCCGCGCGACCGCTATAAATTCACTTTCGTCTTTCGCGCCGCAACGCGAGACGAACCGGACACGCGCTGACGGAAAGAAGCGTAATGGAGGGCCGTGAGCTGCAGGAGGAACGGACGAAAAAGATCGGGAGAAAGGATGCGGGGAGTAGAGAAAAGGGAAAATCAAGAGGGAACACGTAGACTCCACCCGACAATAGTAGCAGAATTAAGGAATACTAGCAGAAAAGTATAATAAAACAAGTTAACAAAAAAGGGGCGGGGACGTAAGGGATTAGCCCTTAAAAGGGCTATCCTCACGTCCCATTGATCCACCTACCACCCAATCTACCTTTATAGGTAGATTTGTGGTGGTAGGTTCCCTTTAAGAGATCTTCATAATAGTCTCCAATGATCTTCTGAAGACTGCTCTGCTCAGACTGCTCCAGCCCATTCTCATCTAATAATGCTGTCATCAGCTTCTTAATGACCCTGTTTGTACAGGCGATAAAAAGGGTCTGGGTTGTAAGCACCCTAATTATCAAACTGTCTTTCTGCTTTGAGGGATTTGATGCAATTGTACTGCGGCAGTCAGTACACCAGTACACGGTGTCACCATTTTCATCCTGCTGTACAGGCAGCTGAAGTGTAGTCTGAGGGCAGAGTATCTCATATACTCAACATTACTCTGTCTCATGGCATTACCCAGAATAAACTGCTTGATGTCACCTTTCATACTCTCTGCCCATACCATCAAACATACACTAGGTGGTCTTCCGGTCATTATAGAAGGTGGTAAATGATTCCTTAAACTCCAGGTCCTGGAAAAGCGAGCTGTTTGACTTCCAGTAGCCCCTACCATAAACCACAGCAGTGTTCAGCTCCAGGGACACATTTACCATACAATAATCAGAGAACTCTATGGGGGTGATAGTATATCGGGATGTTCTCATACCCTGTCTATGCAGGTGGCATTCCCACCTTTATGATAAGTGTAGGCTGTGCGCTTACAATGTTGAATATAAGGGTCCACTAAATGGGCCTGCTGGACTATGTTATTAAGGAAGGTCTCATCATATCTTAAGCTCTTATGACTACTGGCGTGATCTAAGCTACAGGACACACTATTAAAGTCACCACACATCATAAACACTCTAGATGTAAAGCAACATGGCTTGATACTCTGAAACAACTCCCTTCTATCCTTCCTAGTCTGAGGAGCATATACATTCACAACTCTATAATGTACAGTGTCCAAAGTAAAGTCCAGCATTAGGCAGTGGCCAGGCCAGATCTCCAGGACTGGCTCCACCTGAATGTCCATGTCAGTGAAGAGAACTCCCACACCATTATTCCTTTCTGACCAAAGGACCAGAAGGATGGCCCATGCCTCCAGTCTCTCTTGGATGCAAACACCTGGGAATTACTCTTCAGGTAAGTCTCCTGTAGGAAGAAGATGTCAGACCTCTCCTCAGCCAGATGCTGGTAGATGGCCTGCCCGCGTCTACTAGTCCTTACACTGTGCACATTAATAGAGCTGATCCCCAGCTGCATCACTCAGGTCACTTAGGTATTTTCAGCCTTTTCTTCCTCCCGCTGCTGTGACCATTAGTTCCTCATTTTTGGTGGAAATTGGGGGATCGGGTTCATCTTCCTGAAATTCCTCATTATAGAGGAGTAGAGGGGTTTGATCCATCGCTGCTTTCTCCTCTTGCTCTCCCAGCGCACTATAACACCCGGATGTTATGGCCAGCGCTGGCGCCTCTACTGGTTTATCCAGCGTGGTAACTTTCCTAGAGGGATGGGCAACGGTATTCTTCCTCTTCACAGTCTGGAAGCCTTCCTCATCCACACTAGTTCCTGCCCCAGCTGTCTCAGTAGAGGTGCTAGGCAGCTGCTCAGATCCCTCATGAACAGAGGACTTTGATATTTTAGTTGTGGTAGGAGCTGACTTTCCAGTGTTTCACCACTTCAGACCTACCTCTGCAGGAAGGGTGTATGGCGACTTCAAATTCAATATGACGCAGTGCCTCCACCCGAATCTTGCTTGAAGCTCTGTAGGTAAGCATGAGGGTTTTCCTCTTCTGCCAGGGGTTGACTCGGGAAACCCTTGCCTAAGCTTAGCACACACTCACAATAGGTAAGTGTAAAACAACTTGGCAGGTTTATTGTAAGGGAAGGAATTATGTATGAGCCAAGTGCATTGAATGCAAACAGGGAAAAGCATAAACAAGAATAAAGTATTTACAGATGAAATCTACTAAAATGTACTGGTAGTGGCAATAAAGGGTAACTGCACTCCCCCGGCCGGGTTGGGATAATGGTGCAAGGGGTCCCTTTAAATAATGAGCTCTGTGAGCAACAAAGGGGATAAATCAGAACCCAACACAAATGACACCTGTCACTATCACACACTCTGCAGGTGACAACACAATCTCTCTACCTGCACAGGATTACACTGTTATGCTGCAGCTATGCACATTACACAGTCCAATCGTTGGGGCCCTGTTGCCGCGGACGACGGCGTGCTTTCTGTAAAATTGGTGCATTAAATACTCTAAGTACTCTTGGAAATTATTTTATTGCAAACACCTTACTAACAATAAAGTCTACTCACAACTCTGAGTAACTGCACCCAGGCTTCTGCTTGTGGCTGCAGGGTTCAGGCACATGGATGGTAAGGAAAGAACCTCCTGTGTGGTGGATGTGGAGACCTCGTGGGGATCAGGCTGTGGTGCAGAGGTGAAGCTTCTCCAGCTGGTCCTCTTCTCCTCTGGGGCTGAGCTGCTGGGCTGTCTCTAGTCCTCTGCTGTGTAAGTCTCAGCGCAGGACTCCCTACACTCTGCCATGTGCTGTTAGTCCTCTCTGCTGCACATGAATTTCTCTCCCTTCTCCTTCCCACAATCCCTTGTTTTTCCTATCAGTCCTCTCTCCAGCAACTTCTCCTATCAGTGTCAGTAGCACAAAGCAGCAGGGATTGCTGGGAGATGTAGTCCAGTCGGCTCCTGAGGAGTAGGTGCTAGTAACTGCTGGTCTTAAAGGAAATCTACAACTGCTAATGGTAGGTATTAGCTGTAAAGACCGGGCACCAGCTCAGGGTGATCTGGTGCCAGAGCTTACCTTTGATAGTTTTTTAAACCGCTATATCGTGGTTTAAACACATTTTGATGAACAGACCCGAGGTAGCATCGGCACTGCGCGCGCGTGATGCCTCCGGCACTTCCTATGGAGGTGCGTGTGCGCCGAAGCTGCTTAGGGTCTGTTCATCAAAATGTGTTTAAACCGCGATATAGCGGTTTAAAACACTAGCAAAGGTAAGCTCCTGAGCTGGTGCCTTGTGTTTACAGCTAATACCTACCATTAGCAGTGGTAGGTTACCTTTAACCCCTGCTGCCCAGCAATTACATTGTCCTGTTCACATGTTGTGCTCTTAGCAGGGGTTACACCAGTGACGGCTGTTACCTGTGGTGCAGCCTCTACAGATGAAACACCAGCCTCTGTTGCAAGAGTTCTGGGCACTTTGCTTTTAATACTGGATGTAATTTCTGTGATTGTTGATGTTAGTGATATATTCCTCTACAGCTGCGATTTTGGATCAAGCGGCCATTTTAGTATTAGCCAAGGGTCATGCCGTGGGTCAAGCACTGTCCAGCTAATGTCATGATTCAAAACTTCATTTTACTGTAAACTGTTTGCTCGCCTGCCAGCATCTCCTTGACATTTAAAGAGAGGCAAGTCTGTCCTTTACGCTTGTCCTATATTTTTGCTCTAGCACCTGCTTATCTTATGTTTTGGCTTGCCCGAGTCTTCTCAGGGCAAGTAGTATAAACAAGGCCTCTGAGAAGAAATAGTTTATGATTTATTAACCTTTTCGGGGATATGTCCTGGTAAAATTCATTATGGCCAATAGCATTTCAGTATTCTACCTACTTGTCACGCCCCCTTTTCCTGATGACTCTGTATTTGATATATGCGGCTGAGCGCTAATAAAGTGGAGAGATTCTGCATCTTCTAAGAGACTGGTGTGTCTTAGTGTTGTGCTCTTGACCCGGTACCATAGAGCCATCTTTGGCTATAAAGGGTTAATTTGAAAGTCACCTTTACAACATGAAGGACTGTTTTGAGTCCTAGATAAAAATCCCTAACACTGGTACTTGTAGTAGGAGCTCCACTGATGGTACTCTGTACAGCAGGAGTTTTGGAAACTTTCTGATTGGCACGGGCAGACTCTTCTGTGGCTGGTGAGACTTGTGGTGCAGTAAATATAGATGATACATCGGTCTCTCCTGCAGGGTCACTAGACTCCTGGCTGGGACCTGCACCGGTGTCACTGGTTCTTGGTTCAGCCTTTGCCTCCTCACTGGTCTCTGGAGGCTCATTATTGTGTTGGGCCTGCAAACACTCACAGAACGTGTGCCCAGACTGGGAGCACAGGTTACAGACAACCTATCCGGTACATTCCTCCTTCACATGTCCCAGTTGTCTACATAAAGAGCACTTCATACGGGAACAGTTTATAGCGAGGTGTCTGGCCCCACATCTATGGCACAGACGTGGCTGCCCATGGTAGAAGCATATCCCCCTTCCTGATCCCAGATAGAAAGAATGAGGCAGATGTCTAATAACACCATTGTGGTGCAGCAGGGTGATCCTCACAGTGTAGCCTCCATTCCAGAGATTCTCTTCTTCATAGATCTTGACTGGGTTACTCCTCACTATACACTATCTACTCAGCCAGAGCTCCATATCCGCAAGAGCCACCACCTCAGACTGGAATAAGATGGTGGCCGTTTGTTGAGGGGTGAATGGTGAACTGTTTGTCTGTCTGTGTGTTTGTACCTTTTTCTTCTTTTTCTCCTCCTGCTGGCCAGTAAACCTTTGTCTCTGTCCACTATTGTTTCAACAGACAAACCAGTTCAGCAGTCACCACTCAGCATTACCTGATCTTACCTGTGTGTGTGCAAAACCTGAGCAGAGGGTGAGCTGGGGGTTATATAGCCTGTACCTGATTACTGCCAGGTGATGCTGAGCTGAAGCCATGTGGTTTATGTTTGTATTTCTTGCTTTAGTTACTTCTTGTATATTGTAAACTCACCTTTATTTTTATATTGTGTATTATACTGTATTGTGGTGTTATATATATTAAGAAATATATCTTTGTGTGATGTTTGTTGTTAAAGGTGCAAACCAGGGGTGTATCCCTTTAAGACTCAAGGGAAATAGTTGGGTATTTAATGACACCTGTGTGTACATGGATTGTCTCAAGGTCAGAGTGTCTGATCTGACCACAGGGGAGCTGCTTGTTCCAAGGTAGCTGCAACCTGACCCCTGAATTATCTGCATTTTTGTTCTGTACATTTTATTTTTGTGCAAATAAATTCAAGCCTTTTCTTTGGACCTGAAGCCTGAGTAAAGATTTCTTTTTTTTAACGGCCAGAAGACCCCACATCTCAACATATGGTGGCAGCAGTGGGATGGCTGGACTAAGTACAGTTTACTACTCAGCTGATGGCAGGACGTACCAGGAGGTTTATAACGACGCAGTCTGCTAGACCACCGCAGCGTGTTAAAGCATCTGCACTTCCAAACTGGCAGAGGGATCTTGCCAAAAGGCAAAAGCAGCTCCTGTTTTGGAGATAGAGAGCACCCAGCCAGAGGTATGCAAACCTGTGATTCCAGAGGACGGCGCTGATCCACCAGTGAGTGCAACTGCTCCAAAAAGCATGGAGGAACACCTTGTATGGTTGGTCCAGCGCCAAGAGTTAAGTGATCAACGTAGAAAAGAGGAGGAAAAATTCTACCGTGAAAAAGAGCAATGGAGGAGGGACAAGGAGGAGGAGCAACGCAGATTTGACATCAAGCAACAAGAGGTAAAAATAGCAAGGGGAGATGAACAGTTTATCCAGGCACTACAAGCCATGCAGCAAAATCTTTCTTCTGCCACAAAATTAAAGCTGACCAAGCTAACAGACTGATGATATAGAGTCATATCTAAGTATTTGAAAGAGTGGCTCAAGAAAACAAGTGGCCTGAAGATCAATGGGTCCTTCATCTAGTGCCATTCCTCACCAGCAAAGCACAGCAGTAATATAGCCAGATGAGGACTGATGACGCTGAAAATTTTAAAAAAGTCAAAACTGCAATTTTAAGACGCTACAACATACATACAGAAACATTTTGCCAAAAATTCCGGACCTACAGTCACCAAGATAAAGATGGACCTAGAGAGGCCTACACCCAGCTGAGTGAACTATGTTCCAAGTGGATTCCCTCAGAGGGCAAGACTGTCCAGCAGGTGTTGGAGAACATCAGCCTGAAAGTGGTGAGCAAGTTGTGACACTCGCTGAAAATTATCTGCTTTCAAGGAAAGGACTGGTCCAGAAGACAAGTGTGGCAAGACCTTCTTTCAATACTATCACTGATATGCCAAAACATGAGACTGTAAAATCTAAAGGTCAGCATAAAGACCTTACTTGCTTTGCCTGTGGTAAAGCTAGACATTATGCTATAGACTGTACCAATATAGCTAGCAAAAAAGTTAAAGGGTCTGCAGAAAATTGTGTTGGACATGTGAGAGACTATTTACAACCTGTTACTGTTAACTTCCAGACTGTGACTGCCTTGATTGATACTGGGAGCAAGCAGTCTCTGATAAGATAAGACTTGGTGGACTCTGCTAATACTACAGGTCATTTGTTCCTAACTTGTGTGCATGGTGATTAGAGATGGGCGAATTTGTCAAAATTCGCTTCGATCCGGTTCGCCGCATTTTCAAAGAAAATTTGTTTTGAACCAAATCGAATCACGGCATGTGACGTAAATTACATCACATGCCGGGTGCGGGTACATGGAGAGGGCTCACGGGCTGAGCACTCTCTATAGCTGGTAAGTCTTTGCTGCATATTGCAGCAAAGGCTTACCGGTAAAACCCGCAGAAAGCTGCCGGCAAGCTGCCGGTGGCTTCAGAAAAATGGCGGCGCCCATGCGCATGGGCGCCACCATCTTGCCGAGGATCGGCGCTCCCCGTGCCGGGGAGCATCGATCCGTCGCCATGACAACCTCGGGTCTTCCGAAGAGACCCGAGGCTGCCTCGGCTTAACCCCTTCATTACAATGTGCGATCAGCACATTGTAATTAATGAGGGAAATCCGCATATACTGTCATACTGTAGTTTGGCAGTATATGATGGAAACGACCAGACAACCTAGGGTTAAAGTATCCTAGGGAGTCTGAAAAAAAGTCAAAATAAAAATAAAAAAATATATATAATAAACCTAAAAATAAAAAGCCTAAAAATTCAAATGACCCCTCTTTCCCTAGAACTGATATAAAAATAAATAAACAGTAAAAATCATAAACACATTAAGAATCTCCGCGTTCGAAAATGCCCGTTCTACAAAAATATAATATTAGTTTTTCACTGCGTTTAACCCCGTAACGGAAAATAGCGCCCAAAGTCAAAAATGGCACTTTTTTGACATTTTGAAAAATATAAAAAAATTCAATAAAAAGTGATCAAAAGCTTGTACAGTCTTTAAAATGATAGCAATTAAAATGTCATCAAAAGTCGCAAAAAATGACACCACCCAGAGCTCCGTGAACCAAAGTATGAAAACGTTATTAGCGCCAGAAGATGGCAAAATTAAAAAAAAAAAAATTTGTACAGGAGGTTTTAATTTTTGTAAATGTATGAAAACATTATAAAAACTATATGAATTTGGTATCCTTACCGCCATACAGTGAGGAACACTACCCCCTTACAGTGAGAAACAGTACCCCCATACAGTGAGGAACACTACCGCCATACAGTGAGAAACACTACCGCCATACAGTGAGAAACACTACCGCCTTACAGTGAGAAATACTACCGCCATAGAGTGAGGAACACTACCGCCATAGAGTGAGGAACACTACCGCCATAGAGTGAGGAACACTACCGCCATAGAGTGAGAAACACTACCGCCATACAGTGAGAAACACTACCGGCTTACAGGAGCGAAACACTTCCGCATAGAGGACGGAACACTACCGCCATAGAGGAGACAAGGAACAACTACCGCCATAAGGAGGGCCAAACCTCACATACTAGGACAGAACACTACCTCCATACAGTGAGAAACAACTACCGGCATACTGGAAACACTACGCCATTACAGTGAGAAAACACTACTACGCCAATACCAAGGGGATACACGGTAAGTTGATACATACCGCCATAGAGTGAGAATACTTACCGCCATAGAGTGAGGAATACTACCGCATAGAGTGAGGAAACTACCGCCATAGAGTGAGATCACTACCGCCATAGAGTGAAGAAACATACTAGCCATAAGTGAGAGAACCACTAACCGCCATTCAGTGAGAACACTACCGCATAAGTGAGGGAATACACTACCGCCATACAGTGAGGAAAAACACTACCGGACATTACAGTGAGGGAGAATACTCCATTACAGTGACGAAAACACTACCGCCACTACAGTGAGAAACACTACCGCCATAGTGAGAAAACTACCACATACAGTGAGAAACACTACCGCCCATACAGTGAGAAACACTACCGCCATTATAGTGAGAAAAACAGTAACGCCATACAGTGAGGAGGAATACTACCGCCATACAGTGAGGAATACTACCGCCATACAGTTGAGAAACTACCGCAATCAGAGGGACAATACCTCCAGACAGTGAGAACACTACCGCCATACAGTGAGAAACACTACCGCCTTACAGTGAGGAAACTACGCTACAGTGAGAAACACTACCGCCACAAGTGAGAAACACTACCGCCCACAGTGAGAAAACACTACCGCCACAAGGAGAACAGCCAACAGTGAGAAAACTACCGCCATACACAGTGAGGGAACACTACCGCCATACAGTGGAAACACTACCGTCCATACGTGGGAAACTAACGCTACAGTGAGAAACATACCGCCATACCAGTGATGAGAATACTACCGCCTATAGAGGAGGAATACTACCGCCCTAAGTGAGGAATACTACCGCATAGAGTGAGGAATACTCGCCATAGAGTGAGAAACACTACGCCATACAGTGCAGATGAGAAACATCACCCCCATACAGTGAGAAAACATCCGCCATACAGTAGGATACTACCCGCCATACAGTGGAGAAACATCCGCCATCAGTGAGGGACAATACCTCCATACCGTGAGGAAACTACCGCCACATAATCGCCATACAGTGAGTGAATACGTACCGCCATACAGTGAGAAAACACTAACCCATACAGTGAGAAACCACTACCAGCCAGCCAGTGAGGAACTACGCCACAGTGAAAAACTACCCCATACAGTGAGGAACACGACCGCATACAGTTGAATAAAACACTCCGAAATACGTGAGATATACCGCCATACAGTGAGGAATACTACGCCATCAGTGAGGAAACACATACGCCATACAGTGAGAAACACTACCGCCATACAGTGAGGAATACTACCGCCATACAGGAGAAAACTACCCCAACAGTGAGGAACACTACCCCATACAGTGAGAAACACTACCGCCATACAGTGAGAAACACTACCGCCATACAGTGAGGAATACTACCGCCATACAGTGAGAAACACTACCGCCATACAGTGAGGGACAATACCTCCATACAGTGAGAAACACTACCGCCATACAGTGAGAAACACACCGCTTACAGTGAGGAATACTACCGCCATACAGTGAGAAACACTCCGCCTACAGTGAGGGACAAGACCTCCATACAGTGACGAACACTAACGCCATACAGTGAGGAAACACTACCTGCCATACAGTTGAGAAAACACTACGACCATACAGTGAAAACACACCGCCATACAGTGAGGGAATACTACAGCCTACAGTGGACCACCTACTAGCCTCGCCAACAGTGAGTAACCTACACGCCACACAGTGAGGAACAGTACCGCCACACAGTGAGAAACAGTACCGCCACACAGTGAGAAACAGTACCGCCACACAGTGAGAAACAGTACCGCCACACAGTGAGAAACAGTACCGCCACACAGTGAGAAACACTACCGCCACACAGTGGATATTACCACGACAGTGCGGGACAACCACCGCCCACATGAGAACAACTACCGTGACGCCCCAAACTAGAGTAACTACCGCCACACAGTGAGCAACACACGCGCATACGTGAGGGAACACTACGCGCCACACAGTGGAAACATACCGCCCACACAGTGAGAGAAACACTTACCGCCACAGCTGAGACATACGCCAACAGGAGGAACACCAGCCACAACATGGTAGGTAAGAGAAACAATACCGCCGACGAAACGAGTGAATCAATTACCGCACACAGGACCGCAAACCAGTGAGAAACACGTAACCCCAACATTGAGACATACACATGAAACACCGGCCACACAGTGAGAAACACTACCGCCACACGAGTGAGAAACACTACGGGCCCCAGCACAGTGAGAAACACTACGCACCAGAGAAGAAACACTACCGCCACACAGAGAAACTACGCACAGTGAGAGAAAACATCTACCGCACACAGTGAGAAACACTACCCCAAACAGTGAGAAAACACACGCCACGACAGTGAGAAACATACCGCCACACAAGCGAGAAAACACTACCGCACACAAAGTGTAGAAACACTACCGCACACAGTGAGAAAACACACCGCCACACAGCAGATAGAGAAACACTACGCACACACAGTGAGAAAAACTACCGCCGACACAGTGAGAAACACTACCGCCACAGTGACGAAACACTACGCCACACGAGTGGAAGAGAGAGGACAGAAAACACTACCGCCACACAGTGAGAAACACTTACCGACCAACATTCGATTAAATTTCATTTGCTTAAAAAAAGAGAAGAACTAACTACTTTGTTTATACCACTATGATAAGCATGTGATAAGATTGGTGTCCACAAAATAGTATCAGCTGTCATGATCGTGTATTCTTTAAAAAAAAACATTCATAAATTAAAATTAAAAAAAAAAAAAAAAAAACGTGATTGCTTGTGATGGATGTCTTTTTTTGCGACACTTTCATAGTTTGCCATTAGTTCGTGGTCCGGCTACATGACGGTGCTCATTACTAAGGGCTGGCCTTAGTGTTTGCCTTAATGTTGGCAAATTCACACTAACACCCATACCATTACCCCGGTATTCACTGCCACCAGGGGTGCCGGGAAGAGCCAGGTACAAACCAGTACCTGACCGTCTATAGATGGTCAGGTAGTGGGGCGACTGCAGGCTGTTATTGTTGCACTGGAATAGCCCCCTAACAGTGGGCTATCCCAGCTCAGTAATGGCAGGCTGCTGTTGCTTTTTTGTATCTGGCTGATTTGAAAAATAGGGGGCACCCCACAACGTTTTTCCCCCCATTTTTTTGTAAAAATGGGGGAAAAGGCCTGGGAGCCCCCTCTTAAGGTTGGACCCCCACGCATATTTTTGCCGAAAATTGATGGAAAAACCGGCGTGGGGTGCCCCCTATTTTTCACCCAGAAAAAAATTCTAAATGCAGTGAAAATGATGAAAAAACATAGTAGTTATATTCTTGCACATAGGGGGCAGTATTATAGTAGTTATATTCCTGTACATAGGGGGGCAGTATTATAGTAGTTATATTCTTGTACATAGGGGGCGGTATTATAGTAGTTATATTCTTGTACATAGGGGGCAGTATTATAGTAGTTACATCGGAAAGTCGTTGTTTATCGGAAAAGGTAGTGTAGGATTAAGTTGTGTTCTCTTAAAAAAAGAAGCTTTATTCCTGTATAAGGAAGGTAGTATGAATTTCTTTCTCTGTGCTGTACATGTTTATTTAGACCATCTATAAACAGTTTGTAACTCCACCCACATCACATGGCCACGCCTACTTGTTTTGACCCCCCCCCCACAGAATGGGGCCACTTTAACAGTTTTTTCCAGGGCCACTTTAAATTCCCAGTCCGCCCCTGAATGTACATGTATAACATTGTGTGTATGTATAGAAATGTATGTGTTATGTGTGTACATTTATGTAAACCATAGAAAAACAATTAAAATAAAAGTAAAATCCCCAAAACTTAAAACCATAAATCTATACATAAACCGATGAAAAACAAATTCAATAATATACCATCACATGTCATTTTTCCTACTACCATAAATTATTACATTTCTGCCATTGATGATTCATTGCAGCTGCCATCATTATACAGAGTCTTCACATATTCCTCATGTACTGATGTATATGGACTTATTTATTTATTTACTTAAATTTACCATTTACCATTGAATTCAACCACAATTTCACTTTAGACATTTTCTGACCCCAAATAACATAAAAGACAAACAATTTTTATTCTCAAAAAATGTATTCAATCCAACAATAATTTTACATATTGAGGGTTAAATGAGTAATTGATAATGACTTCTACATATTTAGAGATGTAATAAATGCTTAACCAATGCTTTACAAACCAAAACACGATACTGCTATTACATTACCTTATTCAGGCCACGATATAACATCATGTATGACACTACTTGGCCCATATAGAAAAAGAATAATGTTCACAATACACTGATTGTTAAGGTTATTGTCACATAAATCCCAGAACTATATGTTTTGTTCTATCAAACCTCTTATCTTAAAACCATATCCATTAACAAGCCGTAGTCATTACACCAATAGTAGTCAGTAGTATACAGGGGTATATTCTCAGCCAATACCCAACCCATGTCTAAAAATCTTTCCCTCTAGAATATCATTGAATATCCTCATCAATGTGTCCTTCCTATGATACATAGATTTGGTGGATTCATTCATAAATTCACAAGACTGCATTTTGTCTAATTTGTCAATGACGGAGGAGATATCACATGTGGGGACTTCCTTCTCCTGAATATTTTTAGCTTTGTTTACCAAAGCCTTGGATATTTCTGATGATGTCTCCTGTACATCTGGCACTTTCTCTTCTCTGATTACATTGTGTTTACAATTAGACAGTTCATACTGAATGATTTCTTTACTTACAACGGTTAACAGGGAATTACTAGGTGGAGCAGATTGAGTAATCATGTTATAAGGTCTCCTTGCTACATGCAGATTTCTATGCTCCTCATAGACTGTGTCCCACTTTCTCCTTGGAGTATATACCTTTCTCCTTGGAGTATATACTTCTTGTCTTTGCTCAGGCAGGTTCCTCCCATATAACTTTCTGTAACCATCTGCCTCTGTTCTGTCTATACTCTCTCTCTGATCCTGTGATTTGTTCTTGCTCTGATACTTTCTAATATTATCTAAAAATTTTGTAGCATCTAACAAAGAAGATTGATCTGAGGCAATAACAAGTGCAGCAGCAAGTGCAGAAATGTAAATTTCTTAATAAATTCTCTCATTATTAAGTGAGGATTACAAATTCCAATTGCATTACATGTTCTCTGAAACATGGACATGAAAGAGAACGTACATTCCTTTCTACCAATTTTCATTTCGTGTAAAATATCATACGAAGGCATGCTGTCACTTGTAGTGCCCCAGAGTAACTTCTTCAATCTGTCTACGTCACTGTCATGTGACCACTCACTAGACTCGTTATCAAGTAAATGTTCTGATTCTAATCGTCTCAAAAACTTTAGAGGAAGCCAAATTTTAAACAACTGATTTTTCTGTTCATTTGATAAATCAAATTTCTCCACAAAACTTTCATGATTCCTGCACACACGGATTTTTTCATCTTATGTGGGAACCTCTCTGCTCAGATTTAATAAATGCTTCTGCATTTTTAACTTTAAACTGGATTCCTTCATCTCCAATATCTGTCTCTGAAGAGACTCTTCCATGTTAGTAGACACAGAGTCACCTCCAGCAGAGAGAACAGACCTGTCCCTGGTCACTCTGCTGAGTTACATCATCACATGTATTACCTGCACTATCCATCTCCTCACAGATCACATTATCTGTATTAAGAGTAGAACTAGTGCTCCTGACTATGGATCTGTCTAGCACAACCTGATGATAGACTTTTAACATCTGCAGAATGTTTCTCAATTTCTCTTTGTCTTAACTGACAGAAACACGTTTTTTTTTTCTATCTTTTTATTCTCCTTTTGCCTGACACCTATTGTCCTCCTCAGGTCACCGTCTGTAGTACGTCTGGGAAAGATCACATGCATCACTCCTCTAGATTCTTCTTTGTTGATTTCTCTAACACTTGCACCAACATGAGAGTCAATTGGAATTCCCCCCTTTGCAAGTGTTAGGAGAATATAAAAAAAATTTAAAAAACAAAGTCGTAGGCTGGCTCGCCAAATAATGTTAGAAATCTTGTATTAACCCCTTAATGCTGAAGCCACTTTTCACCTTCCTGACACGGCCCATTTTTTCAAATCTGCCCTGTGTCACTATAAATGGTTATAACGTCGGAACGCTTTAACATATCCAAGTGATTTTAAAACTGTTTTCTCATTACACTTTGTACTTCATGTTAGCTGAAAAATGTTGGTGGTATGTTTTGCATTTATTTATGAGAAAATCAGATATTACAGGGGTTAAAACAAAATCGGATGCAATTTTGAAAGTAAAATTTGTTTGGCTAAATGAATGTGTTTTTCAAAAAATGTACAAATTCTCAGTGGATAAAATACCAAAACGCTCCACAAAATTTGATACCCAATCCCTCCCGTGTATAAGAATACCCCATGTGTGGTGGTAACCTGCTGTATGGGCACACGCCAGGGCATCGTAGGGAAGCTGCGCCATTCAGAGCAGATTATGCATTGTCACTTTTTATTGCCTATACAATCTTTATTTTTTTGGCAATTTGGACATATAAGGGCTTATTTTTTGCGACATGAGATGCATGTAGAGATTTTATGCAAAAAATGTACTTTTTTGGCGTGTTTTTTGGGTTTCGTTTTTACGGCATTCACAGAGCGGGTCCAATAGTTATTGTACATATTGTTACGGACGTGGCGATACCAAATATGTGGGTTTTTTTGGCGATTTTTGTGTTTTTTTCACTTTATTGCATGTGTATAGGGAATATTTGTGTTTAGGGGACTTTAACTTTATTTAATTAATTCTTTTTATTAAAAAATGATCTTATGTAATGTTTTTAACATTTTTTATTAACTTTTACAGGTAAGCTTGAACAAGTGATCCACAGGAGAAGATCGCGGGCACCGGCAGTCCTGGGGTTGCGATCGGAGCAGCGGACCCCCCCGGTAAGCGCCACGGGGGGGGGGGGGTCCCATTCTGTCAGGCGTGTCAGGGGTTAACACCCGCGATCGGAGAAATCTCCGATCTCGGGTGTTAGAGGCAAGTGTCGGCTATAATATATAGCTGACACTTGCAGCTTCTGCCACCGGCTCCGTTCAGGAGCCGGTGCCAGAAGCATGACGTAATAGTACTGCATTTTGCGTGAACGCACCTCCCGCGATGCAGTACTATTACGTCAAATGTCGGGAAGGGGTTAAGTATTAAATCTTTCCCGTGTCCTTTAATATGTTCTTCCAAAAATAGAAGGACTCAGGATAATTATTATAAAAAGTTGCGTTTATTGTCGTCGCCCAGGTTGCAGAATACAGAAAACTTGTGCAGATTATTAGTCATGTGGTAAAGTCAGTCAGTCCATGAAATTATGTTCAGGTGAAGGTTTCATCATCTTGTGTTGGTCTTTCTTCCTCCATTCTTCATCTCCATCTTGTGTCCTTAAAACTCCTCCATATGTCAGCGTGTGTGCAAGACAGCTTGGTGTGTGTGTGTGTGTGTGTAAAATGCTAAATGTGCCCATCCCCCTTGGACAGAGTCACTTTTAAAGAGTACAGTCCTGTAGAGCTGCATTGTGAGCCAAACTCATCCATTGGCCTTGTTCATAACCATATATGTTAACCCCTACGGGACTCAGCCTCTTTTGGCCTTAAGGACGCGGCCCCATTCTTCAAATCTGACCTGTGTCACTATAAGTGGTTATAGCTTTGGAACGCTATGAGATATCCAGGGGATTTTGAGACAGTTTTCTCGTGACACATTGTACTTCAAATTAGTTTAAAAATTTGGATGAAATCTTTTGCGTTTAGTTATGAAAAAAACAAAATTTGGCAAACATTTGGAAAAATTCTTTATTTTCAACGTTCTAAATTCTCTACTTTTGATGCAGATAGTCATAGCTCCCAAATAAATTCATAACTTACATTTCCCAAATGTCTGCTTTATGTTGCCATGGTTTTTTAAGATTCCACATATTTTACTAGAATGTTATGAGGCTCAGAATTTAGGTATCATTTTTCACATTTTTTGTAAAATCACCAAAACCTGTATTTAGATGGACCTGCTCAACTTCTAATTGACACTGAGAGGCCTAAATAATAGTGAGACTCGTAAATTACCCCATTGTGGGAAACTACACACCTCAACGTATGAAAAACCACTTTTAAGAAGTTTGTTAACCCTTTACGTGTTTTATAGGGGTTAAAACAAAATGGAGGTGCAGTCTGCAAATTGTAATATTTTTTCACAATACACCCATTTTGGGTGGAAAATTAAACATTTACAATGGATTAAATGAATAAAGTTGACCAAGCAAGCAGCCAGGGGATGCACAGCAGGTCTCATCGTTTTTCCCAAGCGCGGGGTGCCAGACTTGTACTATTGAGGCTTGTTCTGACCCTCCTGGATCGCAGCAATCATTACCTGTTGGTAATGTCAATAATCCAGGACATTTCATATACACAAACAATTTTTTTCTTTGGCTAAATCTCCCTCGCAGAGCTGTGGCCGTTCCGAGAAGCCATCTCGTGTTCTAAGGGACCAAAATGCTACATTTATGAGAATTACGTTCACCATTAACGTTTTTTGTTATAAAACATAACATCTAATTGCGAAATGTTTATATATGGCAGTTTCATCAAACTGACATGTGAATGCCCCATTGAAACAGAATACCCCCCTTTAAACTTCTGCTGTTACCACAAGGTCTCAATAAAAAGGTGTCTGATCAAATCCTGGTGACATATTTCCATTGGCACGATGAATGTTTTCCATGGTATGTGCAAAGGCACTTTCTCTAGAAAACAGGGATCCTAAAGTGGGAAATATAGGTCCGTAAACAAAAACATATGCAATTTGCTTTCTTCGCTCTCATCAGCAGTTTTCTTCTATGTTAAAAATGAAGGGAAAACCCAAAACCGTTTCCTATAGTACACTTTAAAAAATGACCCTCTTGTATACAGGTTTTGTGAGCCCAAAGACAAAAGAAAAAGTATGGCAACTTGTGGTTCCCTCTGAATACAGGGAGTCAATTATGAAAGTAGCTCACAGTATATCTGGACACCTGGGTAGGAATAAAACACTGTCAAGGATACTAACTCGATTCTTTTGGCCTAAAGTACATGCAGATGTTGCCAATTTTTGTGACTCTTGTCCAGAATGTCAGTATGTTTCCCCAGGTAACAAAAAATGTAAGCTGATTCCTGTACCTGTGGTTGATACTCCCTTTGAAAGAATAGCTCTGGATATAGTTGGTCCTCTTGAAAAAAGTAAAAAAGGTAACAATATATTTTAGTTATAAGTGATTACATGACCCGCTATCCAGAGGCTATTCCTTTAAGAACTATCACCACAAAAAGAATTGCAGAGGAACTGATGAAGTGTTTCAGTCAGATGGGTATTCCTCACACAATTCTAACAGACCAAGACCCTATCATCCACAAACAGATGGCTTTGCAAGTTTGTGGAACAATATCCAAAACAATGGGTTCAGTTGCTCCCACATGTTTTGTTTGCCTATAGAGAGGTTCCACAGGCATCCACTGTTTTTTCTCCCTTTGAGTTACTCTATGGTAGAAACCCTAGCTGAAACCAAAAAACCTTAGTGGAGTATGTCCTCTCAATGAGGGACAAACTTGCCGAGTTAGCAGAGTTTGTGAAGGTCAACGTTAAAGATGCACAATCCCACATGAAACAATGGTATGACAAAAATGCTAAAGATAAATGTTTAATACCCGGGAATAAGGTTCTACTGTTACTGCCAACATCTGATAACAAATTGCTAGCAAGGAGGCAGGGACCCTTTGAGGTCTTCAAACTGGTCCAGTAGATTATGAGATTTTTATGCCTGGCAGGGTTCAGGAAAAGAAAATTTTCCATGCCAATTTACTTAAAAAATGGGTTGATAGACCAAATGTGGCCTGTGTCGTCCTAATCTTCTTGATCAGGCTTATTCTATTCTGTCCCCCGTTCTCATGTCTCTGATATTCAGAGGGGAAGTGAACTCTCTGATGACCAGAATAAAGACCATCTGTTGCAGAAGCATGAACACACCTTTGTCTCTACACCACGTCACACCAAGTTAGTCCAACATGTGTTTGACACTGGTGATGCTAAACCGATACGTCAGAAACCCTACAGGGTGCCTGAAAAACTTAAGCCTGTGATGGACATGGAAGTTCAAAACATGCTAAAATTAGGGGTCATTGAACCATCCTGCAGTCCTTGGTGCTCCCCCATTGTTGTTGTACCCAAGAAAAATGGGGACATTAGATTTTGTATTGATTTTAGAAAACTCAATCAATCTCAAAATTTGTCGCTACCCTATAGGCCCCATATGATGACCTGAAAGTAACTTGGGAGAATCCCAGTATGTCTACATTTGGATCTGACTAGGCTATGGCAATAGACCACTTGAAGGTAATTCCCATGAAAAAACAAAGCTTTTGCCACCCCACAGCTTTTTCAGTTTATCTGTATGCCATTTGGCCTCCATAATGCCCCTGCTACATTTCAAAGGCTAATGGATACAGTAATCAGACCACACTGCTCATACTGTGCCGCTTACCTTGATGATGTCATTGTCTTTAGTTCTGATTGGAAGTCTCATCTTTTGCATCTGAAAAATGTCATCTCAGCCTTGGCTAAAGCTGGAATCAATCCAACATGATGTACCATAGCTCAGAATGAAACCTTATCTTGGATACATTGTAGGTGGTGGGAAAATTAAACCAGAAATTTCAAAAGTCACAGCTGTAAAGGATGCCCCAACTCCAAAAACAAAGAAGGAAGTGATGTCATTTTTATGGTTGACTGGCTAGTTGACTGGCTATTACCGCCAATTTAATCAAAATTTTTCTGATTTAGCCTCCCCTTTAAGTGATCTTACAAAGAAAACAAAAAATAACCTCGTGGAATGGACACCTTATTGTGAAAAAGCATTTAATACTTTAAAATAGAAATTGTGTACTGCACTTTAATTAAATAACCCAAATTTTACTCTGCCATTTTAAGTCCAGGTTGATGCCTCAGAAAGGGTTATCGGGGCTGTTCTCTGCCAAATGCAGGACGAAGAACATCCAATTCTGTATATTAGCAGAAAACTGTTCCCCAGAGAACTAAACTATTCTACAATAGAAATGGAATGTTTAGCCATAAAATGGGCCGTAGAAAGTCTACGTTATTATCTATTGGGTAAAGAATTTCTGTTAATTTCTGACCATCATCCTTTATTTTGGTTAAATACAATGAAGGGTAACAATGCTCGTCTAACACGTTGGTACTTGGGCTTACAGCCTTACCGGTTCTTGGTACAGTACAAACCAGGGAGTCAGCATAAGAATGCCGATTTGGTACCAAAGTCCAAGAGACACTTTTGGGAAGGGCAAGCTTCCACTTAAGCAGGGAGGTATCTTGAGGGGTGAATTGGTGACTGTTTGTCTGTCTGTGTGCTTGTACCTGTTTTCTTCTTTTTTCTCCTCCTGCTGTCCAGCAAACCTTTGTCTCTGTCCACTATTTTTTCAGCAGACAAACCAGTTCAGCAGTCACCACTCAGCATTACCTATCTTACCCCCGTGTGTGTGCAAACCTGAGCATAGGGTGAGCTGGGTTATATAGCCTGTACTTATTACTAGCCAGTGATGCAGAGTTGAGCCATGCGGTTGTATGTTTTGTGCTTTACTTTGGTTACTTGTGTATATTGTAAATAACTCACCTTTATTTTATATGTGTATTATACTGTATTGGGGTGTTAATTATATAAGATTTCTTTTTTTTTGGCCAAAGACCCCACATCTCAACACCTTATCACCCTCTGGTTTTGGATAAATGGTTTTCCCTGTACAGGGTAGCGGGTTTCCCTACTCCCAATGCTATACACGGTGTCTGATCAATGTCCTTCTCTCCAATAATGTCCGTCATTATTTACAGTCTGAGCCTGGCCTCTCTCTGCTTCTCCATTGCCCAACTTTTTACTTTAGGTACAGGCTTTGTATTTGGATTATTTTTCTCTCTTTTAAAAAGTCAATTCATGTGTCAGGTTATCTAAGCGCTCACATTTTATCAACTTTTCTTTTGGGTCAGTCTCATTCTTAATAGATATCTCTTAATCTGCTTATTTTGTATCTCCATCTTAAATACAACCTCTTATAAAACCTTGAGCTCAGTCCAGAAACACCAAAACTTAACTTGACTCACCAGCCACCATTACTTTAATTCCTCCATATCTCAAGCTGCATGCTGCACTCCAGGCTCTGGCTTTCCTAGGATACTCAGCCCAGCTCCCCTCTCACCCTCCACCTCCTTGTTAAGCGCCATGGCTCACACAAATCACCGTCTATCCTACTCTTGTTGCCAATAGATTAAACTACTATATAGTACGCTCCTCCTATGTACAAGAACAGTAACTACGTATAACACTGCACCCCTGTGCAGGGTCGTTCGGCACACCGTGGGGCCCGGGGAATTCCCCCAGTTGGCCCCCGACACCTGCACTATGCCAGGGGCCTCCATTCAAAAATTGATCGATGCCCCTGGCAGTGGCTGTAAATATCCAATGCGACCGGAATGGCACGTCTCGAGTACTAAACTTCAGCAAAACTGTTCAGTGCGACGTGGCGGGTGTTTCCTTGGGGCACTTCGCACTGTAACGAGATCCCGGCGCGATTACAATCATTGCATGCCTCGCGTCACGTCTTCATGCATGCCACGTCGTGTCGTCATCACGCGTCCCGGGTCATGACGTCATCCGCGGCCGTCATTTCAGCAGTAACCGGCGGCAGCGACACTAAGAGTTGAGGTGAGATTTTTTTTTCATGTGGGGTGCTTATGTGCATAGGGTGGTTGGTGGGGTGCATTGCGTAGGGGGGGGCGGTGGGGGTGCTAATGTGTTGGGGTGGTATGTATATGGGCTGGCTGGCTATATCACTGGGCTTGCAGGCTATATATCATACAGGGGGGCTGGCAGGCTTATATACTGCACAGGGGGGCTGGCAGTCTATATACTACAGTGGCTGGCAGGCTATATATACAGGGCGCTGGCTGGCTATATACTACTGGGGCTGGCACTATACACTACGGGGGCGGGCTGGCTATATCCTACAGGGGCTGGCTATATCTACGGGCTTGAGCTAAATACTACAGGGTGGATGCAGGCTATACTACTACAGGGACTGGCTGCTATACACTACAGGAAGCTTGCAGCTGTAACTACAGAACTTCAGGCTGTATACTACGGGGCTGCAGGCTGTATCTACAGGGGGCTGGCTGTATACTACAGGGAGCTGGCTGAGTGGTCATACTCTACATTATACTGTAGTAACTGTGGTAATTTTTAGGGCGCAATGAGGGGGACCGCTTCCCAGATCTGAACACATCTCCAGAATATTCTGCAAACAGATTTTATGTTGATTCTGGATGTGAAGGAGAAGACAATCATCGGGAGGTATAAGATCCTACTCTTCCTGTGTCAGACCTAACTGCAGTCACTGACTACCTTCTATGTGAGACAGCTCTCAGCTTATGTATGGTTAAATCATTGGGTCGAGAGCCAGGTGTGGCTTGTCTTGTGGCGCAGGGACGCCAAGTGGTTATTGTCATCATTTCTTATAAAGGTTTTTCAGAATTAACTTACTGGAAGTGCAACATCCCCCCACCGGGGCCTAGCCTTTATTAGGGCCTGGAAGACGGTACCTGATTGCTGGCGCTTGCGGCCTAGGTCCGCTATTGTCACGGTGCTTGGTAAGGGTAACGGAGGGTGTCCTACAGCCTGGCAGGTCTCCAGCAGGTGGTGTTGGCAAGAAATGATGAGGGAGAGTCTGCCATAAGCGGTTCTCCCTGGGGCACCCTTTTTGATGTCTGGAGTAGATCCTGTTGTGGTGGAGCATGGTGCCGTGATTGGTGACGCCCGTAGTACAGGGGACCAGACGTGTGCATAAGTTGAACAAAAATAACTTACAGTTCTTTATTGGAAAGACACGGAACATTAGCAACGGGCCTTTAGCAACTGGTAGAATGCTGGAGATGCATTTGGAGGAGCCACATGATAATCTTCAGCCTGGATGCAAAGCAGCTGGGTCAGCTGTAATCCTAATGGGATGCTTCAGCTTGTCCTGTGTTGCTTCAGATGCAAAAGGGCAGCTGGGAGTAGCCGTATCCTAATTGGGATGTTCAACTTGTCCTGGTTGCTTCAGATATCTGGGAGGTAGCTGGGAGGTCTGTATCCTATGGGATGCTTCAGCTTGTCCTGGGTTGCTTCAGACAATAGGAGGGTAGGATGATACCCCTTTCTCTCACTGACTAACTCACTACACTCTTCAGGCAGGGAGCTGAGCTCTCCTGCTCTGGTCCTGGTGTGCTGGCTGCACTGACTCTTCAAGTCTGATCTGGTCTGTCTGGACTGAGCTTGCCTCAACTAACTGAACTCTTCTCCTTGCTCTATCTAGAAGTTTCCTGACCAGGGGTGTTATTACTCCCACTGGTCAGTGGTGGCTACTCCTCCAATACTCTCAGCTCACAGAAACAAGTTTTGAACACGTGATTGGATGACACATATTACATCACATAAAGCAATTACTCCTGCCGACTTGGCAGACTCTACTGCTGCAGTGCTCATCTGTGTTATGTAGTGACATGCTGTGGGGGCTGATCAGACCTCACAGCTACAAGCTACATGGTAGGACGATTCACAACAATCCCTCTGCCTTGCATCGGTGAGGGTTTGCAGGGGTTCGTGAACAGTGCAAACCTAATTCCCTAACCACAGCCCAGCCACCCCCAGAGAAGCCCAGTAAACCAGAGGTAACTCTATATACTATTCCTAGCACCTTAAATGCCCTGAGGTGTAACATCACCTGTTACATACAAACCAAGAATCCAGCCTAGTAGAGAGGAGGAGAACGGGCTTAGCTTATCCTTTAATCACTTCCACCCCTAGTGTCTTAGAAATTCCCTATCCCCTAGACTGTTTTCTATGTAGTAGTAGAGTGGGCCCCCAAAATCAATTCTCACTGGTTGGCGCCCCAGGGTACCCCAGTCCTACCCTGCTTCTAATTGTATGTTCTGTTGTGTCAATTTTTTTTTTACTAAGTTGAGAGCAACAAATAAGTGTCAAATCCACGTATTTGATTAATGACTATTTCACGACAGAAAGGTGGAAGGTGGAGCATGAAGAGGTCCACAACACTATTAAAGGACGCGCAGCAGGGGTGATTCTGTGAGACCAAGTTAGTGTAGCTTCCACATATTCCACCCATGCCCACATAAACAATTAACTAACTCCCCTTCCGGTTAAACAACTCATTCCTTCCCTGCTGCCCTTTCTTCCATAACATTGGCGGCGCAGCACCAGCTCCTCTCACATTCCCTGGACTCTTTGTGACGGGTAACATCACCCAACTGCATGATTTCCCCTGTCCGCCCTTACAACCACAGCTGCCATCCTATACACTGAGTGCACAGGGTTTACATGCGTGTCTATTCCTCTTGGCCTTCTTTAGGGCCCCCCGACGATAATATTCCTTTTGTGTTCAAGTCATGTCCCAACTGTCCTCTGTCGACCAGATCGGTTCGATTATGGATGTTGGCAGAATGCACCTCTGGCATCATGCACAGGAATTGATCGTTGCTTACTAGGATAGGATTTGATGTTCCGACGCTGCTCTAGGGTCTTTTAACCATTACTGCTGCAATTGCTAGTCAGAATTGACCAGCTGAATTGCAAGCGAACCGTGGGCATGAAGGGGGGGGGGGTGACCCCCCGGTCCCTAACGGGAGATGCTGTGTAATGTTGTTGGTAGAACCCGTATGATGTAAGAAGGAACCAACACTGGATCACATGGACTGCAGGCCAAGACAACTTTATTTCATGCTTCTCCTTGCTCTGTTTGTAACACTGCCCTAATTCAGAACTGCTCCTGCTGCTCCCTTTCCCCATACATTCACATGTTGCTGGGCAAACACATAAACACATTGACAGTAAACAGATTAGCAGACATATATAACAACTCGGTTCTGCTGTCAGGGACAGCACACTTCCTCTCGATCATTGTGGTCTGCAAACACAATTATCATTTACATCCATGACGTAATAGTACTGCAGGAACTCACCTCCCCGACATGCATTACTATTTTTACGCAAGGTGGTTAACCCATAGTAGAGGCCTAAAGTAGGGACGAGCATATCGAGTAGATCGAGTAAATGATGAGGAAGGGGTTTTTTTCATTGCTTCTTTAATCTTCTAGTATAATACATACGGACAATTGCTTAATAAAAAAAACCACAGTGACGTTTATTTTTTCCATTAAATACATATATATACATCATTGTGCCCTTTAATTAGGTACCAACACCAATTCAAAACGCTCGTTAACACTTAATTTCTAATCAAATCTAATCTTCGGTGATTTGAGTGCCTTGACTGGCTTGGGTTGTGGTGCCAGAAGGGTGGTCTGAGTATTTCATAAACGCTGATCTACTAATAATGAAAAATTAGCTCTATGAAAAATATCGTTAAAAACCCTCATAATTAAAATTATGTGTATATTGGATGTCATCTCAACGATATCCTTGTTCAATAAAATAACTAACGATAAATATTTCTATTAACATAAAACCCGAACAATTCTATTTCTTGGTTGAGGCCCATTGGGTCCAATGTTCCATAAAAATATTCACTTGGCTTCTGTCAACTTGACATCTGAGCAATGTAAGTTTCCCCACTCCAGTTGTGATGATCTTTTCTATTCAAAAATTGTGATCCAGAAAAACATCCTTTGGACTATGTGGCCACGCTCTAACCTTTATTGTTGCTGACCAATCCCTTCATTTATGACCACAATGTACCCAACATCTATGGCTACTTTTCAGCAGACATAATGGCCCATGTCATAAAGCGGAATCCTCTCAGACTGGTTTTTGAACTGACAAATGCATGTTCACTGTACTCAAATGCCTCCATCAGTATCACCAGATCTCATCCAATAGAGCATCTTGGGTTGGTGGAACGGGGATGTGCATCACGATGTGCAGCTGACAAATCGGCGGCAACTGTGTGAATGCCATCATTTCATATGGACCAAAATCTCGAGGCAAGCTCCAGCACCTTGCGAATCTTGCCTGAAGAATTGGCGGCAGTTTCTAAGGCAAAAGGGGTCCAACCCGTTATAGGCAATGGTGGTACCTAATAAAGGTGTGTGATGTGTATTATATATATTTTTTTTTTTTTTTTTTTTTTTTGTTTTTTTTCTTTGTTCTGTTTTATTAAATTTTATACCTATTTTTGAGTGTTGTACAGTACAAACCAGGGAGTCAGCATAAGAATGCCGATTTGGTACCAAAGTCCAAGAGAACTACTTTGTGGAAGGGCAAGCTTCCACTTAAGCAGGGAGGTATCTTGAGGGGTGAATGGTGAACTGTTTGTCTGTCTGTGTGCTTGTACCTTTTCTTCTTTTTCTCCTCCTGCTGGCCAGCAAACCTTTGTCTCTGTCCACTATTGTTTCAGCAGACAAACCAGTTCAGCAGTCACCACTCAGCATTACCTGATCTTACCCCGTTGTTGTGCAAAACCTGAGCAAGGGTGAGCTGGGTTATATAGCCTGTACTTATTACTGCCAGTGATGCAGAGTTGAGCCATGCGGTTTATGTTTTGTTTGCTTTACTTTGGTTACTTGATGTATATTGTAAACTCACCTTTATTTTATATGTGTATTATACTGTATTGGGGTGTTAATTATAGTAAGATTTCTTTTTTTTTGGCCAGAAGACCCCACACTCAACACCTGTATCACCCTCTGGTTTTGGATAAATGGGTTTTCCCTGCTACAGGGTAGGGGTTTCCCTACTCCCAATGCTATACACGGTGTCTGATCAATGTCCTTCTCTCCAATAATGTCCGTCATTATTTACAGTCTGAGCTCTGGCCTCTCTCTGCTTCTCCATTGCCCAACTTTTTACTTTAGGTACAGGCTTTGTATTTGGATTATTTTCTCTCTTTTAAAAAGTCAATTCATGTGTCAGGTTATCTAAGCGCTCACATTTTAATCAACTTTTTCTTTTGGGTCAGTCTCATTCTTAATATGATTCTCTTAATCTGCTTATTTTGTATCTCCATCTTAAATACAACCTCTTATAAACACTTGAGCTCAGTCCAGAAACCAACCAAAACTTAACTTGACTCACCAGCCACCCATTACTTCTACATCTCCTCCATGATCTCAAGCTGCATGCTGCACTCCCAGGCTCTGGCTTTCCTAGGATATCAGCCCAGCTCCCCTCTCCCTCTCACCTTCCTTTGTTAACGCTCCATGGCTCACACAATCCGCTCTTCCTCTCTTGTGCCAAAATACTAAACTACTATATAGTACGCTCCTCCTATGTACAAGAACATAACTACGTATAACACTGCACCCCTGCTGCAGGGTCGTGTTCGGCACATCCGTGGGGCCGGGGAATTCCCCCAGTGGCGCCCCGACCCTGGCACTATGCCAGGGGCCTCCATTCAAAATTGATCGGATGCCCCTGGCAGTGGCTGTAAATATCCAATCGACCGTGAATGGCAGTTCGAGTACTATAACTTCAGCAAAACTGTTCAGTGCGACGTGGCGGGTGCTTTCCTTCCGGGGCACTTCGCACTGTAACGAGATCCGGCGCGATTACAATCATTGCATGCCTCGTCGTCACGTCTTCATGCATGCCACGTCGTTCGTCATCACGCGTCCCCGGTCATGACGTCATCGCGCGGCCGTCCATTTCAGCAGTAACCGTGCGGCAGCGAACATAAAGTTGAGGTGAGATTTTTTTTTCTATGGGGGTGCTTAATGTAGCATAGGGTGGTTGGTGGGGTGCATTGCGTAGGGGGGGGCGGTGGGGGTGCTAATGTGTTGGGGGGTGGTAATTATATGGGCTGGCTGGCTATATCACTGGGCTTGCAGGCTATATATCATACAGGGGGGCTGGCAGGCTGATATACTGCACAGGGGGGCTGGCAGGCTATATACTACAGTGGCTGGCAGGCTATATATACAGGGCGCTGGCTGGCTATATACTACTGGGGCTGGCACTATACACTACGGGGGCGGGCTGGCTATATCCTACAGGGGCTGGCTATATCTACGGGCTTGAGCTAAATACTACAGGGTGGATGCAGGCTATACTACTACAGGGACTGGCTGCTATACACTACAGGAAGCTTGCAGCTGTAACTACAGAACTTCAGGCTGGTATACTACGGGGCTGCAGGCTGTATCTACAGGGGGGCTGGCTGTATACTACAGGGAGCTGGCTGAGTGGTCATACTCTACATTATACTGTAGTAACTGTGGTAATTTTTAGGGCGCAATGAGGGGGACCTGCTTCCCAGATCTGAACACATCTCCAGAATATTCTGCAAACAGATTTTATGTTGATTCTGGATGTGAAGGAGAAGACAATCATCGGGAGGTATAAGATCCTACTCTTCCTGTGTCAGACCTAACTGCAGTCACTGACTACCTTCTATGTGAGACAGCTCTCAGCTTATGTATGGTTAAATCATTGGGTCGAGAGCCAGGTGTGGCTTGTCTTGTGGCGCAGGGACGCCAAGTGGTTATTGTCATCATTTCTTATAAAGGTTTTTCAGAATTAACTTACTGGAAGTGCAACATCCCCCCACCGGGGCCTAGCCTTTATTAGGGCCTGGAAGACGGTACCTGATTGCTGGCGCTTGCGGCCTAGGTCCGCTATTGTCACGGTGCTTGGTAAGGGTAACGGAGGGTGTCCTACAGCCTGGCAGGTCTCCAGCAGGTGGTGTTGGCAAGAAATGATGAGGGAGAGTCTGCCATAAGCGGTTCTCCCTGGGGCACCCTTTTTGATGTCTGGAGTAGATCCTGTTGTGGTGGAGCATGGTGCCGTGATTGGTGACGCCCGTAGTACAGGGGACCAGACGTGTGCATAAGTTGAACAAAAATAACTTACAGTTCTTTATTGGAAAGACACGGAACATTAAGCAACGGGCCTTTACAACTGGTAGAACTGCTGGAGATGCATTTGGAGGAGCCACATGATAATCTTCAGCCTGGATGCAAAGCAGCTGGGTGAGCTGTAATCCTAATGGGATGCTTCAGCTTGTCCTGTGTTGCTTCAGATGCAAAAGGGCAGCTGGGAGTAGCCGTATCCTAATTGGGATGTTCAACTTGTCCTGGTTGCTTCAGATATCTGGGAGGTAGCTGGGAGGTCTGTATCCTATGGGATGCTTCAGCTTGTCCTGGGTTGCTTCAGACAATAGGAGGGTAGGATGATACCCCTTTCTCTCACTGACTAACTCACTACACTCTTCAGGCAGGGAGCTGAGCTCTCCTGCTCTGGTCCTGGTGTGCTGGCTGCACTGACTCTTCAAGTCTGATCTGGTCTGTCTGACTGAGCTTGCCTCAACTAACTGAACTCTTCTCCTTGCTCTATCTAGAAGTTTCCTGACCAGGGGTGTTATTACTCCCACTGGTCAGTGGTGGCTACTCCTCCAAGTACTCTCAGCTCACAGAAACAAGTTTTGAACACGTGATTGGATGACACATATTACATCACATAAAGCAATTACTCCTGCCGACTTGGCAGACTCTACTGCTGCAGTGCTCATCTGTGTTATGTAGTGACATGCTGTGGGGGCTGATCAGACCTCACAGCTACAAGCTACATGGTAGGACGATTCACAACAATCCCTCTGCCTTGCATCGGTGAGGGTGTTGCAGGGGTTTGGTGAGCAGTGCAAACACTTACATCCTAACCACAGCCCAGCCACCCTAGCAGAAGCCCAGAAACCAGAAGGTAACTCGTTATACTTTCCTAGCACTTAAATCCCTGATGTAACATCACCTGTACATCAAACCAAGACACCAGCCTAGTAGAGAGGGAGGAGAACGGGATTAGCTATCCTGTACTTCACTTCACCCCTATGTCTTAAAATTCCCTATCCCAGAATATTTTCTATGTAGTAGTAGGTGGGCCCCCAAAATCAATTCTCACTGGTGGCCCCAGGGTACCCCCAGTCCTACCCTGCTTCTATTGTTGTTCTGTGTGTTCAATTTTTTTTTTTACTAAGTTGAGAGCAACAAATAAGTGTCACAATCCACGTATTTGATTAATGACTATTTCAGACAGAAAGGTGGAAGGTGGAGCCATGAAGAGGTCCACACAGCTTTAAGGGGACGTCGCAGCAGGGGTGATTCTGTGAGACCAAGTTTAGGTGTAGCTCTCCAATATTCCCCCATGCCCACATAAACAATTAACTCACTCCCCTGTCCGGTAACAACATCATTTCCTTCCCTGCTGGCCCTTTGCTTTCCATAACATTGGCTGTGCGCAGCACCAGCTTCACTCGCACATTCCCTGGACTCTTGTGACGGGTAAATCACCCACTGCAATTTCCCCTGTCCGCCACTTACAACCACAGCTGCCAGCCTATACACTGAGTGCACAGGGTTATATGCGGTCTATACCCTTGGCCTTCTTTAGGGCCCCCACGATAATATTCCTTTGTGTCAAGTCATGTCCCAACTGTCTCTGTACAGACAGATCGGCTTCGATTATGGAGTTGCAAATGCACCTCGGCATCATGCACAAGGAAGTAGATCGTTGCTTCTAGGATAGGATTTGATTTCCGACGCTGCTATAGGGTCTTTATAACCATTACTGCTGCATTGCTAGGTCAGAATTGACCAGCTGATTGCAAGCGACCGTGGCATGAAGGGGGGGGGGGTACCCCCCGGTCCATAACGGAGAGCTGTGTAAATGTTGTGGTAGAACCCGTATGATGTAGAAGGAAACCAACACTGGATCCTGGACTGCAGGCCAGAGACAACTTTATTTCATGCTTCTCCTTGATCTGTTTGTACAACTGCCTAATTCAGAGCTGCTCTGCTGCTCTCTTTATACATCACATGTTGCGTGGGCAGTAAACAAAACACATTGACAGTAAACATGATTACAGAACCATATAAACAACTCTTCTGCTGCAGGGACAGCAGCACTTCTCCTCGATCATTGTGTCTGCAAACACAATATCATTTACTCCATGACGTAATAGTACTGCAGGAACTCACCTCCCCGACATCATTACTATTTTAGAAGGGGTTAACCCATAGTAGAACGCTAAGGTCGCGGACGAGCATAGGTAGCGAGTACAATGAGTGAGGAGAGGGTTTTTTTCATTGTCTTCTTTAATCTTCTAGTATAACATACGACAGTATGCTTATAAAATAAAACCACACGTGACGTTTTATTTTTTATTAAATAATATATATACCTATCATTTGCCACTTTAATTAGGACCAACCCAAACCCTCAAACGCTCGTTAACCTTAAATTTCTAATCAAATCTAAATCTACGGTGATTTGAGTGCCTTGACTGGCTTGGGTTGTTGGTGGCCAGAAGGGTGGTCTGAGATTTCATAAACGCTGATATACTAATAATGAAAAATTAGTCTATGAAAAATTATGTGTAAAAACCACTCATAATTAAAATTATGTTGTATATGGATGTCTCTCAACGATATCCATTGTTGAATAAAATAACTAACGATAAATTTTCTATTAACAATAAAACCCGAACAATTCTATTTCTTGGTTGAGGCCCAATTGGTCCAATGTCATCCATAAAAATATTCACTTGGGCTTCTGTCAACTTACATCTGAGCAATGTAATTTCCCCACTCCAGTTGTGATGGACTTTTGCTATGCAAAAATGTGATCCAGAAAACATCCTGGTTGGAACTATTTGTGGCCACAGCCCTAACCTGCTTATTGTTGCTGCTATCCAGTACCCTTCATTTATGACCACAATGTACCCAACATCTTATGGCTACTTTTCAGCAGACACTAATGGCCATGTCATAAAGCTGGAATCCCCTCAACTGTGTTTTTTGGACTGACAAAGCAGTTCACTGTACTCAAATGGCCTCCAACAAATCACCAGATCTCATCCATATGAGCATCTTTGGGTTGGTGGAACGGGGATTTGCATCACTGATGTGCAGCTGACAAATCGGCGGCAACTGTGTGAATGCCATCATTCACTCATGGACCAAATCTCGAGGAGCTCCAGCACCTTGTCGAATCTATGCCTGAAGATGGACGGCATTCTAAGGTCAAAAGGTGGTCCAAACCCGTTATAGCAATGTTGTACCCTAATAAACGTGGTGTGAGTGTGATTAATATATATTTTTTTTTTTTTTTTTTTTTTTTGTTTTTTTTCTTTGTTCTGTTTTATTAAATTTTATACCTATTTTTGAGTGTTCAGACAAACCAGTTCAGCAGTCACCACTCAGCATTACCTGATCTTACCCCGTGTGTGTGCAAAACCTGAGCAGAGGGTGAGCTGGGGTTATATAGCCTGAACCTGATTACTGCCAGGTGATGCAGAGTTGAAGCCATGCGGTTTATGTTTGTATTTCTTACTTTGGTTACTTTGTGTATATTGTAAACTCACCTTTATTTTATATTGTGTATTATACTGTATTGTGGTGTTATATATATTAAGATTTCTTTTTTTTAACGGCCAGAAGACCCCACATCTCAACACCGTTATCACCTCTGGTTTGGATAATGGGTTTCCCTGCTACAGGGTACAGGGTTTCCCTACTCCACAATGCTATACACGGTGTCATAATCAATGTCCTTCTCTCCAATAATGTCCGTCATTATTTACAGTCTGAGCTCTGGCCTCTCTCTGCTTCTCCATTGCCCAACTTTTTACTTTAGGTACAGGCTTTGTATTTGGATTCATTCTCTCTTTTAATAAAGTCAATTCATGTGTCAGGTTATCCAAGCGCTCACATTTTATCAACTTTTCTTTTGGGTCAGTCTCATTCTTAATATGATCTCTTAATCTGCTTATTTGTATCTCCATCTTAAATACAACCTTCTTATAAACACTTGAGCTCAGTCCAGAAACACCACAAACTTAACTTGACTCACCAGCCACCATTACATCTCCTCCATGATCTCAATGCTGCAGGCTGCACTCCAGGCTCTGGGCTTTCCTAGGATACTCAGCCCAGCTCCCCTCTCCACCTCCTGGGTTACAGGCCATGGCTCACACACACACGTCTATCCTCTCTTGTGGACAAGAATATAACTACTATAATACTGCCTCCTATGTACAAGAACATAACTACTATAACACTGCACCCTGTGCAGGGTCGGTCTGGCACACCGGGGGGCCGGGGAATTCCCCAGTGGGCCCCGACACCTGGCACTATGGCAGGGGCCTCCATTCAAATTGATCGGATGCCCCTGGCAGTGGCTGTAATAGTACTCAATGCGACCGGAATGGCAGCTCGAGTACTATAACTTCAGCAAAACTGTCAGTGCGACGTGGGCGGGTGCTTTCCGGGGCACGTCGCACTGTAAACGAGATCCAGGCGCGATTACATCATTGCATGCCGCGTCGTCACGTCTTCATGCATGCCACGTCGTGTCGTCATCACGCGCCCGCGTCATGACGTCATCGCGCGGCCGCGCATTTCAGGCAGTACCGTGGCGGCAGCGACAATAAGAGTTGAGGTGAGATTTTTTTTCTATGGGGGGTGCTAATGTGCATAGGGTGGTTGGTGGGGGTGCACTTGCTAGGTGGGGGGCGGTGGGGTGCCTAATGTGTCATGGTGGGGTGTAATGTATATCGGCTGGCTGGCTATATCACTGGGCTTGCAGGCTATATATCATACAGGGGGGCTGGCAGGCTATATACTGCACAGGGGGGCTGGCAGCTATATACTACATTGTGGCTGGCAGGCTATATATACAGGGCGCTGGCTGGCTATATACTACAGGGGGGCTGGCTATATACTACAGGGGGCTGGAAGGCTAAATACTACAGGGGGATGGCAGGCTATATACTACAGGGACTGGCTGGCTATACACTACAGGAAGCTTGCAGGCTGTATACTACAGGAAGCTTGCAGGCTGTATACTACAGGGGGCTGGCAGGCTGTATACTACAGGGGGCTGGCTGTATACTACAGGGAGCTGGCTGAGTGTATACTATACATTATACTGTAAGTAACTGTGGTATTTTTAGGGGTGCAATGAGGGGGACCTGCTTCCCAGAATATTCTGCAAACAGATTTTATGTTGATTCTGGATGTGAAGGAGAAGACAAGTCATCGGTGAGGTATTAGATCCTACTTCTTCCTGTGTCAGAACAGTACTGCAGTCACTGACTAACCTTCTAGTGTGAGACAGCTCTCAGCTTATGCATGGTTAAATCTATTGGGTCAGAGAGCCAGGTGTGGCTTGTCTATGTGGCGCAGGGACGCCAGAGTGGTTATTGTCATCATTTCTTATAAAGGTTTTCAGAATTAACTTACTGGAAGTGCAACATCCCCCACCGGGGCCTAGCCTTGTATTAGGGCCTGGAGACAGGTACCTGAGTGGCTGGCGCTTGCGGCCTAGGCACGCTATTGTCACGGTGCTTGGTAAGGGGAACTGGAGGGCTGTCCTACAGCCTGGCAGGTCTCCAGCAGGGTGGTGTTGGCAAGAAATGATGAGGGAGAGGCTGCTATAGCGGTTCTCCCTGGGGCAACCCTTTGATGTCTGGAGTATGAGTCTCTGTGTGGTGGACAGGGTGCCCGTGATGGTGACGGCCGTAGTAGCAGGGACCAGACGGAGGCAGACGTTGAACAAAAATAACTTACAGTTCTTTATTGGAACCGACAGGAACAGTAGCAACGTGCCTTGACAACTGGTAGAATGCTGGAGATGCAGTTGGAGGGAGCCACAGGAGTAAATCTTCAGCCTGGATGCAAAAGGGCAGGCTGGGAGGTAGCTGTATCCTAATGGGATGCTTCAGCTTGTCCTGGGTTGCTTCAGATGCAAAAGGGCAGGCTGGGAGGTAGCCGTATCCTAATGGGATGCTTCAACTTGTCCTGGGTTGCTTCAGATATCTGGGAGGTAGCTGGGAGGTAGCTGTATCCTAATGGGATGCTTCAGCTTGTCCTGGGTTGCTTCAGGACAATAGGAGGGTAGGATGATACCCCTTTCTCTCACTGACTAACTCACTACACTCTTCAGGCAGGGAGCTGAGCTCTCCTGCTCTGGTCTGGTGTGCTGGCTGCACTGACTCTTCAGAGTCTGATCTGGTCTGTCTGACTGAGCTTGCCTCAACTAACTGAACTCTTCCTCCTGTGCTCTAGAAGTTTCCTGACCAGGGGTGTTATTACTCCCACTGGTCAGGTGGTGGCTACTCCTCCAATTACATCTCAGCTCACAGAAACAAAGTTTGAACACGTGATTGGATGACACATATTACATCACATAAAGCAATTAACTCCTGCCTTACTTTGCAGACTCTACTGCTGCAGTGCTCATCTGTGTTATGTAGTGACATGCTGTGGGGCTGATCAGATCCTTCACAGGCTACAAGCTACATGGTAGGACGTATTCACAACAATCCCTCTGCCTTGCATCGGTGAGGGTGTTGCAGGAGGTTTGTGAACAGTGCAAACACTTACATCCCTAACCACAGCCCAGCCACCAGCAGAAGCCCAGGAAACCAGAGGTAACTCTTATACTATTCCTAGCATTAATGCCCTGAGGTAACATCACCTGTACATAAAACCAAGAGCCAAGCACTAGTAGAGAGGGAGAAAGGGATTAGCTTATCCTTTACTTCACTTCACCCGCTAGTGCTTAGAAATTCCCTTATCCCAGAATATTTCTATGTAGTAGTAGGTGGGCCCCCAAAATCAATTTCACTGGTGGGCCCCAGGTACCCCAGTCCTACCCTGCTTCTATTGTAATGTGCTGTTGTGTCAATTTTTTTTTTTACTAAAGTTGAGAGCAACAAATAAGTGTCAAATCCACGTAGTTGATTAATGACTATTTCAGACAGAAAGGTGGAAGGTGGAGCAGGAAGAGGTCACACCACTTTAAGGGGACGTCGCAGCAGGGGTGATTCTGTGAGACCAAGTTTAGGTGTATCTACATATTCCACCCATGCCCACTAAACAATTAACTCCCCTGTCCGGTAAACAACATCCATTTCCTTCCCTGCTGCCCTTGCTTCCATAACATTGGCCGGGCGCGCACCAGCTCACTCGCACATTCCCTGGACTCTTGTGACGGGTATATCAACCTGCAGATTTCCCCTGCCGCCCTTACACCACAGCTGCCAGCTATACACTGATGGGCACAGGGTATTAATGCGGTCTACCTCTTGGCCTTCTTAGGGCCCCACATAATATTCCTTTTGTTCAAGTCATGTCCCAAACTGTCATCTGTACAGACAGATCGGATCGATTAGGAGGTTGGCAGAATGGCACCTCTGGCATCATGCACAAGGAAGTGATCTGTGCTTACTAGGATAGGATTTTGATGTTCCGACGCTGCTATAGGGTCTTTTAACCATTACATTGCTGCAATTGGCTAGTCAGAATTGACCAGCTGATTGCAGCGACCGTGGGCATGAAGGGGGGGGGGGTGACCCCCCGGTCCATAACGGAGATGGTCTGTGTAATGTTGTGGTAGGAACCCGTATGATGTAGAAGGAACCAACACTGGATCACTGGACTGCAGGCTCAGAGACAACTTTATTTCATGCTTCTCCTTGATCTGTTTGTAACAACTGCCCTAATTCAGACTGCTCCTCTTCCTCAGTACATCACTGTTGCTGGGCAGAACATGCAAAACACATTGACAGTAAACATATTAGCAGAACATATATAACAACATCGGTCTGCTGTCAGGGACAGCAGCCACTTCCTCTCGATCATTGTGTCTGCAAACACAATTATCATTTAATCCATGACGTAATAGTACTGCAGGAACTCACCTCCCGACATGCAGTACTATTGTTAGAAAGGGGTTAACCATAGTAAAGAGTAAAGTAGAGGAAGAGAGTAAAGAGTAGAGAGTAAAGAGTGAGGAAGAGTGGTTTTTTTCATTGCTTCTTTAATCTTCTATGTAAATAACAGAGACAGAGTGCTTTAAACCACAGTGACGTTATTTTTTAATTAAATACATATATATACCTACATTGGCCACTTTATTAGGTACACCCGTCAAACTGCTCGTTAACACTTAATTTCTAATCAAATCTAATCGGTGATTTGAGTGCCTTTGAACGTGGCTTGGTTGTTGGTGCCAGAAGGGCTGGTCTGAGTATTTCAGAAACTGCTGATCTACTATATAATGAAAAATATCTAATGAAAAATATAGTGTAAAAACACTCATAATTAAAATTATGTGTATATGGAATGTCATCAACTAATATACACATTGTTGAATAAAATAATAACGATAAATATTTCTATTACATAAAACCGAACAATTCTATTTCTTGGTTGAGGCCCATTGGGGCCAATGTATCCAGTAAAAATATTCACTTGCTCTCTGCACGTGACATCTGAGCAATGTAGTTTCCACCACTCCAGTTGTGATGGATCTTTTCTATTGCAAAAAATTGTGATCCAGAAAAACATCCTTGGTGGAATATTTTGGCCACAGCCTACCTGAGTATTGTTGCTGACCATATCCCTTCATTTATGACCACAATGTACCCAACATCTGATGGCTACTTTCAGCAGAATAATGAAATTTGGGTTGTTTTCATGGATTCCACATCAAAGTTGTTAACTTTGTCGCCACCCTGCTGTGTTATCCACAAAATATACTGGCAAACTTTTACCATTTAGGGATATTATTTCAGCGCTTCTTGCGCATCTGTTTACATTCCCCTCATCCGCCATATCCCAAACTTATAAGAACGCTACTACACTTAACTTGGTGCAGGCTGGGACCGAGTCTGACCCTGGGGCTGGTCATATACTGCCGACGCCGAGGATTGCGGGGCCTACCTCGGTCCAGGTCTCAAAGGCCTACTATACCTCCTCCTCCTCCCACCCCTCCTCCACCTCCTCCTCCTCCGAATTACCATCCGTGGCCATGGCGCCATCAGTCGGTAGCTCTAGGCACAGCAGCAGTGCCGTCGCTAAGCGACAGCAGGCGGTGTTCAAACTGCTGAGCCTAGGCGATAAAAGGCACACCGCCCAAGAGCTATTACAGGGCATTCCACATCAAACTTGTTAACTTTGTCACCACCCTGCTGTGTAATCCCCAAAATATACTGGCAAACTTTTATCATTTACCGATATTATTTCAGCGCTTCCTGCGCATCTGTTTACATTCCCCTCACCCGCCATATCCCAAACTTATAAGAACGCTACTACACTTGATCTTATACAAAAGGTTCTTGCAGGTGGTGCTCAAACTGCTGAGCCTAGGCGATAAAAGGCACACCGCCCAAGAGCTATTACAGGGCATTCCACATCAAACTTGTTAACTTTGTCGCCACCCTGCTGTGTAATCCCCAAAATATACTGGCAAACTTTTATCATTTACCGATATTATTTCAGCGCTTCTTGCGCATCTGTTTACATTCCCCTCACCCGCCAGAACCCAAACTTATAAGAACGCTACTACACTTGATCTTATACAAAAGGTTCTTAGAAGTGCTGTTTGGGGAGTAGCCTAGAGACAGGGGCTTGGATTGGCGAAAGCTCGCCTGGCAGCGGAGCGCCATGCTGTGTATCCACAAATATACTGGGCAAATGTTATCATTTACCAATAATTATTTCATCGCGGCTTTCTTGCGCATCTGTTTACATGCCCTCATCACCCGCCATATCCCAAACTTATAAGAACCTACTAAACTCTTACACTCTTGGTGGAGGCTGGGACCGAGTCTGACCTGGGCTTGTCCATATACTGCCGACCCCGAGGATTGCGGGGCCTACCTCGGTCCAGGTCTCAAAGGCCTACTATACGTCCTCCTCCTCCCACCCCTCCTCCACCTCCTCCTCCTCCGTTACACATCCGTGGCCATGCGCCATCAGTCGTAGCTCTAGGCATCACATCAGTGCCGTCGCTAAGCGACAGCAGGCGGTGCCAAACTACTGCTGAGCCTAGGCGATAAAAGGCACACCAGCGCCCGAGCTATTACCGGGCATCCGACTCAAACTTGTTACTTTGTCGCCACCCCGCATTCTGTGTAATCCACAAATATACTGCAAACTTTTATCATTACCGATATTATTTCAGCGCTTCTTGCAGCTCTGTTTTACATTCCCCTCACCCGCCATATCCCAAACTTTATAAGAACGCTACTACACTTGATCTTATACAAAGTTTCTTAGAAGTGCTGTTTTGGATTAGTAGCCTAGAGACAGGGCTTGGCTTTGCGCAGCAACGGAGCGCCAGCTCCATCTCAAGATCCACTAACATAGTTTTAACTGCAGCACCTTTAATCTACTACTAGTTCACTGCCTCCATACATCGTCCCCTTATCAAACAGGCTGTGTCAGGCAGAATTTTCAGGTGTTTCACCAGATACATAGTGGAACGCGGCCCATCTGTCGCCGCCATGCTGGAGACCTGAAGTTGCAATCATAGCAGCGCAATATGGATGCCCCATACTGTCGCTCTTAATCATGGAACCATTTCCGTAAAAACAATTAAAAATAGAACCACTGTGCTATTCCATTATTCCTAGGTGAAATATTCAAACGACCCGACCTGCTTTGAAAATTATAATTTTTTCAAAGTAAACGCTTCTGGCCCCCAGGCCCATTTTGGGTGGGGAGGAGCCGAGAGACAGGGGCTTGGACAGGCGAAAGCTCTCCTGGCAGTGGACCGCCAGCTCCATCCCAAGATTAGGCAGCCTCAGAGGCATCCATGCATGCTGCCCCTGCTGTTTCCTGTCCATTTTGCCTCCACGATCCTCCACAGCGTCCACCAATGTCTCATTTCAACTCTCTATACCCCAGACGCTGGAGCACAAGAGGATATGCAGCACTTCATCCCCTTATCAAACGAGCTGCGTCAGGCAGAATTTTCAGGTGTTTCACCAGATACATAGTTGAACTCGGTCTATCTGTCGCCGCCATGCTGGAGACCTGAAGTTGCAATCATAGCAGCGCAATATGAATGCCCCATACTGTCGCTCTTAATCATGGAAGTCGTCTCCATGGCTGCCTCCACATGTCGTCCCCTTATCAAAAGAGCTGTGTCAGGCTCATTTTTCGGGTGTTTCACCAGATACGTTATGGAACTTGGTCACTATGTCGACACCATGCTGTGTTATCGACTAAATATACCGTCAACCTTTTGTTCACATAGGAAATCATTTCACCTCCTTTGGTGAAACCTGAGTCCATTTAGGGTATGTCGCCATGAGACTCTCTAGCCTGCCACTGCTGCCGCTGCCTCTGCATGCCGTCCCCTATAGTGTCAGGGTCAATTATTGGATGTTTTAGATGCTATCTAGCTTCATTCTGTCACTCTGTCATGGCCATGCTGTTGCCCATAGTTTTGGCATAATGGTGCGATTAAGCAGCCTCAGAGGCATCCATGCATGCTGCCCCTGCTGTTTCCTGTTCATTTCCGTGGTGTTTCCATCCTTTTCTGAGGTTCCCGGGTGTTTGGCCAAGCTTCCCTGTGCAGAGCCTTGGTCCCCTTGAAAAATGCTCGGTCCTCCCATTGACGTCAATGGGTGCTCGTTATTCGCAGACGAGCACTGAGCAACGGTAAAAGTTTTTTGTCTCTAATAACGGATGACCTATTCCTGCAGCTCATCTCTTAGTGTATAATTTACAGACCTCTTCATGGGTTATGGATTAATTTTATGCACACCCCTAACCCCTATAGATTCATTTTATACTTCAGAATGCCCATATTCCTTAGGTTCTATATATCTAGACCATACTTTCAGAATTCAAAAATTTCATCTTAATATTTGCATCAGGCGAAGCTCACAGAACTATAGCTATGAATCAATAAACATCCGGAATTTGATTTTATTCGACTACATTTTCAACTAAGTCTAACAACTATCACTAGTCATATCTCCAGTTCTGCGTTTGACCGGATCAACAAGCCTGATTCTTATCTTTGATGTGTGATACCAAAAGTAACTCTAGAGCCCAGATACATGTCTAATACCGGCATAAACCTTCAGCCTCTAACAATGGCTCATCTCAGGCAAAAAGTTATTCTCGAGCTCATTTTCTTTGACTTTGGGAGTTGATTTTTTTATATGTAGTTTAGTGGGTATACAATCTGCGTCAATATTTTATTTATCATAGGGTTTAAATATTTTATTCTGATTCTGGTTCTTTTTATCCTATAGAAAAATGGAGTCTGGTCTTACAACACATGTCCCCAGCGAACTATACGAGCCCAACGGGTCTCAATTTACTAGGGTCGTCCTGACGCCTTTTTGTCGGATTTCCCAAGCTTTCCTTTTTGCACCAAATTGCTCCGGACTTTAGTGCACGTAATAGGAATTTGGGCGCCGGCTTGCCGCGACACAAATTTTTTGCCGTCAAACAACAACCCACGGATTCGACAACATGCGGGATTTAACAGTTAGAAATATGTCGCAAGACAGAACTTCCAAGCACACCGGGAGAAGCCGTTGAACTCCTGCGGACCTCGCGCAGACGCGACGGATGCAGGAACTCAGGCGCAGGATCTTATGAATCGCTGCAGACCCCGAATACTCTTGGACAACGCACCGCGGGATTCGCGACAGGACCGGGTAAGTAAATCTGCCCCAATATATTCCAGAGCACAATACCCTGCACTGTGCATTAAAGAGTGGCATTTTAACCCCCCCCCCCCCCCCCCCCCCCCCATCCTGGAAAGTTCTAGTATTAAAGGTCTGTATGTAATTTTAGGCACATAGAATAAATACTGTGGAATATAGTAATGTGCTTCCTTACAATCACTGCATATTTTTTTCCCCCAGATGCAATGATTCTATTAACTTTTACTTTTTTATAAGTACTTTCTATCTTAATATATAATATAACTAACCACTCAGTATTTATCATGAAACTGAAAAAGCCCTTGATCCATATGTTCATTTATGACATTACTTTTGCATTGTAGCTACATTTCTATAGTTTTGATCACTTGTTTTTTCCTTTTCGCCTGCAAACCTCCTATGTACATTATAACTGCAGCGCGCCTGTCCAGATACAATGGGTTCTCATATGTCAGAAAAGCTGCAAAACCCAAGACATGAAATGTGAAGAAAAAAATCTCAATATATTTAATATTATTAAAACTTTGCAAAATTATAATGATTCTCCCCTATCCTATACTATCAGCAATAGTGTTTCCTTCCTTTAAGAAACGTAGCTACAGCAAATAAAGGTGCAGTCCTGAAGAATATTATTTATATCTATTTTTTAGGCATCAGGACTGATGTACATGCCCTGAGGAACAAACCTATACTTGCCTTTCTCTTTACCTGTGATCCAGAGCAGCACCTCCTGTTAATAACAATACCGTAGCTTTTATGATGGCCTCCAGGGGGTAACTACATAGGTAGCAGCCGTTTTGGTCGCTAGTTCTGCCTCTCCTAGTTACAACCCTTGAATGACCCCAAAAGGACAAGGTCTGTTCTGTCTCGCGGGCAACTATATTGTGTCCCCAGGACTGATAAGACAGGTTGGAAGTATATCTGGTGCTGCTGTATTTTTGTTAATAACATTAATTAGGGGAATGTGTTGTGGGGCGCACCGGTGCGCACCATACCGCTCCGTACCCTGTAGAAAGGAAGACATTCCTAGCTTTGATGAATACAGTGCAGTGCGCCATATATTCCTATGAATGAGGCGGGGTCGAGAGGCTCTCCTCTAACCCGCACTGCCAGGTGCCCTCTGTGCTACGGTACGGCAGGCAATGCAGTGTGTGTAGGCCTAAGGCTGATCTGTGTACAGACTCTCTCTCTACACTCTGTGTGTTTTATTTACACAGCTCTGAGCAGGATGTTAACTTAACTTCTCTCTCCCTGGCCTCAAGACTGAGAATTAATTTTTTAAAACATAAAGCGTAAAGTAACCATTTCCCGGCAGGAAACTTATGATGGAGATCCCCTCAGTGCTATGCAGATCAAGATTCTAAAATATCATAACTTGTCGTTTCATGTTATGTTAGCGGGAACCATAGCAAAGGCTATTCTGAAACCTCACATGCTGGGGCCACTTTTAGTAGGAAATTCTTCCATATTAAATTTTAAACAATTGTTTCAATTAAATATTTTATAACCCGGCCTTACGGCTTTTTAGTATTACATAATACATTTACAAAATTAAAATAATCCTAACCCAGTTTTCTATTTTTCTTCTCTTTGGTGAACAATCATTTATGCTGCAGTCACAGCGTGAATGTGGGCCAGGATGTGGTCTGCCAAGGTCTTGTATCCTGATGACAATTGTGGCTGCATCCCCCCCCCCAAGCGATGGCCCATGTTTATATTGAGTGAAGTTTCATGTTACTGGAAGTTTAAATCAAGATATCTTGCAATACATTGTAGAGATCTTCTAACTTTCATAATGTCTGATTATACGTATGAGCCAACATCACTTTTTTGATAATCCGACCATGAACAATTCAAGGCTCGGGGGTGCAGAGGTGCTATGGGGGAATTCATTATGTCATTATGCCTTTCTCCGAGCAGGTTTCGAGCAAAACGATGCAGAATGCACATAAATCTCACCCTCCCTGACTGTTTCCTGGCTTCTCTGACCCGCAACACACCACTTTTGGATTCAAGGCTTGTGGGCGCGCAGCGGTGTAAGAGCGCAATCCGCTGGATTTTACTATAGTCTTTTGCTGGAAAACTCTGCTAGAATCACATCTGGTTTAAGTTTTTGTCCGTGCAAGCTTGGGGTCAATTTACTAAGGGCCCAACCGCTTTCTCTGTCCTACCATGAAGTTTCCCATTTTGCGCAATTTTTCCCTGAACTTGCCCCGGGGTTTTGGCGCACGTGATTCAGTTTGTGTGTGCAAATCGGCACCTGGCATGCATGCGACGGAAATCGGGGGTGCGTGCCACAAGAAAACTTGACGATTCCGGAAAAAACGCTTGACAACCACTCGTGAACGCACTTACCTGCACCCACGATATCTTTGGTGAACTCCAGTGAACTCCGACGGACTTCACACATCAACGACACCTATGTGACATCAGCCGCACTACCTTGGTTGAATCAGAATCACCGACCCGAATCCTCCACAGAGAACCGCCGCTGGATCGCGATGACCGGGTAAGTAATCTGCTCATTTGTGTCTCTACGAATAGGCGGTACCTCTTAGGCAGATACAGGCGCCAGAGAACCGGCGAGGATTTTAACACTGTCATTTAAAACACCCTTTTAATGAATGAATGCCCCCCTATGTCTAGTGGGGAAATTGAGTCACCTCTTCAATGAATGGTAACTAATCGGTATCACCTCTCTGAAAACTACACAGGGAATAGTGCATCTGAAAACAACTACGTCAATTCCACGCCGTTTGTAATAGGTTTATGGTTTCTCTCATTGATACCCGTGGCACTCCAGTTGGTTTGTTTCCAAAATATACAGTATAATGGCCTTTTTTTTTATAACAGCACATGTAAGAACGGCATGTGAATGCCCCAAGACCATTGTCCAAGACTCTGCACATTAAAATGGAATGGCAATAATCATCATCTTTGATCATTCTTTGGACGACATTCAGTGCACGTGTGACTACATCTTGCTCATGTGATCAATGTTATATATGTGGTCCAGAGAATAGAGTCGCATATGTCTGTACAACCTATTTCTTAGCTGATAATCCCCTACCCAGGCAGCAACATCCTCATGTGGTATTTCCCGTAATATGACTGAATATAGGGCAAATTCACACTACTAAGGAAGGAAAAAACTTTAGTCCGCACAGTTTCCCGGGGGAGTTAAAAATTGATTTTCCTTTATTTAAACAGTAAAAGTAAAAAGCTGAATAGGCATACACCACCTGATATCCCAAGTTACACGGGAAAAGATCTCACGTTTCTGCTAGACTGCCTTAGTCCATGATCAGATCATGACATAAGGCCGTCAGGCAGAAAGCGTAGATCCTTTTCATATGTTTGTTATGGATCCGTTATCCATGCATTTTTTTCAAATGAGGAAAAGTACTGCAGCCGTTGTGATTTTTTCGTCGAAAAAAATGCCATGATAACGATTCCTGTCTATTCGGTACTTAACGGATGACATAAAATGTTACATTGATGTCAAGAAGATTTGTAATTAATACGTTAGATTTTCAGTTAAACTTCTGTTAATTCTTTCTTCCATTCTTTAATTTTCCAACGGAGGAAGGATCGTAGTGTGAAAGGAGCCTTCGTTGTAAACCACCCAAATGGCAAAGAAAATAAATTCCAACCCAAATTTATGGAAATTTATAGTATAGACGTTCTAGGATTTGGCAAGTTTGTGACTTTTTCTTTTATAGTTTAATTTTTTTCTTTTTTTCCCTAAGATTTCTGCCCAAACATAAAAAATGGAACTTTTAAAATAGAGATCAGCATTTTATCTGTGAAACCCACAGCGTATGTCTAATGAAAATTAAAAATTTCCTTGTTGTAAGAACTTTACATTTTTTATACAATAGTCTCATTGTATAGGATGTGGTGCAGTCAAAGCAAATACAAAATAACATGGGATAACAATTTCTTGATCGAATTGTTCGAACGATAGCATATACATAAGTACAGTCATCTAAAAAAAAAAATTTCACAATTACCTGATTTACTAGAGATAAACCAGTCTTGATTTTTTTTTCATCCCCAAGACAATGGGATTCGAGACAATGTATTGCAGCCTGGGGCCAAAATTACAGCATCTGAGAGCTTCACCAGAGAACACATAGGGCAGAGAAGTCCGTCTTAACTATGGTTGTGTGTATTGGGGGTCTTCTTCAGAGACTGCCGGTGTGGTTTTTCCTTTTGTTCACCTAGTGCCAAGAATGGCATCTAAGTGTGTTTAGAGGTGCAAAAAACTACACCTGAGCTACTGAATACATTTCAAGTACCTCAGCAAAACCGTCTCGTGGTCAAGTTAAATCCAGGGTCAGGACAGGCGGCAGAAAATCAAGGTCAAGTCCATCTATGGGTCAGCAACGGGATGTCCAGGCAGATGGGAATGGGAATACAGGAATCCAAGACCAAGGAACGCAGAAAGTCTGGGAACATGAACGCAGGGCTCAGGAACGCAGGATATCGCTGAAGCTGTCTATAAGGCGTACACACAAAGATCCTGGCAAGGCCGGATGGGATGTGCCGATTATAGTGGAGAATTCAGCCCGCACCCAGCAGCGTGCGCTTGCCCCTTAAATTTCTGGTCAGCCAGTGCACGAGCAGCAATAGGAAGCGGAGATGCCGTGCATGGCAGTCCACTGGAGAACAGGAACTGGAACAGTGAGTCCTGGGAGGCAGTGCCCCCCTCAGGGGACACGGGTGTTGCCGCAGGGATCATAGGAAGCTCCCGTGACCTCATGTTTTATTGTGTAAGGATAGTAGGAATAATTTATGTTTTCTAAAAGTTTTCAATTTTTTTCACTGTTTCCTGGGGGTAAATATATTTGACAATATTAAATATGGGGGGGATCATAATAATGAATGGATAATTTTTCTGCACAAAAACAGTCGGAGTGTCTTAGAATCCAATTAGGTTTCACACCGCTGTGGATCCATTATTTTACAAGCCTGTGTTTTCATTGTGCATGTTTAACAGTAGTTGACAGCCTTTGGCATACATGATAGGTTAACATCACATTTTGTGTCATACTTGTAAGGACATGTCAGGAGGATTCCCACATGTCCTAACAACGTATGCGCCACAGACATATCCCACTGTATGCCTATCCTTTGGATATGTCGACCGGGAGCCCCACCCTCCTTGAAAGCGTCCCACACCGGCGATTGGCTTGCTGCCAATGTATGTGATGTCCCCCACTGATACACTGTCCTAATATGGGACAGTGACATCATCGCTCCTCCCTCCTGCTGGTTAACCCTTGTGCTCGATGGGGCTGTTGAGGAGAGATGCCATACGCTCATCCGCTCGCCACAGCCTTCCATTGCTTCCGCTAAGCGCAATCCTTCACTCAGTGGAGGTTGCCGGATGAAGATGTACATTTCTACAGGGCCGCATCTGCCATAGGCGAGATGAAAATTCGCTTCATGCGGCAGAATGCGGTCTCCTGTAAAGGGCGGCGAAATCCGCGCTGTAAGTGGCCGATTCGGCCCATTACCCCGTCGCCCACCAGCTAATAAATCGCGCCTGTCTCTTTAGACACAGGCGCGATTTATATGCGGATCGACGGCGCCTTTCCGGCAGCTGCGTCGCTTCCGTTTCTAAGCAGTGACACAGGCGCCATGACGTCATGGCGCGGCGCCTGTGTCACTGTGCGGAACCGCGTCCTCACAGGGGCCGCGCGAACACCGGAGCCGCGCCGGGGAGCAGCTGCCTGCAGGTGTATAGGATTTGTTTTATTATTTTTTCATTTTTAATTAATTGTGGCTAATAATTAATACTGGCGGGGGGGTCTATATCTATCAATATGGGGCCCATATTTATTTTAAACTGGGGGTGGGGGGGGGTGGTGTGGTGTTTTGGGGGGGTTTGGGGGGGGTGGGGGTGGGGGGTCCTGGAATGCTCTTTTATTTTGGGGCTATCATTATTTCTTATTACTCGGGGGATCCATATCATATTTATCTTTTTGTGGCGATACCGTAAATTATTTTATACTGGGGGACTCTATAATTATATTTATTTGGGGCTATGATTGTTTATGCTAGGGGATGCTATAGATTTATATGGGGCCCAGAATTATTAAGCTGGTGGTGGGGGTGGGGGGTTCTGTATATTTTTTTTTGGGGAATTTGGAGCTAATATTAGTTTATACTGGGGGGATGCTATAGATATGATTTAGGGGCATAATTATTTTATACTGGGGGGGCTATATATATTATTTGGGCTTATCATTTATTTTATACTGGGGGGGATGCTATAGATATTATTTGGTTTGGGCTATAATTATTTATACTGGGGGGGGGCGCTATAGATATTAATTTGGGGCTATCTTATTTTCTGGGGGGATCTATAATTTATGTGGGGCTATAATTATTTTTATACTAGCTGGGGGGGGCGCTACTAGATATTATTTTGGGGCTATAATATTTTATACTGGTGGATCTATAGATATTATTTGGTGCTATAATTTAGTTTATACTGGGGGGGGATGCTATAGATATTATTTGTGGCTATAATTATTTTATACTGGGGGGGATGCTATATATATTATTGGGGCTATATTCTTTATACTGGGGGGGATGCTATAGATATTTCTTTGGGGGCTATATTATTTATAACTACTGGTGGGGGGATGCGATTATATATTATTTGGGGCTATATTTTTATACTGGGGGGGGGATGCTTAGATATATTGGGGCTATAAATTATTTTAATACTGGGGGGGGGGATGCTATATATATTATGTGGGGCCTATCACGTTATTTTATACTGGGGGGATGCTATAGATTTATTTTGGGGCTATAATTATTTTATACTGGGGGGATGCTATATTTATTATTTGGGGCGATATTATTTTATACTGGGGGGGATCTATAGATTTATTTGGGCTATAATTTTTTATACTGGGGGGGATGCTATCATATATTATATTGTGCATAATTATTTTTATACTGGGGGGGAATTGCTTATATATTTTTTGTGCTATAATTTTTTATACTGGGGGGGGGCTATATAGACTTATTTGGGGCTATAATTATTTTATACTGGGGGGATTCAGTATATATATCTGGGCCAGAAATTTTATACTGGGGGTGCTGTATATATTATAAATCACTATATCACTAGCTGGGGGGATGTATATGGGATACAGTAGATTACTAATTCTGGGGAGCTGTATATGGATACAGTATATTACTAAGCTGGGGGGGCTGTATATGCGGTAATTACATTACTAAGCTGGGGGCTGTATATGGGATACAGATATTACTATGCTGGGGGACTGTATATCTAGGTACAGTACATTACTAAGCTGGGTGGCTGTATAGTGGGATAATATATTACTATGCTGGGTGGTGCTGTATATCGGGTACAATATATTACTAGTGCAGGGCTGTATATGGATACAGTAAAGTAATATGTATCTAAATTTATAATTCCCTATATATTAGGGATTGTTATAATGTGGGGAGAGTGCTGTCAGTGTGTGTTGTATGGGTACGATGTTTTTCGGAGCGCAGTGTTTTGTTTTATCCAGGATACTTTACTGTAAGTGACTGTGGGTATTTTTAGGGGCGGCCGGGTGTAGAATGTGCACGGAGCCTGACGATATCCGGGCCGTGAATACCATCACTTGATTGGGAGAACCCGGAATAAAGTCTCCTATGTGAAGAGATTGTTTGTCATCTATAAGGTACAGATCCACTCCTGTCTCTCAGATCCTGTCGTCAGTCACACAGTTGTCAGGGACTTTTCCCTGTAGGGTGTTAATTGTTTAGTAAAAGTTTCAGCATTAACTTAAAATGAGTGGGGGGTGTCAGCATTTTTAATATTCGCCTCAGGCAGCAAATATGACTAGAACGGCCCTGGAATTGCCTATGTCTTTCCATCCTTCCTGCTTTTTTTTTTTGGCGGACGAATTAAGTGGCCATAAGGAGTAACAACTATGCCCGATTTTGTTTTCCACTATTTAATCAATGTATTGTTAAGTGTATATGTCCTTCTTAAGTAATACACAAAACATGATATGAACCAGCCTAAAAGACTGTCCAAGCTAACAACAAGCTACAGGAGTAGGACCTGCCATCGGCCTAACCAACACAGAGCCACGAAAAGCACAGCCGTATGGTCCTCCCAGGGGCAAATTCTACTTCCTGTTGGTAGTATCCTCACGCATGATTACCAAATAACAGTGTGTTAAAACTATGAAGCAAAATACAGATGAACACTGGGCAGCATCCAAAGATCATTACAAAATATTTTTGGTAAATTGTGGCCAACTAATGAGATCTGCTCTCACCATTTTTGTTTTTGCCCAATGCATAACCACTATCAGGTTACTCAATAAAGTACCGACTTTTAATAATTAAGAAAACACGGAGAGCTTTCTTTCCACTCACCCACTCAAGGGATGTTTTCCTTAGACTACGTTGTCACATACAGACACCTATTGCATAAAAAAGCTGAAACTAAGATAACTGAAAGCTACCGTATATATCGAGTATAAGCCGACCCGAGTAAAGCCGAACCCCCTAATTTTTTTCAACACAAAAATGGGAAAACTATTTGACTCGAGTAAAGCCGAAGGGTGGGAAAAGCATTGTCACAGCCTCCCACGTATATATCCAGCAAGACCCCTGTAAGTGTATAGCCTGCCAGAAACCTGTAGTGTATAGCCTGCCAGCCCCCTGTAGTCTAACAAGCCTGCACCGTCTGTCTCCGATCTCCGGTCCCTGCTCGTGTCCTCCTTCGTTCCTTCGGACCCGTGGCGTCACCGGAGCATCGAAATCAAAGCATAGGGACCTCTGGGTGACGTCGAAAGGGGAGTTTTGACTAATTTTTTTCTTGACTCGAGTATAAGCGAGTTAGGGTTTTTGAGAACAAATTTTGTTGCTGAAAAACTATGGCTTATACTCAGTATATGAAATTAAAATCTGCAACCACAAATCTTTAGATTTCAAAGGCATATTAAAAAGAGCACCCACATACCAAATAAAGACTAAAAAATAAGTCATATTCAGTATAACTTATCAGTTTTTTTTTTACAGAACCAACTATAGAGATATCCGAAAAACGAGTAGAGAACCAGCAAAACTGGACATAAGGATTATTCTTACATATCATCTTAATGGCAGCAACACATGTCTTCATGATGGAGGACATAGTCTGTATGTTAGCAGAAGGTGACTGTTACCCTTCAGTCTCAATGCCACACAGAGGTAAGGCCATCTTTCTATTTCTTAGTTCTACTTAATGATTATTTAGACTGACTGGAAAGTGTAATGAATCAGAGACACTCGGTGACAAATTTACCTACCAGAGTAACTGCTTTTTTAAAAACTAGAGGCTACATTAACAATTTGCCACCCATAAATTTGCTTTTATTTCCAGCTGCCCCTTCCAAGTCAAAAGTTCACTTCAGAAATGTTCAAATTAGGCTGAATGCTTTTGCAGGAAGAGTTGTTTAGCAGAGAACCTCAGAACTCTCCGGCTCCACATCTTGTTGGGAATCTTAAGTGATGTAGCGTGTAGGTTTAGATGAGAGAAGGCCGGTTGGGCGGTGGAAGGGTAGGAAACTGTTTCGTTAGGTATGGGTACTCTCACATCCATCCTAAGCACATAAGCTCAATTTGCATATTTGTTAAGCTCACATTTTTCAAGGTAGTAGGAAATAAAACATGGTTTGGGTGGCCTGTGTGGATATTACCTACACAACCATAGCAGTTTAGTTCAGTAGGTAAATAGAGGGGACACTATAATGTTTTTTTTTTCAAATGGTCTCTGGCAAAGAGGTCCCTTGCTGTGTCCGTCTAAATCGCTGTCAAGTTTTATACCCTTTCGAAGCGTAGGTAAAGAATGTTCATATTAAATACCATTTTGGTGACCATTTTACTTAAGGAACCTACCATTTTATTGCATGCATTATGAGCAAACATACTTGAGAATTCTGTAGCTTACAACTGATGCAGGATTTCATATTTTTTTTGTTTATCCCTGAGCTGAGTGTTTTGGCTGAAAAAACATATATCATTCAGGACCTTGGGAAGCTGGTCCGCATGCTGCCTCGAATCAACACATAACACGGAAGCGTGAAATTACAATTGAGGTTTTCAATCTGACTAATCAACCTGAGCTAGATCACTATACCAGCAGCTGGGGGATTGTACATCCATTGATTTTTCTGTCTGTCAGGAGAAAGTGATTGCATCATCATTCCTGCAGAGAAAAACTCACAGGTAGGAGAAGCCGTGGAACCATGCACTAAGGCGCCATAGAAGGGACAGAGCTTCAATATCATAATGTTATATCTTTTTTTTTTTTTATCAGCAAAAAACCACTCGTACAGGGAGTCAACCAAGATGTGAACCTGTATCAGTGTAGCTACAGAACATTTTCAAGGATGTTTGCTTATTAATGCATCAAATCAAATGGTAGGTTTCCTTTACACTGCGGAATATTAATAACATGCGATGATTAGATTCATGTATAAAAATGTTTATATGCTTTGATATCTAAGAAGACTCTGGTCTCTGCTTTCAGGGGGCTGTTTTTGGACTTTGCGGAGATAATGCGGGAAAAAGGGGGGAATGACTTCACTCTCCTTGGTCACGGATGTATTCAAGAAGGATCAAGCAGTTAAGCGGCATTTCAACATCCCCAAATCTCCTTTGCCCAAATCACTGCAGTAATCAGCAAGGGTGAGTTTTTTTCCTCCTGTCATTATCGGTATCAACCAAAGCCATTACTTGAAATTACTTACTAAAGATTGATTTTATAAACTGTAATCTGCATTAAATGGGTAAGTATCAAGTAGTGGTGAGGTAATAATCTTTGTTCCAGGAGAGTAGCTCCACCAAGAAAATGATTTCCGATCCACCCTACCTGCCTGTCTTTGGCAATCTATTATCATACCACATACTTTGTCCTCCGTATGACTACATAGATGAATCTCCTTGGCCCAGATGTCAATACTTCACCCTGTTCATTCATAATACTTGTTATTATGTGGTAGTTTATTTTAAACGCTTTTTCGTGATATATACACCAACTTCCAAAACATAAGTCCAGCTCTCCTTGCTCCTCATAGTATTATTTAATTATCCACTGACACACAATGGTACACTGCAACGCGTTTTTGCATTAGTCGATACCCCTTTACTCCTAGTGTTCCGTTTCCAGAAACAAAGGAAGATGTTCAAGTACATGAGCAGGAAGGCTGGACTTCATGTTTGTCACCTGGATGTGGACCTAGCAGGTGAGAATGAGCATGCTTCTGGCACTGTTAATTGAGGTGTGCTAAACATGGAGCTTCTGTTGATTATCCTAATAGTTATAACGAAAACTTTGGTGCCCCTATTTCCACCCTATATCTAAGTATACCTAATAGATCATAGAGAACAAAGCCTTTAGATTTAGGCCTCCCATTTTGAATGTTTTTTAAAATAAAATTACTCACTTGAAGTGGCAGGTAATAAGAGGAACTACCGAGCACCAGCTCAGGGTATCTGTTTGCCCCGGAGCTTAAGTTTTGTTAGTGTTTTAACCGCAGTATCGCGGTTTAAAACACTTTTAAACTTATGGCTGAAGCTGCTTTGGCGCAGGTAGGTACGCCTCGGCGCTTACCATGCCGCGGCTCTCCTTCACTTCCTATGTAGTCGTCTCCCTGCGCCGAGAGCTCACCATAAGTTGAAAAAGTGTTTTAAACCGCGATATGCGGTTTAAACACGAACAACATAAGCTCGCGGCACCAGCTTACCCTGAGCTGGTGCTCGGTAGTTCCCTCTTATACCTGCCACTTCAATCCTTTCATTTTCCTAGTTTCCCTAATCATTATTACCTTATCTTACAAGAGCTTGAAAATCTTATTGTATTTGGTCTCTACTCTCCCGCAGGTGGACCCCATGTTCCATTCTTTTGACACTTGTTGTTGCTGATACCTTTAGCTGCAATAATGAATTATTGGAGACTGTGATGTCTTTGTCCTCTGTTGCGGCTTATTCGATCGGGTAGACGACATACCTCCTGCATAAAAAAAATGGGAGGAAACTCCAAAAATCTGCACGTACGTTTTTCTTTAAGTGATTTTCCAGAATCATAAGATTAACTTTTAAACTTCTCCATTAAAGGGCAGAGATCGCGGACTCGACATCCGGCCAGCTTTGGGTACACCATCTCATTTTAATGGTTAAAATACCGGAACTTAGATACATGGTTCCGCTCCTCTGATGCATTGGCATTATCTATCCATTATATGATTATTATAATACCTGTTTGATATTAATATTCTTTAAATTATAGTAAACAATTTTGATATTTTATGTAGTTGCATTATCTAGATCTACTTTTCTCAGCTTTTTTCTGTGACTACTTAACAACTACTTCAACCAAGGAAGTCATGTGACTGGCACACAATCCTTTCGGAGCTCCATGCATGAGACATGTCTAAATCCTGCAGAGAATGTGAACTCTGCCATAAAAGTTGGAAGGGTATGTATAATATAGATACTGTATCTATTTAACGAGCCCCATCGTAGATTTGTAACTGAAAGGTATATGTTCCTGTTACCACCACCACCCACTTTACTGGTGGATAATCTTGTGCTACAGTTGGCTACCCCTTAGATACCATGGGTCCAGCTTGCATGGTTCAAGTACAACCTTTACGCCAAATAATCCTCTGAGGCTACTGTCTCCAGCAACCGAAGTATAAAGAAGTATTGTCAGTACATATATGAGTCTATAAACAGTTAAGAGTAAAAAGTCTAAAAAATGTAAAAAGATCTTCTTATACACAGAAAACCATAAAACAATTTTTTCGCCTTTAAACAAATTAACATAAAATTATCAGTTTAACATTCAGTTTGTGTATTAATGAAAAATTATTTATTACAATAACAAAAAACACAAAGAACACACTTTAACTCAGTCTGCAAAAGGACCCTCCTGCAGTCAGGTTATATAAAATACATATATGACCTGAAATACAAAGAAGGTTTTTTATCTTCAAAAGGGGGAAACCATACATAACAAAGATTTGGAATAAACTGTAGCTTTACTGACTCAAACAAAAGAGGTTTCTTTTTTTGTGGATATTCATATTTTTTTACTTACCCCTTTTTATTTTTTTTAGAACTGAATGGCCAATGTTGTGATGTCTATGTGCACAGCATATATTCAACTGGCTTCCATTGTATACATTTTTTATACTTTATTCACATTTTCCTAGCTGTTTCCCACAGTGAGTGCGAAAGAACCCTACTTTGAGGTGGGAAGCCAAATGTGTGTCCAAATTTGAAACAGTTCAGTATGGTATTAGCTTTACCTACCACCTAAGATGTATAACTCATGTCAGTCCAGGATGTACAGTAAATTTCATCTGATTGATGGATGGATGGTTAGTGATAATCTGCAGCATCCCTACCTACTGCTACAAGATAGTGTATGGTATTTATAAAAACAAAGGTCTGCAAAAAAAAAAATCTCCAGTAAGTTTAGTTTAAAATACAACTTATCCCAGAATTTTTTATTGATAACTATATATTACTGTTACTTACGGCAAATTTGGAATTATTAATGAAGTTTTTCACTTAAAACCTGATAGTAAAACTTCCTTCCTTTTTTTTTTATTTTTGCTTATTTTCTAAAGCAGGAACAGACTTTGCGATGAACAGACGAAGGTAATGTCATTCTTAAACTATTGACTTCTATCTAAATACCTTAATATAATATGGTATGATTCAAAATACACTACAATGCACATGAATAATGTTCTTGAGTCATCCGGGGTCCATTTAAGCTTCCATACGAGTTAAAGGGCTCTGCTAAATTGTGGCTCTGTACAGTCAATAGAAACGAGATTGAAAACTGTATATTTATTTCAATATCAAATTTAAAAACTACAAAAAAAATTGAAACTCGAAAAAAAATGGAAGAAAAACGTCCATTTTGGGCTTGTTTAGGATGGATAATCACAGTATCGCTTCTTATTACTCTGCAGAATGCTTATGTTGCATTATGAAAGACGTTCCGTGACGACACCACTCATAGAAATAATCAATGGCAACTGTGGTTGTATCTGTATTGCTTGCAGGGAATTTATGGAGTTTTTAGACATTTGTACGCCTCTGACATCGGCAACTACAGGTATAGCAAAATAATGGATATATGTACAAACATGGAACATTAGCTGTTGTTTCCAGAAAGCAAAGAACTATTTTTGCAGAAATATTTTGAACAAGACAATAAAAACATATCTTTATACCCCAGGGTAGTCACATCGTTTTAAGGAAGGACAATTCTTTATAAAAATTCCATGTCTTTATATTTTACGAGGAAAACTTAGGGACTACTGAAGTTTTGCACAAATGGATTATTTTGGGCCTAAAAACAGCCTGATATTTTAGGTTTTAATGTTCACATTTCACACATCATTTAGCGCAATCTCATTTTATCAAGGCATGAACTAAACCTCTTTATATATGGTTCACTATCCCCCCTGTTCGTGTACTTGTTTGAAGAGTGCGTCCCACTTGACCCCACCCCTACGTAGCTGTTTCCTGTCCATTTCCGTGGTGTTTCCATCCTTTTCTGAGGTTTCCAGGTGTTTGGCCAAGCTTCCCTGTGCAGAGCCTTGGTCCCCTTGAAAAATGCTCTTGGTCTCCCATTGACTTCAATCGGGCTCGTTATTCGAGACGAGCACTCGAGCATCGGGAAAAGTTTGTCTCGAATAACGAGTACCCGAGCATTTTAGTGCTCGCTCATCTCTAGTCGTTTACCATTGGATTTACTTGTATGGATGCTGGATTCCCCGCTTTTTTCTTCCATTTATGCTTCTTGTGATTACTACACATCACTGTGAACTTCCGGACCAGTGATAGGGGATATTCCGTGCACCTGGCCTGGACTACCATTCAGAAAGACTGCAGTCATCAAGGGGTGAGCTGTTACCAGATTTTTTCCTTACTATTTTCTAGAACTACTATAATACTGCCCCTATGTACAAGAATATAACTACTACAATACTGCCCCCTATGTACAAGAATATAACTACTATAATACTGCCCCCTGACACAGTTTATTATCTGACTCATGTTTTATCCTCATCATGTAGACTGCAAGAGCTTAACTTTAAAATTCTTTCATGCTGGTACCGTACTCCGGTAAGGTTGAAACAAATATACCCCCAGGTCTCGAACCAATGCTGGCGATGTGAGATGCATGTTGGAACAATGGTACATATATGGTGGAGATGTCCTTTAATTGTACCCCTCTGGCATGATGTCAATAATCTATATAATGCCTTAACAAAATCTAATTTGACTTTTACTCCAGAACAGGCTCTGCTCTCAGCATTGTCTGGTCCCATCTCAAAGATTAAAAAAAGCATGCTGAGGCACTTTCTTGTCGCCACACACCAGATTATTCCCAGACAATGGAGGTCGACCACGCCCCCATCGAGAGCAGACTGGGTGGGCGCCATGACTTACATTCAAAGGATGGAAGAGCTCAAGGCAATAGATGAGGGTAGAGTGACGGAATTCTACTCCACGTCGTCCACCTGGCTGACCTTCAAAGACTCACATGCCCTCTCTACATGGGTCTCGTCTGGTGTGGTTCCTTAACCCCTTAACGACTTGGCCTTTTTTAGTTTTTTCACTTCCATTTTTCACACCCCACCTTCAAAAATCTATAACTTTTTTATTTTTCCACATAAAGAGCTCTGTTATGGCTTATTTTCTGCGTAACAAATTGCACTTCGCAGTGACGGTATTTAATGTTCCATGGCGCGTACTGAGAAGCGGGAAAAAAATTCCAAATGCAGTGAAAATGGTGAAAAACACATTTGCGACGTTTTCTTGTGGGCTTGGATTTTACAGCTTTCACTGTGTGCCCCAAATGACAGGTCTACTTTATTCTTTGGGTTGCTACGATCACAGGGATACCACATTTGTACAGGTTTTATAATGTTTTCATACATTTAAAAAAATTAAAACCTCCTGTACAAAAATTTTTTTTTTGATTTTGTCATCTTCTGGCGCTAATAACTTTTTCATACTTTGGTGTACGAAGCTGTGGGTGGTGTCATTTTTTGCGACTTTTGATGCCGTTTTCATTGCTATCATTGTTAGGACTGTGCTACCTTTTGATCACTTTTTATAAATTTTTTTATATTTTCCAAAATGGCAAAAAAATGTCATTTTTGACTTTGGACGCTATTTTCCGTTACGGGGTTAAACGCAGTGAAAAACCGTTATTATATTTTGATAGATCGGACATTTTCGGGCGCGGTGATACCTAATGTGTTTATGATTTTTACTGTTTATTAATATTAATATCAGTTCTAGGGAAAGGGGGGTGATTTGAATTTTTAGGTTTTTTTAATATAATTTTTTTTTTTTAAACTTTTTTTTACTTTTACTTTAACTATTTTTCAGACTCCCTAGGGTACTTTAACCCTAGGTTGTCTGATCGATCCTACCATATACTGCCATACTGCAATATGGCAGTATATGGGGATTTTACTCCTCATTCATTACAATGTGCTGATAGCACATTGTAATGAATAGGTTAAAACGAAACAGCTTCGGGCCTTCGTGAGGCCCGATGCTGTCATGGCAACGGATCACTGCTCCCCGTGACGTCATCGGGGAGCGAAGATCCGCGCCAAGATGGCGGCGCCCATGCGGCGCCATCTTTTTGAAGCCTCCGGCAGCATTGCCGGAGGTGATCGCGGTGAAAGCACCCGCGATCGGTGCTAGCACCGATCGCGGGTGTTACCGGTAAGCCTTTGCTGCAATATGCAGCAAAGACTTACCGGCTATGGAGAGGGCTCGGCCCGCGAGCCCTCTCCATGCACCGGGACCCGGCGCGCGCCGTACTAGGGGTTAATTCACATATACTTTCCACCTTCTCTGATTACCCTTCATTGTAATGATGCCACCCTTGGTTGTTTATTCTGATCCAGTTATACTTTATCTTTTTCTTGTATCAATTGTCGTATGAATGGATGTGTGAATGTAAATGTGTTAGTTGTTGGTTCATGTCTTAGGCATTCTGCACGCTTGAAGGTAACTCTGAACTGTTTGATGCAGCTCATTTACTTCAAGCTACACAATCTTGGGCCTGACCAGGCACAAAGATTAGTAGTACGAGTTTATTAGTTATGTAACTGCTAAGAGGCCATGTTAGTACTTTTGGATTGTTCAGAGATTCTTTTAAGGCAGCATTGATCTGACATTTGCAATCCACTTATTCTAAGCTGTATAATTTTCATGCCCCACGAGGCAAGCAGTTGCCATGCTATTGTTGTTGTTTTTGGATTGTTCAGATAATACTCTTTGTATGATTTATTCTGTACTTTCCAATAAATGTTTATTGACTCTATAATACTGCCCCCTATGTACAAGAATATAACTACTATAATACTGTTCTGAGGTTCCCAGGTGTTTGGCCAAGCTTCCCTGTGCAGAGCCTTGGTCCCCTTGAAAAATGCTCGAGTCTCCCATTGACTTCAATGGGGCTCGTTATTCGAGACGAGCACTCGAGCATCGGGAAAAGTTTGTCTCGAATAACGAGTACCCGAGCATTTTAGTGCTCGCTCATCTCTAGTCGAGACCCTTGGAGGAAAGCCCCGGCCGGTGGCTATACCTCTACACTAGGTTCCGGATGATCTTCGTGTGGTGACGTCACCAAAGCTACGGGAAGTCCGAGAGGACACAGTTTCCTACGTGTTTCGGAGGATACTTCCTCTTTCGTCAGGGAATCTTGTTACTGAAGGTTGATCATGATTTTATAACCTGGAACCAGGTACGTGAACCGTATGTGACTGGATAATATATTAACGTGGTATGGTAGAATGAATTTGGTATGTGACTGGATAATATATTAACGTGGTATGGTAGAATGAATTTGTCATCATTATGATGAGTAAATGCCAATGACAATGGACAATATTTGTTTAGATTTAAAACATAATTATACTTTATTCTATAGCTCTAAAACTAAATTTCATATCATGAAGTAAAAATATATCTAATGAAAAATATAATGTAAAAACACTCATAATTAAAATTATGTGTATATGGAATGTCATCAACTAATATGCACATTGTTGAATAAAATAATAACGATAAATATTTCTATTACATAAAACCGAACAATTCTATTTCTTGGTTGAGGCCCATTGGGGCCAATGTATCCAGTAAAAATATCCACTTGCTCTCTGCACGTGACATCTGAGCAATGTAGTTTCCACCTCTCCAGTTGTGATGGATCTTTTCTATTGCAAAAAATTGTGATCCAGAAAAACATCCTTGGTGGAATATTTTGTAGTGTTTAGACAGAGGATGCTCCTCTAGTCCTTTCCTAATATTTCGTCTATGTTCGCTAATTCGATCCTTTAAAGGTCTCTTAGTACCGCCAACATAGAGTTTATTGCACGGACACTTAATGCAATATATTACTCCTTTTGTATGGCAATTTATGTGGTTTGTAATTTTGTATTTATCCATACATGACTGGGGTTCAAATGTTCTGGTTGCTTTTTTTTATCTGTGTAATTCTACATGAAGCACAACGGGTGCATGGAAAGAAACCATCTGCTTGTAGAAAGTTTCTTTTGCGGGGTATAGTAGTTTTATTATTTTTAATATATAAAATGCAAATAATCCAGCTCCACAGACACTCCGGTTGTAGATAAAAAGGTGATATTTTCTTTATTGAAGTACAAAAATGAGGTATAGGCGGTCCCCTACTTAAGAACACTCGACTTACATACGACCCCTAGTTACAAACGGACCTCTGGATATTGGTAATTTATTGTACTTTAGTCCTAGGCTACAATGATCAGCTATAACAGATATCACAGGTGTCTGTAATGAAGCTTTAGTGTTAATCCTGATTCTTATGACAATTCAACATTTTTAAAATCCAGTTGTCACATATTATAAAGTATACAGTTCCGACTTACATACAAATTCAACTTAAGAACAAACCTACAGACCCTATCTTGTATGTAACCTGGGGACTGCCTGTATACAGCCAAGCAGAGGGAAACACACACAGAGCCATGGCTATGGTCTACCCGTTTCGGAAAACTCCTTAATCATGAACTGATTGGGCATGTGAGCAGGTATGAATAAATCCCAACTACCTGCAGTCATGTGACCTGTTAAATTTACATAGGAAACATATACATATAAAATCTAATACAAATAGTGTTACAAATGTATAAACATGGGATAACAACAATATATCAGAGAAAAAAGATGTTGATAACAGAGAGAGTTGGAGGATAATCAATAAACTTTTAGATATCATGTCTTGCCTTTTATTTAGTCCTTGTGGCACTCTTGTGGCTAGAGAAAAAATCCAAAAACTCTCTCTGTTTAACAATTTTTGCCTATGGTCAGCCCCTCTGATAGGCTTGAATACTTTTTCTATGGCAGTCACAGAGAAATTTGTACAATCACCTGCATGAGCTGTTTGGAAGTGTTTGGACACCATAGATATGTTTAATGCCTGTTTATTTTTCACATCTGATAAATGTCGCCTGATTCTTATTTTTAGGGCATCTGTAGTGCACCCCACATATTGAACCTGGCACTCCTTACATGTGATACAATATACCACATATGTTGTGTTACAGTTTATAAAGCTTTTTATTTTGAAAGATTGATGTTTGACTGCAGAGGTTACTTTGTCCGTGGAGTGCACATATTTGCAGCACATGCAGATGTTATGACCGCACTTGAAAAATCCCTTGTGTTGCGGTTTTTTTGATGATGGTGAAAAAAATAAACTAGGTGAAAGTATTTGTCCTAATGTGGGTGCTTTTTTAGAAACAAAATTAAAGATAAAAAATGCAGATATTATGCCAGAAAGATTATCATCGCAAGACAGCAGTGTTTTTTTTATGTTTTTTTTTATTTCTTCATATTGTTGACTATATGTTGTGACAAAAGTGATAGATAGTTTTGTGTTCGTCTTTTTTCTATTTTTGTTGTCATCCATTTTGATTAGTGTTTCTCTGGGAATGTCGCTAGTAGTTTGGATAGTTTTGTTGTTTTAATTTATCACATACTTTTTTTGATTCCAGTGAAAAACGTGTTGTGTCTGTACAGTTACGTTTGGTGCGGATTAGTTTTCCGACTGGGAGATTTTTTTATTACATGTTTTGGGTGACATGATGACTTGGCTTGTAAAATTGAATTCGTGGCTGTGGGTTTTTACAAAAGGAGATATGCATATTTTATCCTTGGCCTCCAGTGTGATGTCCAAAAAATTTATAATTCTAGGATCCATGTGAAAAGTAAATTTTAAATTAAACTGGTTTTGATTGATGTATGAAACGAATCCCGTAGCTCCATAATCCTTCCCCCCCCCCCCACATCAGTAGCAGGTCATCTATATAACGACCGTAGCACCTGATGTGGGGGAGAAACGGATTGGCGTCGCTAAACAAAAATCTCTCTTCCCAAACAGCCATGTAAATATTGGCTAGCGATGGGGAGCATTTGCCCCCCATCGCCGCACCACATTGCTGCATATAATAATTATTGTCAAATGAAAAATAATTATTTTTTAACAAAAATTCAACTGACAGAACAAGAAATTCTTTCACTGGATCTGAGTATTGACTGTATTTCTGTAAAAAATATGTAAGACATTCTAATGCAATATGATGTACCAGAGACGGATAAAGGCTTACTACATCACATGAAAACCAAAGAAAATTTTCTTGCCAGGGAAAAGAATCCAGCAATGAAATGGTGTGCTTTGTATCCTTTAGATAACCAGGAAGGGCTACCACTAGTGGTTGAAAGTGGAAATCCACCCATTCCCCAAGACGCTCTGTCATTGACCCAATTCCTGCCACAATAGGGCGTAAAGGAGGTGAAAATATATTTTTATGCATCTTGGGGAATGAGTGGAAAATGGGAACCACTGGAAAGTCAACATATAAGTAATTAGCAATGCGTTCTGAGATAGCACCCAAGGTGACTCCTAGGTTAAGCAACTTTTTAAAAGTAAACTGAAATTCTATTGTGGGATTAGTTTTTAATGCCCTATAAGTCGATGTGTCCCCCAAAATTTGTAGATTAAGTCGTTTATAGAGATGAGCGAACATACCCGTCCGAGCTTGATGCTCGTTCGAGTATTAGCGTACTCGAAACTGCTCGTTGCTCGGACGAATACTTCGCCCGCTCGAGAAAATGGCATCTCCCGCCGTTTTGCTTTTTGGCGGCCAGAAACAGAGCCAATCACAAGCCAGGAGACTCTGCACTCCACCCAGCATGACGTGGTACCCTTACACGTCGATAGCAGTGGTTGGCTGGCAAGATCAGGTGACCCTGGAATAGACTAGCCCCTGCCCGCGCTGCTCGGATCATTCTGTGTCTGGATGCCGCTAAGGAGAGAGCTGCTGCTGGTCAGGGAAAGCGTTAGGGTGTTCTATTAGAATAGTGTTAGGCAGGGCTTGCTGGGCTTGTGGCTGGGCTTGCTGGCACTAGTAGTGCAGCTAGTACCATATTGTGAGGAATTTGCAGGGGGACTTGCTACCGTTGTGTTTAGCTCTTAGTGACACACATATCCACCTCAAACACCAAAGTGGGACAATTTATTAGGGGTTTGATTAGAATTAGGCAGCTGGATAGACGTATTTGATAATAAGATACAGAGGTATTTAAATTAATCTTAGGTCTAGGGCTTCGGGGATCTCCTGGTGCTCACAATAGAGTTTATACATGGTCAGCAGAAAGGAAAGAAATCAGACGTAACCGAAAATTAAACAATAAACACACTACAAGTTCCGAACATGAATCTTCGGAAAACGATGAACCCAAGAAAACAGAACGAATGACCCTACGTTCTACACAAAAATCCACAGATAATTTTTTAGACAAAAACAAGGGAGAAAGTTTCGACAACGAATTCATCACAAGAGTCACTAACAGAAAGAGCGAACAAAGAAGCTTCCAACAGAAGAAAGAACAAAAGGATGTAAATCTTGTTGTTAATATCTCGGACAAGACCCTCACAGAAATAGAAATAAATGTTCTGAACAAAGGATTAGGCTTCGTACCTACTTTTGAAATTCAAAATTTTGACTTCACAGTTGACTTTTACCGTTTTTGTAGAAATTTAAGATTAAAAATGTTTTTCAAAGATAAAAAAGAGATAATTAGAAATTAAGTAGAAATAAGATACCTAATAAAATTAGAAAACAGAGTACATTTGATCCGGATATCAATACCCCTATGCTCGAAAGCTTTCAAAAGGTGGTTCTTAAAGAAATACAAGACAAATGGCAATCCGTGACAAACGTTAAAAATAATTTGTCTAAAAAAGAAGACGAAGCTCTGAAAAAACTTATGAATGATGATCATAAAAAGAGCAGATAAAGGGGGGGCAATTGTAGTATGGGACAAAAATGCATATATCAATGAAGCCATAATACAATTGTCAGACGAAAAAGTATATAGAAAGTTAAACGAAGATCCTACTAAGGTGTTTAAATGGGAAATCGATAACATATTGGAAGAAGCAGTAACAGAAAATATTATAGACGAATATACAAGAGGATGTTTGTCAAAAGATCATCCAAGAGTACCAATCCTGTATTTAGTTCCTAAAATACATAAAAATTTAAAAACTCCCCCTGGACGTCCAATCGTTTCAGGAATTGACTCTCTTATGTACCCTTTAGCGATCTATGTGGACAATTACCTACAACCAATTGTACAAAAATTACCGAGATGCCTTAAAGACACCAGTGATTTCTTGACACGTATCGAAGATCTGGATATGAAGAATGTAAAATTGTTATGCACTATGGACATCAAAAGTTTGTATACTAACATCCCTGCAGATGAAGGAATACATGCCATTAGGAATAAATTATGTGAAAATTCTTGTATATCTAATGCTGAAATAGGTTTTTTGATAACACTATTAGAAATCATCCTCAAAAAGAACTATTTTAGGTTCCAATCAGATTTTTTTCTACAATTACAGGGGACCTCAATGGGTTCCCCTGTTGCACCAAGTCTAGCTAACATATTTATGTCAAGTTTTGAAACAGAAGCTCTAGTGTCGCACCCCCTTAGCCAACATGTCGTCCTCTGGCTTCGCTATGTGGACGATGTCTTTGTTGCCTGGGGGGGCGGGGGTAGCGACACAGAGCTTATAGAATGGGTTACTGAGATTAACAAAATTCACACACTCATCGAATTTTCAGTTGAATATCACACCGATAAAATTCATTTTTTAGATGTAGAAATCAATAGAAAAAACGATACTTTAGTCACTACATTATACTCCAAACCTACAGATAAAAACAATCTTTTATAGAGATCAAGTTTTCACCATCCGAATACCTTCAAAGGGATCCCAAAGGGACAATTTATTAGAGCGCGTAGGATATGTAATACTGATGAAGAATACGAAATTAATAAAGTAAAAATGATAAGAAAATTCGTAGATAAAGGGTACAAGAAGAGGGATATTACACTAGTAGGTAATACAGTAGCACAAAAAAATTGGAAAGAATTAAGAACTAAAAGAAATCCCATTGACAACATAGATAGAGATAAATTGACATTTATCTCTACATATGACAAACATTCAAGAATGATTCAGAATACAATATTGAAACATTGGGATATACTCCAATGCGATCCCAATTATGGTAAAATATTTATGAACAAACCACGTTTCGTCTACAGGAAAGGAAAATCATTAGCGAATTATCTAATTAGAGCAGACGTAGAAAAGAACTCTAATAAATCTAAAAAACAATCGTTCCTTAAAGCACAACACAAAGGTACATTTGCATGCTTATCATGTCAAAACTGTAATTCCATTATAAAGGGCGACATATTATACCATCCCACTCAAGGTACACCCATTCCAATAAAAGGCTGGTACTCCTGCAACAGTAAAAATGTTATATACATGTTGAAATGCCCATGTGGGAAAATATACATAGGACAGACATCCAGAAACATTAGAATTAGGCTAAATGAACACAAGAGTGCCATAAGAACACATTTAAAAACAGGAACAATAAAAAAAGAGGACAAGAGTAGTAATAAAAAAATATGGAGAAACGACAGTAGCAAGACATTTCGTAGAAAGAGGCCATCAAGTGTCAGATCTTAGATGGATGATTATTGAAGAGGTGGAAGGCAGTGATAGCGAACAAATAAAAACTCGATTACTCAGAAGAGAGGTCTATTGGATTAACCGTTTGGAATCTTTAAGTCCTAAAGGTCTAAATGAAGATTGTAACTATAATGTATTTCTATAATAACATATAACAGGATAGTGCAATATTGAGAAAATGACGTTTACATATTGTAAAAAAATATTTACATATTGTAAAAATGTTTACACATTGTCAAGATGAAGTTTGCACATTCGAGATTTGACGTCTACATACTTAATATTATGCCACCATTTAGACCGTAGATTGAATATTTAATTACTAATATGTATACACATTTAGTTATTGTATGTATTCGCTAAGTTTATACTATGCACAATACGGTAACTTCCGGCCAACAGGGTTTAAATACCTTGGAGACGTGTATCGTATACGTCTGAGGAAGGGGGCGTGTCCCTCGAAACGTCAAAGCAGGTGGACGATACCACTCTGTCCAACAGTCAGAGGCAAGGCAGTCTCAGCCCTGGGGCCTCCGGACATGTGAGTGTTGCGAAGAGAAAAACTGCTAGAACGCCAAATGAGGTGAACTTTTCTATATCTCTAAACTTCATGTGATAGCACACTCACTAGGATATACGTATACTAGCCGAAAATATGTTGTAATAGATAAGAAGATTTAAGAAAATGAAAATGAATTGATGTAAATACATGTATATATTTGAAAGAAGTAAAATTTGATAAAACAAAAAACGGTTTCCAATGGTCGATTTATAGGGCACTATTCATAGATTGCTCCTTCCCCTGTGTCATCTGCTAGTCAGCCCCCTGCCCAGGACCACGGGCCAAACACCTCCCGTGCGAAAACCCCATCTTCGCCTCAATGATCCTCCACAGCATTCACCAGCGTTCAGCTCTCCATACCCCAGACGCTGAAGAGCAAAAGGAAGTATAGCGCAACCCACCCACACGCCCAAGCCCTCAACGTCCACATCTCCAAGTTGCTTAGCCTGGAGATGCTGCCCTATAGGCTGGTAGAGACCGAGGCCTTTCGAAACCTCATGGCAGGGGCTGCCCCTGGGTATTCGGTCCCCAGCCGCCACTACTTTTCCCGATGTGCCGTCCCAGCCCTGCAC
>CM033646.1:75058788-75373464 GCA_019512145.1 Engystomops pustulosus
AAGACATTACCAAGACACTTCAAACTACATCATCAATGCAACTCCAATATTCTAGCCTAGACTGAAAGCACACTGCTTTGCCAGATTACTTTGAGTTATAAAAGTAAATAAACGTAAAAAAAAAATAAATGAGCAGACTGTGCCTAATTCAAATCAAACCCCTAATAAATTGTCCCACTTTGGTGTTTGAGGTGGATATGTGTGTCACTAGGAGCCCCCCCCCTATTTCTCAGCACCCTACTTCCGATCCATTTCTCACTGAAATTGCAAGGAAATACTTTTTAAATATCTACAACCTGATCTGAATATGCCCATGACATTAACAACAATTGATAACATACTCAAACAGCGCTACCAGATCACTAGGACTACACACGCTGGTGCTGTTTCACACATTAGTATTCAATAAGTGACACAGACATATACTGACAGAAACCCCAAACAGTATATACACCCAAAACCCTCTATAGATCGTATATTCTGCCAGAACCCTTTGCAGATAGTATACACAGACAGAACCCACTCAGTAGATAGTATATACAGCCAGAACCCTCCATAAATAGCATATATAGCCAGACCACCACCTATAGATAGTGTATACAGCCAGACCGCCAAACATAGATAGTATATATAGCCAGACCACCACCTATAGATAGTATATACAGCCAATCTATCCCCCATAGATGGTATATACAGCCAAACTATCCCCCATAGATAGTATATACAGACAAACTTGTGGATAACTCAAATAGAAGAGACGCTTTTGCCACTGGTTGCAGCAAGTGATCTGGTTTAATCCTTGGTTAAAATCTCAAAAATCTTTATTAGGGTATCAAAAAGTTAAAAGATCAAATTCATCAGGATGAAATACAAGCCATCTCATCCTGATGAATTTGATCTTTTTACTATTTGATACCCTAATAAAGATTTTGGATTTTAACTACTGACTAAACCAAGTCATTTGCTGCAGCCTTTAAGTAAGTAAGCAGTGAAGTCCAGTGGCGTAACAAGACCCCAGTGGGCCCTGGTGCGAACTTAGATTCAGGGCCCCCATATACCTAAACCATTGCTGCCAGTCCTCACATTATTCTTCAGATTAAACACATCCCATATATATATATATATATATATATATACACTCCACAGGCCCTATATATGCATAACATGCATAAATCATCACAGCACCATATCTATACACACATATATACACTACACATACAAATACACCCACACCATATTATAAGTAACTCAAATATAGGTGCACACACATATATATATACCATATATATAGATATATACCCTCACATTTCTACATAGCGCCAAACAATGTATTGCACACCAGGGCTGCCATAAGGGAGATAAAGACATAATTTACTGTATAAATCAGACGTAGCTCCGACCTTCTAACTCTGATCTGCCGTAGTCTTCATCATGGTGGCTCCTTACAGATGACAATTCTTCTCCATCAGTTACACAACTTTGATAATTTCTCTGGCTGTGACTTCTCTCAGAAAAATTCAACACAAGACGTCTTCAGCTCTGGGCAGCACATCTCAAACTGCATCCCTAAAAACACCACAGTCACTTACAGTATAATGTCACATAGAAAAGACGCTAGATAAAATGGTCGCCAGCACCCAGTGTCTTCAACTCAAATAATAAAAAAACAGCAGGTGCTCGTAACTGATTGCATGCGCTTGGAAACGCATGTGGTTGGGTCAAGTAACGCCCACTGAGATTTGCCGTAAAGCCATGCAGCCTTATATTTCTTATATATACTATATCCCTCATAGGCACCTGCAGCACCTCTTATACATGCTCACTACTGTCACCTTTGATAGCTATGAGGTATCCCAGCACATGTTATTGATCAACTTGCTATAGGTAATGTCAGATGTACAGAAAACTGGAAGAAGTTATATTCAGACAGATTACAGCCATCCAGGAGAAATGAGCCGCAAGGTTGATCAGCAAAGTGTGTACTGGGCTCTGTGTCTATGTAAGGGTCTTCAGTGACAGCTTCTAACCTCTGCTCAGTGGTGTCACAGGTCTCTGGTGCTCACCTCCTCCTCCCTGCAGCCTCGTCCTTCATGACATGGAGTCGTCTGGCAGAGGCAGACTGCAGTCAGTACCAGACCCAGCTCTGTGCACCCTGCCCCCACAGATAGTGGCAGCAGCCAGAGGAGCCAGGACCCTGCACATCACTACTACACTATGCTCATAGAGCTCCAGTCACTCTGGAACTTGGTCTCTGGACATGTCTTATATATATATATATATATATATATATATATATATATATATACACTACACATACAAATACACCCACACCATATTATAAGTAACTCAAATATAGGTGCACACACATATATATATACCATATATATAGATATATACCCTCACATTTCTACATAGCGCCAAACAATGTATTGCACACCAGGGCTGCCATAAGGGAGATAAAGACATAATTTACTGTATAAATCAGACGTAGCTCCGACCTTCTAACTCTGATCTGCCGTAGTCTTCATCTTGGTGGCTCCTTACAGATGACAATTCTTCTCCATCAGTTACACAACTTTGATAATTTCTCTGGCTGTGACTTCTCTCAGAAAAATTCAACACTTCAGCTCTGGGCAGCACATCTCAAACTGCATCCCTAAAAACACCACAGTCACTTACAGTATAATGTCACATAGAAAAGACGCTAGATAAAATGGTCGCCAGCACCCAGTGTCTTCAACTCAAATAATAAAAAAACAGCAGGTGCTCGTAACTGATTGCATGCGCTTGAATGGAAACGCATGTGGTTGGGTCAAGTAACGCCCACTGAGATTTGCCGTAAAGCCATGCAGCCTTATATTTCTTATATATACTATATCCCTCATAGGCACCTGCAGCACCTCTTATACATGCTCACTACTGTCACCTTTGATAGCTATGAGGTATCCCAGCACATGTTATTGATCAACTTGCTATAGGTAATGTCAGATGTACAGAAAACTGGAAGAAGTTATATTCAGACAGATTACAGCCATCCAGGAGAAATGAGCCGCAAGGTTGATCAGCAAAGTGTGTACTGGGCTCTGTGTCTATGTAAGGGTCTTCAGTGACAGCTTCTAACCTCTGCTCAGTGGTGTCATAGGTCTCTGGTGCTCACCTCCTCCTCCCTGCAGCCTCATCCTTCATGACATGGAGTCGGCTGGCAGAGGCAGACTGCAGTCAGTACCAGACCCAGCACTGTGCACCCTGCCCCCACAGATAGTGGCAGCAGCCAGAGGAGCCAGGACCCTGCACATCACTACTACACTAGGCTCATAGAGCTCCAGTCACTCTGGAACTTGGTCTCTGGACATGTCTATCCTGCAACAGCAGGACTGCTCTGTAATTGGGGCACAGTGCTCCTCCTGGGTTGGGAAAAGTCTAGGTGTGAGATTTTTTTCATTGAGTATGCAGAGGCATTATCACAATCTCTGCTAGCATTCTAAGGGTTAACAAAGCAGCAGGGGCTGTGTCTGCCCCACTGAAGGTGCCTACTTTAACCCTTAGAACACCAGGGCACAGCTCACTTGTTGGTGTACTTGCCCTGATGCTTGTATATTGGGGTGCAGATAGATTGACTGTGCTGAAGTACCTTACCACACTTATGGCTCGCTCTTCTCTGCTCCTATCTGCAGAGCTCGTCCGCAGTCCTCTCTGTGCTGCTCCACTCTGCTCCGTTCTACTTCACTCTGCTCTGCTCCTCTGCTCCGTTCCTCCTCTCTCCACTCAGCTCCTCTCTGCAGCGCTCCTCTTCTCCTATCTGCTCCGTTTCTCCTCTCTCCACTCAGCTCCTCTCTGCAGCGCTCCTCTTCTCCTCTCTGCTCCGTTCCTCCTCTCTCCACTCAGCTCCTTTCTGCAGCGCTCCTCTTCTCCTCTCTGCTCCGTTCCTCCTCTCTCCACTCTGCTCCTCTCTGCAGCGCTCCTCTTCTCCTCTCTGCTCCGTTCCTCCTCTCTCCACTCAGCTCCTCTCTGCAGCGCTCCTCTTCTCCTCTTCTCCTCTCTGCTCCGTTCCTCCTCTCTCCACTCTGCTCCTCTCTGCAGCGCTCCTCTTCTCCTCTCTGCTCCGTTCCTCCTCTCTCCACTCTGCTCCTCTCTGCAGCGCTCCTCTTTCCTCCTCTCTGCTCCATTCTTCCTCACTTCTCACTGCTCCGGACCTCTTCCGCCTTTGCTCCACCGCTCATTTCTTTACAGCTCCTTTCAGATCTTCTCCAGTACCCACTGCACAGCTCCTCTCCGCTCCCATTTCACACCACTTCCGCAGCTGACAGGAAGTGTGGATGGGCGCGGGTGATCCCGCGTAGGCGCACGCTAACAGTGAGTGCATTGTCACCATTGGGCTGCTGGCAGCACCGCTCTCCAGCTGCAGCAGCAACACTTGCAACTGTATGACAAAGCGAACAGTGACTCACCTTTTGCTGCCACCGCCCCTCTACGGCTCAGACATCTGCCGCCTGAGGCGAGATTTTCATGGCAGATGCGGCCATGGTCGCAAGTCTCCCTGCAAATTCCTCACAATATGGTACTAGCTGCACTACTAGTGCCAGCAAGCCCAGCCACAAGCAAACCAAAAAAAAGTAAAATATAACGCTATTGTAGGCCTAAGTAAGCCGTTGGGGTTCTCCTATGGCTATTTTCTAGCCTACACTGAAAGCACACTGCTTTGCCAGATTACTTTGAGTTATAAAAAGAAATAAACGTAAAAAAAAATAAATCAGCAGACTGTGCCTAATTTAGATCAAACCCCTAATAAATTGTCCCACTTAGGTGTTTGAGATGGATATGTGTGTCACTAAGAGCTAAACACAACGGTAGCAAGTCTCCCTGCAAATTCCTCACAATATGGTACTAGCTGCACTACTAGTGCCAGCAAGCCCAGCCACAAGCAAATAAAAAAAAAAATATATAACGTTATTGTAGCCCTAAGAAGGGCTGTTGGGTTCTTGTAGAATCACTCCTGCCTAACACTATTTTAATAGAACACCCTAACGCTTTCCCTGACCAGCAGCAGCTCTCTCCCTAGCGGCATCCAGACAGAGAATGATCCGAGCAGCGCGGGCAGGGGCTAGTCTATTCCAGGGTCACCTGATCAGGCCAGCCAACCACTGCTGTCGACGTGTAAGGGTACCACGTCATGCTGGGTGGAGTGCAGAGTCTCCTGGCTTGTGATTGGCTCTGTTTCTGGCCGCCAAAAATCACAACGGCGGGAGATGCCATTTTCTCGAGCTGGCGAAATACTCGTCCGAGCAACAAGCAGTTTCAAGTACGCTAATTCTCGAATGAGCATCAAGTTCGGACGAGTGTGTTCGCTCATCTCTACACAAGAGGTAAAGAGTTTGTAAAATGGTCCAGCCATTCTTTATAAAGGAACAGTATAAAATAATTTAATAAATAAAAATTCTCCTACTGGAACCATCCATCAGCTGCCAACTCATATTCAAGGTCTCCCCAGAACCTCTGACAAGAATAGGTCACCATTCAGACCAACACCATCACGTTTTTTACTCCTCCTTTGTTGCCATTTTTCCTTATAGCAAATCACTAGAAGAAACACATGCATGGATAGCGTAGTATGTTCTTTACACTTACATTGTGAGTATATTTTATTCAAATACATTTTATCTGTAAAAATGTGCATATCTAAGTGCAAACAGGATGCCAGTCTCACATGTCCGCCCATGGAAAAAATGACAACAAAGGAGGAGTAAAAAACGCAATGGTGTTGGTTTGAATGGTGACCTATTCATGTCGGAGATTCTGTGGAGATGTGAAAAGCTTTGTGAGAGATAACTAACCACCAAGCAATGGATTTGCTATATGTTGGATCGTAAGGAACAAATAAAGAACTTTGGAGCTCCAACCAGAGTTATTTTTCTCTCTCTTTTTTTGTTTTAACTGTGGGACTTTTATGGACTGATCCTTAGCTGTTGTCAGCACCTAAGGGCCCAGTGTACAACACATTAAGAAATAAAAGGTTTTCTTAATGGGGTGGGTATCAGTCTCAGTGTCCAGGGAAGGGCATTCCAGAGAATTGGTGCGACTTGGGAGAAGTCCTGGAGATGTGCTTGAGAGATTCGAATTAAGGTAGAGGTTAATCTAATATTGCTGGCAGATTGAAGAGCACAGGTTGGGTGATAGACAAGATAAGAGAAGAGAGGTAGTACACCTTGTGTATTTTCAAAAGGGATAAAGAAGAAATACCCAAGCAGATAATTTAACTGCTCACCTCGGCTCCCAGGTATTGGCTTACGTCAAAGTCTGCGGTGGTACAGGGGGTCCATGACCAACTAGACGCTCTGGGTCCTGTGTGCCTGTGCAACAAAAGACTGCACATCGTAGGCATATGCATCCGAATGGACTTGACTAGTGCGGCTACGCAAAGTGGGCCAGTGACCCGAGGGCCTAGGTGTACCAGAAGGGGAAACAGCAACTAGAGACTACAGAATGTAACTGAATATTACAAATGTAATATGGCTTTCTAGGTTAAACAAAGTATATTCTACAGCTGGAATAAAATCTTCAGATAAAATATCATAGCTTGCTGCGGGGATAGTATATACAATGTGAATATTACAAGATGATGATGGCTGAAAATATTTGGATTGTGCAATGTGATTTTTAAAAGATGTTGGATTCCACATGGTAAGTAATCATAGAGTATATGAAAAAAGTTCAATAACAATAGTAGAACACCTTTATGTTAAAGGTAGTTGATTAGCATCACAGTGATCCTCTATGTAGGACTCTTCAAGATTACTGGCAAAAATTAACACTAAACCTATCAAAGAAAGGCCAGAATTCCATAAATAACATTTGAAAAAAAAAATCATGATTTTATAAAGAGATGTTAACACACATATAAAAAGAGGAACAGACGTTTACAGAAATAACAGCCTGTGCTGAAGGGACAATACAAACATCTGGGGTACCCTAGATGTTGTAGTGACCCTTCAACACAGGCTGTTATTTCTGTAAACGTCTGTTCCTCTTTTTATGTGTGTTTACATCTCTTTATAAAATGAATGAATTAATTTGCAAATATTATTTATGGAATTCTAGTAATTACCAGACCCCTTGACAAAGGCAGTGTGTTAAAACACGCGTCAGGGTGTCAGCCATCTGTGAGCATGTGGGATACTTTGAACCCAGGTAATTGTTGATAGCATTGATATTCATAGCACACTCTAGCTTTGCTGTGACTAAGTTGCACACAGAGACTTAGTAAATTACTAGTAGATGCTTTGCATTTTTTATGTTATTAATATGTGCAATACGAATGTATTTGACTAACAATTAGGTGTACCTTTCATGTAAAATGTATGCAATTTTTTTTATTGCCAGAAAGTTTTTGACATATTCCAGGCCAGAGGCCAATGTTTTTATAGCCACTAGAACTTTTAGACTGTTCTGGTAATACCTAGAAAGTCATTAATAAAATCATGACTTTCTTTGCAAATAGAAATGCAAATATTGTGGAATGCTGGCCTTTCCTTGATAGGTTTAGTGTATCAAAATAGTGTATAGTGCACAACCTACAGGATTTCAAATATTATCATAACAGCAGAATATCAAAAATAATAAAACAGCAAAACATAACATAAGGAGGAATAGTAACAAATACTTTCATTCATGTCATCTGGTATTAGATGAATGGTGTACCAGCAAGCATTTATACTTACATATGGAAGAATATTAACAAATATTTTCCAAGCTTTCATTCAGACTCTGTAATTTGAAAATCCATTACATCTTCCGCTGATTAAAGCGTTGGGGCACCGAAGCAGCAATATGTTCAGTCGGGATGATACTGAATTCCTTATAGTTACAATTGTGATGTGTTACTGTGTGCCTCGATGTGATATGTAGAAGGAAACCATTGGTGATGTTATGTCTGTGGTTGTTAAGTTTTTCACGTAGAGGCTGTATTGTTCAACTGATGTATGGCAATCTACAAGTGCATTCGATTAGGTATACTACATAGTTTGTGCTACAATTTAATGAAGCTTTTAATTGCAAAGGGCTCACCTGTAATGTTTGATTTAAATTTAGATTTCCTATGTTGGATGGATTCACAATATTTCCATTTATTATGCCCACCTAGAACTCAGGGAAAGAAAGGAGGTCTATCTGCCATGTGGCCCCTAGGTGAATAGGAGCTAAGATATTTTTTAGTGTACGAGGTCCCCTAAACGCAGTCTGTGGAATTTTGGAAATGATATCTTTGAGGTAAGGGTCATATAAATTAGCATAGCAAGGTGCACATTTACTGCCCATAGCTGTTCCTTTTTCTTATAAATAGATCTGATTGAGAAATGAGAAGTAGTTGTGTTCCAATGTAAATGATATGGATCTATAAATAAAGTTACTTTGTACATCTAACATATTAGGGCCTTTCCTCAAAAAAATGTGAAACTGCATGGACCCAAAGACTATGTGGAATATTCGTGTAAAGTGATGATGTGTCCATAGTTATGAATTATCACAATTCAATTGTAAGATATGTCTCACTAGGTCTGAAGTGTCTAACGCAAATGATTTCAATTCTCTAACAAATTTTTGAAGACATAAATCAATATAATGCAAGAGATTGGCAGATTGATCCCAGTTATAATCGGACAGCCCAGTCGATTACTCTGGTTCTTGTTGACCTTTGGCAAGTAATAGAACAATGAAGTAGCTGGCTCCTCTACTTTAAGATAATGTAGCTCTTTTTTATTCAGAACTCCCAAACTATAACATTCGTCCAGTAATATATACAATGATTCTTTATATATATATTGGTGAGATTATGGCTCAATTTGAAGTAGAAAACTGTATCAGACTGGAGCCTGGGTGACTCTGTAATGTAGTCTGATTTATTGAGAATAACAATAGGTAGTGAGGTAGAGGTAGGGAGGTGCAGCAGTATGCAGAGCTTTGTTTAGTGAGTGGAAGACCAATTATTCGGGAGTTACAGTAGTCTAGACGAGAGTGAATCAGCGAAACAATTAGAATTTTTATGTTAAAAGAGGGGAATAGAGAGGATGTGGGGGCATAAAGTGAGGGGTCATACTGTGAGGGGCAGATAGTCTGGCACAATGTGAGGAGGGGATGAGGGGGTACATTAGGAGGTATGGCAAAGGCCTCACAGAGATTGTGTTGCCCCAGGGCCTAATTAAAACGAAAGCTGGCCCTAATTTTCATTGGTCACTTCTGGCCTGTGTGTAATATAGAAAAAAATTACAACTATCTGAGGTTATAGGGTCCATACAGACTTGGACTGGGCCCACAGGTGAACAGCTGAATCCCTTGGTTGCCCCCTGAGCTATGTGGACCTCTAGCCCTTCATGAATGCACTCCCTGATTTTCTTACAGACATTTTTATTATAATGTGGGTATATTATGTACTCCTAATCATTTTAATTTAAAATATTTTAGATGCAATGGATTTCTGAGATTACATCTAGGAGGTCTTAAACTATCTAGAACTCCCAGGCTGCACTTTCTCAAACATGCGGCGGAAGCCCTATGCTTTAGAGATTTAGTAATGAGTGTTAGATAACATTTGCATGTACCATGGTAGGCCACAATAAGGATTTTTACTGGTGGGTACTTGGCAACATGGTCCTACACACTTAACCCAATTGTTTTGGTTCAAATAAGCTTTTCTCCTTAGATTAATATAGAAAAACAACTCATCACTTGTCTATTGAGGTTTTGGGGTCAATATACCAATTATTGGAGGTTGAATTTTAACCCCTTATCACCGACACTAGTTTTCAGCTCAATGACCAGACTCGATTTTTCAAATCTGCCCTGTCTCGCGATAATTGGTTATAACTTCGGAACGCTTTAACATATCCAGGTGATTTTGAGACTGTTTTCTCGTGACACATTGTACTTCATGTTAGTTTAAGTGATATTTTACAGCCCGACACTGGCTCTTACAGGACCCGATGTCCCGAAAAGCCGATATGGTGGTCATCAAGGGGTTAAAGGTGTCATCATGTGCAGTGTGATGGCACAGCTTTATCTAACAGCCACAATTTTTACAAGACTATGGCAAAATTTATAGCCAAAAAAACTACAAGACTGACTTATGAATTAGCTATACAGGACCCCGATGGAGTAGTTGCCTACAGAAATGCATAAGGTTAATTATAGGGCCAATTATTTACTAGGAATTGCATATGATACCAATAGTTAGTTGGAATCATCAAATGGTGGATAGGAGAGAGAGCTAGTGGACACTAGATCAGACAGACAGCTTGGTCAGTGATGACAGCAACTGATGCATGGTCTGATGACATCAGGCATGGGCAGGACATTTAGTTCAGACATAGGCCATAGAAAGACATGGGACATATTCTATTGAAACAAAGGCTAGCGTATGTCTAAAATACACGTTCCTTTACATGGAGCCTAAAACTCAGACCTTTGCAGCTGAAAGAATCTACAGTCTTGAACTACATTCAAGTACATTTCTCTTGGGATCTCAGGGCAACACAGCAACTGCTAGTGCAACTGAAATCTTGGCCATAATGATAATGTAGCCGCAGCCTTTAATAGATTGTGACCTTGCTATCAAGACATCTGGTTCTACTAAAACTGTAACACCTGTGGTTTAGGTCCAGCCTCAGGAAGAGATTTAAGCATTGGTGTAAGTTTGTGGTTTCAACTCAACTTGATTGTTGATTTTGGATGTACATTAGGACCTGTGTGGCATATACAGAGTCTGAAACCAAAGTCCATGGAAATAATCGTTTTTACTTAAACAGCGGCTACAGGGAATGAATAAGATCTATGCTTAAAATCTTCTAGAGATAGTAAGGTAATAAACTGAGGAGAGAAAGTGATGTGTCTCCACACACTTTTCATGGTCATTCTGTGCAGAGTTTAGAGGCAACATGAGTGCATTGGCAAACAAACCTAAACTTTATACCTGCAAGCTCAGCTCCCTCTGATTCAAGTCTACCATTCACTATTCCTCATATTCCCAAAAAGCGTATGAAGATGAAAATGACTGATATTTTGAATGATTTGACAACATCCCATTTTTTGCTGTAAAAGAAATGATATATTACATGTAGAGATGAGCGAGCACTAAAATGCTCGGGTACTCGTTATTCGAGACGAACTTTTCCCGATGCTCGAGTGCTCGTCTCGAATAACGAGCCCCATTGAAGTCAATGGGAGACTCGAGCATTTTTCAAGGGGACCAAGGATCTGCACAGGGAAGCTTGGCCAAGCACCTGGGAACCTCAGAAAAGGATGGAAACACCACGGAAATGGACAGGAAACAGCAGGGGCAGCATGCATGGATGCCTCTGAGGCTGCCAGAGATTTATAGGAGAACTCTGCCCAAGGCAACAGACTGGACCAATTATCCTGACGGGCAGAGACACAATGGCAGAGATAACATCCCAAAGTTTGGTTCACCCCCCCACTTGTCCATCAGAGGCACAGGAAAGGTCATCCACTTCGACGCAGGTAGAAAGTGGATCAACAAGTTGAAGCGTGAGAAGAAAAGTGACCAACGGGCTTGCCTGGGGTTAAGACGTTGGGCTGTCTGGAGATATAAGAGATTTTTATGGTCTTTACATACGCAGACCAGATGACGAGCTTCCTCCAAAAGATATTGCCATTCTTACAGGGCCAGTTTAATGGCCAACAGTTCTCTGTCCCCGATAGAGTAATTTTTCCCTGCGAGAGAAAAGGTCTTCGAAAAGAATCCACGCGTGAGTGTTCGACCCTTAGCCCCTTTCTAAATGAGCACCACCCCAGCACCTATGTAAGATGCATCCACCTTTAGATGAAAGGCCTTCTCCGTGTGAGGCCTAGTGAGAATAGTAGCTGAGGCAAAGGCAGACTTTAACCTTGAGATGGCCTCTTCAGTTGCTTAGGGCTAGAGACGTGGATTGGCACCCTTCTTGGTGAGCTCCATTATGAGAGACACCAGAGTAGAGAAACATGGAATAAACTGCCGGTAATAATTTGCAGAGCCTAGGATCCTTTGGCTGGCTTGTAAACCTTCTGAATGCGGCCACAGCAGACAGTTTATCAGGATCCATCTTCAAACCTTGGTCGGAGATGATGAAACTGAGGAAAAGAAGGCTTCGTTGGTGGAACTTCGTTATGCACTTCTCGAGCTTGGCGTAGAGACGCCTGTAGGCGGCCAAGAACTTTCCGTAGGCGAGAATGGTGGGTCTCAAGGTCTGGGGAGAACACCAAAATGTCCTCAAGGTAGACGACATGTATACAGCAGATCTTGGAGCATTACAAAGTCTAAATGGCATCACAAGGTACTCGAAATGTCCATCACGAGTGTTAAACACTGTCTTCCCTTCATCACCCTTGCGGATCCGAATGAGGTTGTTGGCCCCACAAAGGTCCAGCTTGGATAAAATTTTGGACCCGCGTAGGCGGCCAAAAAGCTCATTGATCAACAGCAGAGGGTATCGGTTCTTAACAGTGATCTTGTTAAGTCCACAATAATCTATGCAATCTATGCAAGGACAGAGGGAACCATCCTTATTGGTCACAGAAAATAACCCTGCACCAGCTGGAGAGGAGGATTTACGTATAAACCCTCTCTGCAGGTTCTCTTTTATATGCTGTTTGCATTGTGCGGCAATCTGCTGCGGCTGCTGGGCCACGATGGTGGCAAGATCGGGCCAACTAGGAAGTGGAACCTCGGTGGGATCCATGTCTGGATCTTACTGTCAGGATTCAGGATTAGTGGATCCTCTGGACCGACACTGGAGGTGATACTAGCCAACACCTGGGACGGGAATCTAAGTGGCACCTGGTCTTCACCAGAGCCTGCCGCAAAGCGGGATGGTCTTGCTGCGGCGGGGCACAATCAGGTTATTCCACAGGAGCAACTAGCCCGTGGTGACAGCCAAGGTCGAGGTACCTTAGCAGGAGACAGTTTCGTGGTCAGGTTCAGGCACAGGGTTAGGGCAGGCAGCAAAGATGCAAGGTCAAGTCCAAGCCGGGCAGAGCAATGGAAGGTCCAGACAGATGGGAATGGGAACACAGGAACACGGGACACAGGAACACAGAAATGAAGGAACGCAGGAACATAGGAACACATGAACTCAGGAGCAGGAGCAAACAGGAACGCAGGAATATCGCAGGGGAGCTTTCTCAATGGCATGGCTCAAAGATCCGTCAGGGTTTGCAGGAAGAGGCAGGCTTAAATAGATTACCCGAAAATGGCCAAAGCCAGTTAGCGGAATGTTGGCCCAGAGGGGGGATTTAAGCACAATATGGGTCATGGGATCACCCATGACAGTGGTAATAGTGCAGAATATGTTCATAACTTATAAAATACAGATGTTTCTCTGCAACAACGTCCCTCATGCGAAATAACAGTCAATGAGAAACAGTACCTCTCCATCTACAGACTCATGCACCCGAGTAGAGGCAAAAAACAACCTTGCCTGTTATCCATCCTTGGTGTGGCGTTCTCTCCTTTTGCAGTGCTTGTGGGTCTTGCGGTTCACACTGGGATGCCTTCCAGCCTTCCGACTTGAAAACTCAACTTCTCCACTATCTGTTCCACTTAGATCCAAAAGGAAAACCTCAGATCCATTCACAAGGCAAAAAGAAAACACACAATAGTGCAACTGAGTTTTTCATAAAGAAACTTCTTCTTTTGTTAAAGGTACTCACAAATATGTCAGATAAAAAAGGCCTTGTAAAATAAAATAGCCCGACTCCGAGTTTCGCCAAGATTGCTTCATCCGGGGCTTACCGACATGCACATATTGTTACTTATTTATAGATAGATATATAATTTGCAAAATAACCAATAGCCGAATAGACAAAAGAAAATCACAATATAACCAAATAGTGACTACCATTATAGTCATCCGAAATTACTATTGTAGCCATCTAGAATTACAAAGGACGTTGCATCGGGGAACAAATTATATGTAGAGATGAGCGAGCACTAAAATGCTCGGGTACTCGTTATTCGAGACGAACTTTTCCCGATGCTCGAGTGCTCGTCTCGAATAACGAGCCCCATTGAAGTCAATGGGAGACTCGAGCATTTTTCAAGGGGACCAAGGATCTGCACAGGGAAGCTTGGCCAAGCACCTGGGAACCTCAGAAAAGGATGGAAACACCACGGAAATGGACAGGAAACAGCAGGGGCAGCATGCATGGATGCCTCTGAGGCTGCTTAATCGCACCATTATGCCAAAACTATGGGCAACAGCATGGCAATGACAGAGTGACCGAATGAGGCTAGTTAGCATCTAAAACATGCAATAATTGACCCTGACACTATAGGGGACGGCATGCAGAGGCAGCGGCAGCAGCGGCAGGCTAGAGACTGTCTTGGCAACATACCCCAAATGGACTCAGGCTTAAAACCAATGGGTGGCAGAGAGGAACCAAAGGAGGTGAGCAAGAAGCGCTCAAATAATATCGGTAAATGATAAAAGTTTGCCAGTATATTTTGTGGATTACACAGCAGGGTGGCGACAAAGTTAACAAGTTTGATGAGGAAGCCATGAAAACAACCCAAAATTCTGCCTGACACAGCTCGTTTGATAAGGGGACCATGTATGGAGGCAGTGAACTAGTAGTAGATTAAAGGTGCTGCAGTTAAAACTATGTTAGTTGGATCTTGGGATGGAGCTGGCGCTGGGCGTGTGGGTGGGTTGCGCTATACCTCCTTTTGCGCTCCAGCGTCTGGGGTATGGAGAGCTGAACGCTGGTGGATGCTGTGGAGGATCGTGGAGGCGAAGATGGGGTTTTCGCACGGGAGGTTTTTGGGCCGGGGTCCTGGGCAGGGGGCTGACTAGCAGATGACACAGGGGAAGGAGCAGTGGTGTGCCCGGCCGGAGGTGAACGGGCTTGGTGCCATTGAGTGGGGTGTTTAGCATTCATATGCCTGCCGTTCCCTTAAGTCCAATAGTTCTGCAAATAGTGGTAGACGCACTGCAACGTAACTCAGTTCCAACTCCCCTCCCACATCACAACCAAAAAAGTAAATTAAACGCTATTTAGACCTAATTGAAGCCGTTTTGTTCTCACCTATGTTATTTTCACCTATCCTACACTGAAGCACGCTTCTTGTCCTATAATTCCTTTTGATTTGATAAGCAACCTGAGAACCTTCAAAACACACAACTCAGCATACGTGCCTAATTTTGATCAAACCCTCTTCAATTGGTGTCCCACTAAGTTGTGAGATCTACATATGTTGGTCATCATATCCAGCTCAACCCATAACCTTTTAGTCCCATTCCTCAGCCTCATCACCATTTTCCCTCACCATTCTGATTCGCTGCTCTCCGGGCGGCACTACTAGGCCAGCCAGCCCAGCCACAAGCAAATAAACAAAAAACAATATATGAACGTTATTGTAGGCCCTAAGAAGGGCTTTTTCTTATTCTTGAGACTCCCGGTTGGCTCCTTCCTAACACTATTTTAAAGAAACAGACCTGCTATACAAAACGCTTTTGCCCTTACCGCATTCAGCTCTCTCCTATCGGCGCTCCAACAGAGAATTATCCGAACAAGCACAAGCGTTTCATTGGCTAGTGCTATTCCATGGTTCATCTTCTGGATTCATGCAGGCCAGCAACCATCTGTCAGACGTTGTAAGGGTAGATACTCAACGTCCATGCTGGTTGGAGTGCAGAGTCCTCCTGGCTTGTGTTGCCTGTTCTAGCGCCGCCAACATCACAACGGCGGGAGATGCATTTTCTCGAGCGGGCGAAATAAACTCGTCCGAGGCAGCACACGTGTTCATTACGCAATTCCTCGAATGAGCATCAAGTTCGGGATGAGTGTGTTCGCTCACTCTACACAAGAGTAAAGAGTGTTGAGTAAAATGTTCCGCCTATCTTTTAAAGGACAGTAATTAATAATTTAATCCAACGCCAAAAAATTCTAATAAAAATTCTCCTAGCTGGACCATACCTCAGCTGCCACCTCAGATTAAGGTCTCCCCAGAACAAAAACCTATCTGCCAAAATAGGTCACCATTCAGCCCGACCAAACATCACGTTTTTTTACTCTGGTCTGAACTCTTTAGCTTGCCATTTTTCCTTATAAGGCTAAATCACTAGAAGAAACCCCATGCATGGATAGCGTAGTATGTTCTTCACTACACTACATTGGTATATTTTATTCAAATAGACATTTTGATCTGTAAAAATGTGCATATCTAAGTGGCAAACAGATTCATTCTCACAAGTTCCGCAACCATGGAACAAAGACATCCACAGGCGATTAATAAACGCAATGGATGTTGGTTTTAATTGTTCACCTATTCATGGTCGGAGATTCTGGTGGAGTTGAAAAGCTTTGTGAGAGATACCCCTACCACCCAAGCAATGGATTTGCTATATGGGTTTGATCGTAATGAAAAATAATACCTTTGGATCTCTCCAACCAAGTTATTTTTTCTCTCTCCTGTTTTTTGTTTTAACTTGTGGGACTTTTAAGGACGTGGGATCCTTAGCTGTTGTGAGCACCTCGGCCCAGTGACAACACATTAAGGAAATAAAGCGTTTTCTTAATGGGTGGGTACCAGTCTCATGTCCAGGGAGGGCATTCCAGAGTAATTGGTGTCGACTTGGTAGAAGTCCTGGAGATGTCTTTAGAGTTTAATTAAGGTAGAGGTAATCTATATTGGCTGGCAGATTGAGAGCTCACTGGTGGGTGATAGACACGATAAGAGAAGAGAGGTATACACTCTTGTGTATTTTCAAAAGGGATAAAGAAGAAATAACCCAGCAGTATAACTTTAAGGCTCACCTCGCTCCCATGTATTGGCTTACGTCAAAGTCTGCGGTGGTACAGGGGGTCCATGACCAACAGACGCTCTGGGTCCTGTGTGCCCTGTCACAAAGACTGTTCACATCGTAGCAATGCTCCGATGGAACTGACTATTGCGCTACGCAAAGTGGTGCCAGTTGCCCGAGGGCCCTAGTGTACCAAAAGGGAAACAGCAACTAGAGACTACGAATTTAACTGAAACTATTACAATTGAATATGGCTTGTCTAGGTTAAACAAAGTATATTCTACAGCTCTGGAATAAAATTCTTCAGATAAATAGCATATCTGCTTGCGGGGATCTATTACATGTGAATATTCAAGATGAGATGGCTGAAAATATTTGGATTGTGGCACATGTGATTTAAAACCACTTTTGGGATTCACAGGTAATTAATCATAGAGTATATGAAAAAGTTCCATACAATGTAGAACAACCTTTGTATGTAAAGGTGTTGCATGTGCATCACAGTGATCCTCTATGTAGGCTCTATCAAGATTACTAGGCAAATTCACACTAAAACCTAATCAAGAAAAGGCCAGAATTCCATAATAACATTGTGAAAAAAAATCATGATTTTTATAAAGAGATGTTAACACACATATAAAAGAGGGACAGACTTTTACAGAATAACAGCCTTGTCCATGACAGGGACAATAACAACATCTGGGGTATGTGGGTCACCCTAGATGTTTGTATTGACCCTTCAACACATGGCGTTAGTTCTGTAAACGTCTGTTCCTTTTTTATGTGTTTTACATCTCTTTATAAAATGATTAATTATTTGCTGCAAATATTACGTTTATGGAATGTCTAGTATTAACCAACCCCTTGAAGGCAGTGTGTTAAAACATCAACGCGTCAGGGTGTCAGCCATCATGTGAGCATGTGGCTGGATACGTTGATCCCAGTAATTGTTGATGACATTGATATTCATTAGCACCTCTAGCTTTGCTGTGACTAAGTTGCACCAGAGACTTAGTAATGACTAGTAGAATGCTTTGCATTTTTTATGTTATTAATATGTGCAATACGATGTATTTGACTACAATAGGTGTGCCTTTCATGTAAACTGTATGCACTTTTTTCTTATTGCCAGAAGTTTCTGACATTCTCCAGCCAGAGGCCAATGTTTTATAGCCTAGAATTTTAGACTGTATCTGGTAATACCCTAGAAAGTCATTAATAAATCATGACTTTCTTTGCAAAAGCATGCAAATATTGGTGGAATTGCTGGCCTTTCCTTGATAGTTTAGTGTATCAAAATCTTGTGTGCACACCTACAGGATTTCAAATATTATCATACAGTCAGAATAGTCAAAATAAGGAAACAGCAAAACATAACATAAGGAGGAATAGTAACAAATACTTTCATTCATGTCATCTGGTATTATAGATGAATGGTGTATACCCGCAAGCTTTTAACTTACATATGGAGAATATAACAACTATTTTCCCAAGCTTCATTCAGACCTCTGTATTTAATCCATTACAAATATCTTCGCTGATTAAAGCCGTTGGGGCACCGAAGCAGCAAATATGTTCGTCTGGTATACTTGAGTTCCTTATAGTTACATTTGGTGAGTGTTACTGTGGCCATCGATGTGATATCTTTAGAAGGCAACCTTGGTGATGTTTATGTCTGTGGTTGTTAAGTTTTTTCACTTAGAGGCAGGCTGTATTGTTTCACGCGGATGTATGGCATCTACAAGTGCATCTCGATTGGTAACTCTCAGTTTGTGCTACAATTTAATGAAGCTTTTAATTGCAAAGGGCCTCACCTGTAAATTTTTAATTTTAAATTTAGATTTCCTTGTTGGATGGATTCACACAATATTTCCCATTATTATGCCCACCAGAACTCAGGGAAGAAAGGAGGCTATCTGCCTGTGGCCCCTGGTGAACTAGTCAGCTAAGATATTTTTTAGTAGTAGCGAGGCAATCCCCTAACGCGTCCTGTGGAATTTTGTCAGGCATGATCTCTTTGAGGTAAGGGTATATAAATTAGTATAGCAAAGAGGTTCACATTTACTTGCCCATCATCTTTCCTTTTCTATAAATAGATCTGATGACGAATGAGAAGTAGTTGTCTGTTCCATGTAAATATATGATCTATAAATAAGTTCTTTGTTACATCTAAGCCTATTAGGCCACCTTTCTCAAACAATAATGTGCACTGCATGGATACCTCAAAGACTATGTGTAATATCGTGTAAAGTGATCGATAAAGTGTCCATAGTTAAGGTGAAATTATCAGAAAGACAATTCAATTGAGATATGTCTACTATGTCTGTAATGTCTAACGCCAATGATTATAATTCGTCATAACAATTTTTGAAGACATAAATCAATATATGCAAGAGTTGGCAGATTGATCCAGTTATATCTGACAGCAGTCCCAGTCGATTACTCTGGTCTTGTTGACCTTTGGAAGTAATAGAACAATGAATTAGCTGGCCCTCTACTTTAAGATAATGTGCTCTTTTTTATTCAGCAAAACTCCCAAATATAACATTCGTCCATAATATATACAATGAGTCTTTATATATATTTGGTGAGATTATGGCTTCCAATTCTGAAGTAGAACTGTATCAACTGGAGCCTGGGTGACTCTGCATGTCAGTCCTGATTTATTGAGAATAACAATATGATAGTGGGTAGAGGTAGGGAGGTGTGCAGCAGTATGCGGCTTTGTTTAGTGAGTGGAAGACCATTATTCGGCGAGTTACAGTAGTCTATACGAGAGTGAATCAGCGAAATCAATCGATATTGTTTATGTCAAAAGACAGGGATAGAGAGGTGATGTGGGGTCATAAAAGTGAGGGGTCAACTGTGAGGTTTGGCAGTATAGTCTGGCACATAGTGAGGATGGGATATGGGGTACATTAGTATGTATGAGCAATAGGCCTGCACAAGAGTGTTTGCCATCCAGGGCTAATTAAAACGAAAGCTGGCCCTATTTTTCCATTGGTCAGTGCTTCATGGACCCTGTGTTACAATAGAAAAAAACTTACAACTATCTTATGTTATATGGTCCATCAGACTGGACGGAGGCCGCCACAGTTAACAGCTGATCTCCTTATTGCCCCCTTATCTATGTGGACCCTCTGATCCCCTTCTGAATGCACGCCATGATTTGTCTTACAGACTTTTTATTATAATGTGGGTTTATTATGTAGCTCCTAATCATTTAAGTCTTAAAATATTTTAGATCATGGATTCTGAATTACATTCTAGGAGGTCATTAAACTATCTAAACTCCCAGGCTGCACTTGCCCAAACATGCGGCGGAACCCTCTAATGCTATGAGAGATGTAGTATGAGGTTAGATAACATTTGCATGTCATGGAGGCCACAATAAGTGATTTTTTTACTAGGTGGGGTACTTGGCAACATTGTCACTACCACTTAACCCAATTGTCTTTGGTTTCAAATAAGCTGTGTTCTCCTTAGATTAATATAGAAAAACAACTCATCACTTTAATCTATTGAGGTTTTGGGGTCAATATACCAATATTGGAGGAGTTGCATTTTACCCTTAATCATCCGACACTATTTTTTTCAGCTCAATGACCAGACTCGATTTTTCCAAATCTGCCCTGTACCTCAATCCCTGCGATAATGGTTATAACTTCGGAACGCTTAACATATCCAGCGTAGATTTTGAGACTGTTTTATTCTCGTGACACATGTGACTTCTGTTAGTTTAAGGGCGTATTTTATTACAGCCCTACCACTGACTCTTACAGGACCGCGATGTCACCGAAAGCCCGATATGTTGGTCATGCACGGGGGTTAAGGTGTACATCATGTGCAGTGTGATGGCAACATGCTTAATCTACATCCAAATGTTTTCACAAGACTAATGGCACAATTATAGCCAAAAAAACTACAAGACTGACTTATGAATTGAGCCTATATGCAGACCTCCGATGGAAGTTGCCTACAGAAATTGCATAGAGGTTAAATTAGAGGGCTCATTATTTCCTAGAATGGCATATGATACAATTTTTAGTTGCGAATCATTTCTCGTCAATGGTGGATTAGTGAGAGGGCAGCTAGTGGACCACTAATCCCAACAGCACACTTGGTCAGTGATGACAGCAACTGATGCACGGTCCTGTATGACAATTCCATAGTGCACTCGGCAGGACTTTAGCTGTTTTCAGACATAGAGGCCATAGAAGACTGGGACAGATTCCTATGAAATACCAAGCTAGACGTATGTCTAAAAATACACGTTCCTTTACATGGAGCCTAAAAACTCAGACCTTTGCAGCGAAGATCTCAGTCTTTAACTAACATTCGTTACATTTCTCTTTGGATCCCTCAGGGGCAACAAGCAACTTCTAGTGTCAACTAAATCTTGTGCCATAATGACTAAGTAGCCGCATCCTTTAATAGATTGTGACCTTGCATCAAGACATCTGGTTCTACTAAAACTGTAACACACCTGTGTTTTGAGGTCCAGCCTCAGGAAGAGATTTAAGCATTGGTGTAAAGTGTGGTTTCAACTCAACTTGCTTGTTGATTTTGGATGTACTTAGGACCTGTGTGGCATATACATAGTCGAAACCAAAGTCCATGGAAATAATCGTTTTTACTTAAACAGTCGGCTACAGGAATGAAAAGATCTAATGCTAAAATCTCTAGAGATAGTAAGGTAATAAACTGAGGAGAGAAAGTGATCGTGTCCTCACACACTTTCATGGTCTTCTGTGCAGAGTTGTAGAGCAACATGAGTGCCCTTGCAAACAAACCTAAACTTTAACCGCAAGCTCAGCTCCCTCTATTCAAGTCTACCATTCACTATCCTCATATTCCCAACAAAGCGTATAAGATGAAAATGACTGATATTTCGAATGATTGACAACATCCATTGTTTGCTGTACAAGAAATGATATTATTACATGTAGAGATGAGTCGAGCACTAAAATGCTCTGGGTACTCGTTTGTCGAAACGACTTTTCCCATGCTCTGAGTGCTCGTCTCGTAATACGAGCCCCATTGAAGTCATGGAGACTCGAGCAGTTTTCAAGGGACCAAGGATCGGCAACAGGAAGCTTGCCCAAGTCACCTGTTAACCTCATAAATGATGAAACACCATACGGACGGACAGGAAACATCAGGGGGCAGCATGCATGGAGGCCTCTGAGGCTTGCTTAACGCACCATTATGCCAAACTATGGTCAAGCATGCAAGGACAGAGTGACCGAATGGGCTAATAGTGCATCTAAACATCCATTATTGACCCTGACACTTAGGGGACTATGCAGAGCAGCGGCAGCAGCGTCAGGCTAGAGAGTTTCTTGGCAACATACCCCAAATGACTCAGGCTTACACCATGGGTGGCAGAGCGGAACCAAAGTAGGGAGCGAAGCGCTCTCAAAGTAGATATCGGTAAAATGATAAGTTTGCCATATAATTTTGTGGATTACACAGCATGTGGCGACACAGTTAACAAGTTTGATGAGGCAGCCATGAAAAAACCCAAAATTTCTGCCGACACAAGCTCGTTTGATAAGGGGGACCATGTATGGAGGCAGTGAACTAGTAGTAGATTACAGGTGCTGACAGTTAAAACTAATGTTAGTTGTATCTTCGTGATGGAGCTGGCGCTCCGCTGCCAGGCGAAGCTTCGCCATCCAAACCCTGTCTCTAGGCTACTCCCCAAACCGCACTTTTAAGAGAACCTTTGTATAAGATCAGTGTAGTTCGTTCTTATAAGTTTAGGATATGGTCGGGTGAGGGGACCAATGTAACAGATGCGCAAGAAGCGCTGAAATAATATTGTAATGATAAAAGTTTTTGCCAGTATATTTGTGGATTACACATCCGGGTGCGACAACAGTTAACAAGTTGATGTTGGAAGACATGAAAACAACCCGGACCAAAATTCTGCCTGACCAGTCTCGTTTGATAAGGGGCCATGTGGATGGAGGCATTGAACTAGTAGTGATTAAGGTGGCTGGCAGTTTTAAAACTATGTTAGTTGGATCTTGGGATGGAGCTGGATTAACACAGCAGGGTTGCTACAAAGTTAACATGGAACCATGAAACAATCCAAAATTTCTGCCTGACATCAGCTCGTTTGATAAGCCTGGGGGACCATGTATGGAGGCAGCTTTAATGGAGCCACTTTTGGAGGCAGCTATGGCGATGACTGTTTGGAGATAGCAATGAGACACGTGTTTCGGCACTAAAAAGACGACGTGTGGAACTGCTATGGAGACCATTTAATCTTGTAGTGCCTGGTATGTTGGCTTCCAAAAAAGTTTCAAACCAGAGGAGCAGGTAGCGGTCCGCCAGAAAAATTAACATATATTGAGTGCCTGTATTTGGCAGTCCAAAAAAGTTTTCAAACCAGAGAGCAGGTAGCTGTCCTTCAGAAAAATTACAATAGATGATTGCCTTAGGGTGGCACGCCAAAAAAAGTTTTCAAACCAAGGCGCAGGTAGTGTCCTCCAAAAAGATTAACTAAAGTTGAGTGCCTGTAATGTGCAGTCCAAAGAATTTTTTCAACCAGTGCAGCAGGTCGCTGGTCCTCCAGAAAAATTACATAGTCGAGTGCCTGTATGATGGCAGTTCCGAAAGTTTCAAAGCAGAGGAGCATGTTCAGCTGGTCCTCTCCAAAAAGATCTAAATAAATTGGGTGCCGTATGTGGCAGTCAAAAAAGTTTTCAACCAGAGGAGCAGTAGCTGTCTCCAGAAAAATTACAAATGAGTGGCCTGTATGTGGCATCCCAAAAATTGTTTAAAACAGAGGAACAGGGTAGTTGGCCCTCCAGAAAAATTAAATACATAGAGTACTATAGCCAGAGCATTTGGCCCTGGCAAAAAATAGCCAGGTTTTCCTCTGCTTAGTGTACAAAGAGGAGGAGAAGGAGGACATGATGAGGAGGAGTGCATACATTATTCAGGTTCAGCTTCTTTCAACCTTTGGAGAATGGAAATGCGGAGAAATCCAGGCTTTATATTCTCTTGATAAGCGTCAGCCTGTCAGCGCTGTCAGTCGAAGGCGGTACGCTCGACAACATGCTAGCGCATGGCAGGCAAGAACCTCCAAGGCGTACACGCCAGTTCGTGCCATGTCCAGCTTTGAAACCCAGTAGTTGTAGGGAGCCGTGTGATCATTTAGGACGATGGTAGGTTCCAGCTACGTACTCCCTCACCATCTTTCTGTAAAGATCAGTCCCTACTCTGGCCCAGACTGGGGACAGGTGAACAGGTCTTGCTGGGGTGACATAAAACCTGGCAAAGGCCTTGTAAAGCGTACCCCTGCAGTGCTGGACAAGCTGCCTGTCGCCTACTCTCCCTCGATACTTGTCGCCGCGAAGTACCGCCTCTGCCCGCTAGCGCTGTCAGAAGGAATACTTTCAGTTTGTGCACCAGGGCCTGCTGGTAATGCATGCATTCCTCACATCCTTTCCTTTCCAGGATGAGAGTGGAAAGATTTTTGCTTGTAACCAGTGGGTCCAGAGAGTGAATACCCATACTGTCTGGAATAAATTCTTTGAACGCGATGGGGGTCCACGGATAGGCACTTAACATGAATCTCTGCCATATGCTTCACGAGTCCCCGCTCAAGAAGCACTCACCTCACTGGCCTGACTGTCCATTTCCTCCTCCTCCCAACTCCTCCAACTCCTCTGTTCTGCCCATACCAGAATACACGCTGAACAGTGAAGGACTGCAACTATGGTCCCTCTCTGTCTCCCAACATTCTCCTACCTCTTTCCTCCTCATCCTCCCCACCTCCTCCGATATAGGCGGCGGAGAAACAGACCTAAGGGTCTTTGGCTATCAACAAGGGAATCTTCTTCCCCCGTCTCTTGTGACGAGCGCAAAGCTTTCCGACTCATGCTGACGCAGAGAGTTTTTCAACAGGCCAAGCAGCGGGATGGTGAGAGCTGATGATGTCGGCATCACCACTGACCATCTGTGTTTACCCTCAAAGTTACTCACACCTGACAGATTCAGACATCCACGGCCCCACTCCTCATTGTAGACTTGAGGAAGCTGACTGACCTGACTACCAGTTCTGGTAGGCAAAGTTGACATCTGGCAGTCTACAATCGCTCTGCGGCTGCTGGTAAACTCTGATAACATGGTTGGTGTTGAATTGCCCTCGTGGAAAGTCGCACACCGTCCGGTGAGTGGGCAGTTGGAGGCGGCTGCGCCGCTGCCCTGAGATGGAGCATCTTCTGTGCTGGACTTCCTGAAATGCGCACAGATGTTGCGCACCTTCGTGAGCAAATCAGACAGAGTTGGGGTAGTCTTGAGGAACGCTGAATATGAAGATTTAACACATGGCCAGGCATAGCACATGTTCAGTCTGGGCCGAGTTGCAGAGCTGCAGCAGGTTACGGCCGTTGTCACACCAACCCATGCCTGGCTTTCAGTTCAGCCGGTCAGCCACATGATCAAGTCTGCGCCGTGAATGCCCTTTAATACTCTTGGGCGGTACTCCTTTTATTGCCTTAGGCTCAGCAAGTTTGAGCACCGCCTTCGTTCGCTTAGCGTATGGCCTGCTGCTGTGCCTAGAGCTACCGACTGATGGCGGCCATGCCCACGATTGGGTAATTCAGAGGAGGAGGTGGTAGGAGGGGTGGGAGGAGGAGGAGGCATAGTAGGAGCCTTTGAGACCTGGACCGAGTAAGCCCCCGCAATCCTCGGCGTCGGCAGTATATGACCACCGCAGGTGTCTGACTCGTGTCCCATCCCCTCCCCATTTAACCCACTGTGCCGTCAGCGTATTAGTGGCCCTGCCCAGCAAGGCACTCGTCCACGTGGTCCGAGGTCAGGTGAGCTTGTCCAGAAACGCGTTGGTCAGGGCACGGAGGATTTTCTCTGACAAGTGCTTGTGCATGGGCTGGGACGGCAACATCGGGAAAAGTCGTGGCTGTGGGGAACGAAGACCGGGGGCGGTCCGCCGCTTAATGGAGTTTCAAAGGCCTCGGTTCTCTACCAGCCTATAGGCAGCTCTCCAGCTAAGCAAATTGGAGATGTTGGACGTTGAAGGCTTGGGCGTGTGGGTGGGTTGGCGCTATAACGCTCCTTTTGCGCTCCAGCGGCTGGGGTATGGAGAGCTGAACTCTGGTGGATGCTGTGGAGGATCGTGGAGGCTAAATGGGGGTTTTCGCACGGGGGTTTTTGGGCCGGTCCTGGGCAGGGGCTGACTAGCAGATGAACAGGGAAGGAGCATGGTGTGCCCGGCCGTAGGTGAACGGGCCTTGGTGCCATTGAGTTGGGGTGTTTAGCATTCAGATGCCTGCGCATACTGGTGGTAAGTTAAGGCTAGTAGTGGTGGAACCCCTGCTGATCGCTGGTTTTGCAAAGGTTGCACCCACAGTCCGTCTCCATCCGGTGGTTTGCTTTAAAGAACCTCCAGACTTCTGAAATCTAGCCCTCGCCACGGGAGCTTGAGACGACGGGCAACATTTGGCGCTGATGCAACAAGCTCTGCTGGCCCGGCCTCTCCGTCTGGCCCAAAACCACTGCCTCTTCAAACCTGTTCTGCTTTAGGACTCGCCTCCGTCCTCAGAGCAACTGTGTTTCACACCGGCCTATCAACCCCATCGTGGTCTGTCACCTTCATCATCCTCCCCGATCCCTCAGTCTGCTTCCCTCGGACTTCCTGCCCTGACAACAACTTACACTGTCTGACAAACCTTGTCTCCTCATGCCGAAAACAACCATCTTTATACACACTTCTTCACACTACTGAATAATGTATCATCACCTCACAGACTGCGACTGGGTGGAAAACCTGGGCATCGGAAAATAGCTCAGCAGCAGCAGGACAAGTGGTTTGTGATCGTGGGAAGGGTCAGAAAACATTCCCTCAGAGTATGCCTTTTCAATGCCAATTTTGGTGGGAGGGGCAGACTGGGGGGAAGGAGGCTGAGGTTGGAGGGCCTGGAGGAGTGCCCGATTTCGGTGACATTGGTGGACTGCGTGGAAGACTGACTGGTGGACAAATGCTAAAGCATTGTCTGTGCAATCCCTCTTCGGCACTGTTCTGGCCTCACAGTGCTCTACCACGAGTCCAGTACTTGAGACATGATGAAACCCTGGGAGTGTACCTCTGCGGCGTTCCCTGCTCCCCATCATCAGGTGTTGTCTCAACCCGCCCAGGACCACGGCTCTGACCCGCTTCCTTAGTTGTGAGCCCTCGGTCCTCTATCCCCTGCCTCGGTTCAACATTTTTCCAAATAAAGTGTAAACTTGAAAAAAAAAAAATTTTGTGTTTATTTTTTTTAGTTTTTTATTTTTTTTTAACAAAACGATGCTATCTAATTGCTAACCTACACTGACAGCACACAACGGGATTTTGTGCTTTGCAAGATGAGTTTGAGCTATAAAATGAAATATAGGTAAAAAAAAAGAAATCAGCAACTCTTGGCCTAATTCTACTCAACACCCCTAATAAATTGGTCCCACTTCAGTGTTGAGTGGATATGCGTGTCACTAAGAGCTAACACACGGTCGCAGGTCTCCCAAAGCAAAATTCCCTCACAGTAATGGTACCAGCTGCACTACTAATGCCAGCAAGCCCAGCCACAGCAAACAAAAAAAAAATAAAGAAAATATAAACGCTATTTAGGCCTAAGGTAACTATGGGGTTATCCTATGGCTATTTTGTAGCCTACAATGAGAGCACACTGCTTTGCAAGAGGAGTTTTGAAGAATAAAATGAATAATAAGTATCAAAAAAAAAAATATTAAATCAGCAGACGTCTGCTAATTCTACTCAAACCCCTATAACTGTCCCCACTTCGGTGTTTGAGGTGGATTGCAAGTTGCACTAAGAGCTAAACACGGTCGCAGGTCTCCCAGCAAATTCCTCACAGTATGGTACTACTGCACTAACTAGTGCCAGCAAAAGCCACCGCCACAAGCAAACAAAAAAAGGAAAAATATAACGCTATTGTAGTCCAAGTAAGCGCGTGGGGGTCTCCTATGGCTATTTTGTAGCCTCTACATGAGAGCACACTGCTTGCAAGATGAGTTTGAGCTATTAAAAGTGAATACGCGTAAAAAAAAAAAATCAGCAGACTGCTGCTAATTCTACTCAACCCCTATAAATTGTCCCACCTTTGATGTTTGATGGTGGTATATGCGTGTCCTCAAGAGCTAACACAACGGTGCAAAGCTCCAATGCAAATTCCATCACAAATGGTACTAGCTGACTACTAGTGCACAGCCCCATCCAAGCAAATAAAAAAAAAAATTTATAACGCTATTGTAGGCCTACAAGTAAGCCGTTGGGGTTCTCCTATGGCTATTTTTGTAGCCTCAAGAGAGTCACCAACTGCTTTGCAGAGTGTTTGAGGCTATAAAATGAACTACAGCTAAAAAAAAAAAAACAAAATCAGCCGTGTGGAGGCAGCTATGGAGGACAAAGTGTGGAGGTGTGCTGATGGAGCGACAACGTGTGGAGGCGCCAGCGATTACGGTGTCTGAGAGCCCCCCAGGCTATGGAGACAATGTTGCAGGAGGAAAATGGAGGGGGGGGTCGGGCGCACACTACAGTCAGACAGCTTTGCATCCATAGTCAAACATGAGTGACCCAATAAAAACCCCAGAAAACTCACAGCAGCGTTTAAACCACCCCCCCCCCCCAACCCGAAAATGCAGCTTGACACAGTTCATGGCTAGGGTACGAAGTGTGGAGGAAGCTATGGAGAGACTGTGGAGGCAGCTATGGAGAAACGTGTGGAGGCAGCAATGGGAAAATGTGTGGAGGAGCTGTAAAGACGATAGTGTGGAGGGCAGTATGGAAGACGACGTGTGAGCGGGATATGTAGACAATGTGTGGTGGCAAGCTATGGAGACAACGTGCGGAGGAAGAGCTATGAAGAACGAAGTGTGGAGCAGCGATAAAGAGACAAGTGGAGGCGTTAGGAGAAAATAAATTTGGATAGTGCCTGTATGGGCAGTCCAAAAAGTTTTTAAAACAGAGTAGGACCGGGTTTAGGTGGCAGCATTCCAGAAAAATTAAATACAAGAGTACTGTAGGTGGCCTTCCCAAAAAATTTACAATACTGAGGACCGGAATGTGGCCCGTCCATTAAATGTAATACATTTACAGTCTAGAGCTAGAGCCAGTGTGTGGTTCCCTGCAAAATAGCAGTTGCCTATGCTTTAGTGTTACAATGAGAGGAGGAGAAGGGAGGAGAATGAGGAGGATGCATTACATGAGAATTATTCAGGTTGAGGCTGCTTCACCTGGGGTGGAGAATGGAAATCATTAGAATCAATGCTGAATTCATCTTGATAAGCGTCAGACCTGTCAGCACTGTCAGTCGACAGGCGGTACCGCTTATCGGGTGATGACTTGCACACACAGCTGCACTGAAAACTCCCGCTTGACAACACGCTAGCGACAGGGCAGGCAAGAACCTCCAAGGCGTAAGCACGCCGTTGGGCCACTGTCCAGCTTTGAAACCCATAGTTGTAGGGAGCTGTTGTAATCACTTTGGACGATGTATGGTCAGCTATGCAATCCCTTCACCATCTTTCGGTAAGATCACCCTACTCTCCAGAGGACTGGGGACAGGGTGACAGTGTCTTGCTGGGGGTGACACACAACTGACAAAGGCCTTGTAAAGCGGACCCCTGCCAGTGCTGGACAAGCTGCCTGCGTGTATACTCTCCCTCGATACTTGTCCAGCCGAAGTACGCCCTCTTGCTGCTCGCAGTGTCAGATGAATGACTGTTCAGCTGTTGCACAGGGCCTGCTGGGATCATGCCACGCTCACATCCTTTCCTCACAGTGATGAGAGTGGAAAGATTTTGCTTGATACCGTGGGTCCAGGAGAGTGACTACCCAGTGAATCGGGTCGGGAACAAAAAAAAAAAGACTTCGAATGCGAGGGTCATGGGATAGGCAGCCTAGCATGAAATCTGCCATATGCGTCCCAACGAGCAAGAATCATACCCGAAGGCCTGACTCTCCAACTCCTCTTATTCTGCCCGTACACGCTAAACAGTTAAGAAGAACTAAGCAAGGGTCCCCTCTTCTGTGCAGCCGACATTCTCTCTACTCTTCCTCCTCCTGATCCACCTCCTCCGATACACGCTGAGAGAAACAGAAATGAGGGTGCTCTGCTATCAACAATGGGAATCTTCTTCCCCCATCTCTTGTGACGAGCGCAAAGGCTTCCGACTCATGCTGACAGAGAGTTTTCAACAGGCCAAGCAACGGGCTGGTGAGGCTTATGATGGCAGCATCGCCACTAACATCTGTGTTGACTCCTCAAAGTACTCAGCACTGACAGATATCTTACATCAACGTGCCACTCCTGATGTAGACGTGGGAAGCTTACGGACCGACTTAACAGTTTGGTGGAAGCGGACAACTGGCAGTCTGCAATCGCTCTGCGCTGCTGGTAAACTCTGGATAACATGGAATGTGGAATTCACATCTCATGGCAACGTCGCACAACAGTAGGGAGCGGGATGTGGAGTTGGAGTCGGTGCTGCTTCTGCCCTGAGAGTGGCAGCATCGTGCTGGACTTCATTGCAAATGGGCACAGGTGCGCCGCATACCTTCGGGAGCAAACCGACCAGATTGTGGTATGTCTTTAGGAACCGCTGAACTATCAGATTGGAACATGGCCATGCATGGCACATTGTCAGTCTGCGAGTTGCAGAGCTCCAACTCAGGGTACGAGCCGTTGTGTCACACACATCCATGCCTGGGTTTCAGGTTTCAGCAGTGCCAGCCACAGACAGTCTGTGGCCGTGATGAGTCCCGTAAATAGCTTTGGGTGTGGGTGCCTTTATGCCTAGGCTCAGCAGTATGAGCACCGCCTGCTTTCGCTTAGCTACGGCACTGGATGATGCCTAGAAGATACCGACTGATGTGCCATGCCCACGGATGGGAATGAGGAGGAGGGTTGGGAGGAGCCGGAGAGCATAGTAGGCCTGAGAAACCATGAACGAAGGTAGAGGCCCCGCAATCTCGGCATCGGGCAGTATATGGGGGACCCAGGTCAGACTCGGTCCCAGCCTCCACAAGTTAACCCAATGTGCCCCGTCAGCGACAGATAGTAGCATGCCGGCAAGCATCGTGTCCGGGTTAGGCGGACCTTTGTCAGAAAAATGCGTTGGTCAGGGCACAGCTGATGTTGTTGACAGGATGGGTGCAGGGTGGGAAGGCACATCGGTCAACATCGTGTTAATAGTAGTGGCGGCTGGAGAGTCCGAAAATACCGAGGGGTGGCCGCCGACCATGAGGTTGCGACTAGTAATTTGGAGATGGGGACATTGAGGGCTTGGGCGTGTGGGTGTGTGTGGAACTGTATTCCTCATGCGCTCCAGTTGTATGGGGTATGGTACAGCTGAACGCGATGCGCATGGAGACATTGGTGGATAGCGTGGAGGACGTGGAGGCAAAGTTGTGGTTTTCGAGCGGGAGCTGTTTGTGCCGGGGTCCTGTTCAGGCGGCTGACTAGCAGAAGGCAGCAAATGACACAGGGGAGGAGCAGTGGTGGGCCTGGCCGAAGGTGAACAAAGCCTTGGTTCCATTGAGTGTGGTGTTTAGCACTCCACATGCCCTGAGCATACTGGTAGTGGTTAAGCTAAGTAGTGGTGGAGCCCCTGCTGAATTGGTGTGGCACAGGTTGCACACCACAGTCCATCGGTCATCCGAGGTTCTTTAAAGAACCCCAGCTTGAGAAAATTTAGCCCTCGCCACGGAGGTTCACATGTGAAAAATTTGGCGCTGGTTGAACCCAGCTCGGCCCCTACCACGCCTCATTTCACACTGTTCTGGTGTAGTGTTGTAGGACTCGCCAGTCCGTTCAGAAGCACTGTGCTTCACCGGCACCTATCCAACCCAGCCTCTTGGGTCTGTTCACCTCCATCTACGATTCCCTCAAGTCTGCTCCCCCTCGGACTTCCTGCCCTGACAAAACAACTTCACCACTGGTCTGACACCGTGTCTCCTCAGCGGCTCCGGACACCCTCTTAAACATTTCTTCCACTACAGTCAACAATGTCATTCACTCACCCACAGGCTGCGGGACCAGTGGAAACCTGGGCATCGGAAAGGGTCACAGCAACCTGAGAAGAGGTTTGGAATTCTGAGGAACTTTTTTAGGACCCTTCCCAGAGTATGCCGGACAAATTCCAAATTTTCCTGGGAGGGGGAAGACGTGGGGGAAGGAGTTGAGGAGGAGGAGCTGGAGGAGCATGCTTTACTTGGGTAACATGGGTGGGGACTGCGTGGAAGGGACTGACTGGTGGACAAAGGACTTGAGCATGGTCTGCAGTCCACACATCAACGGCCTCAACAGTGCTCTTACCACGCAGTCCCAGTAAGTTAAGACATGAAGCTAGGGAGGTAGCTCTGCGGCGTTCAACCTGCTCCCTAATCGCAGGTAGTGTCTCACCCCGCCCCAGGACCCCGGCCTCTGACCCCTGCAGTCATTGGATGCTCACGCCCTCGTCCTCTACCCTTAGCCCTCGGGTTCAACATTTCCAAAATAAAAGTCATTTTATAGACAAAAGAGAAACTAAACTGTAAATTTTGGGTAATTTTTTTTTGCTTTTTTTTTTTTTTTTTTTAATTTATAGAAGAACAAAAGTGCAGAAGAAATCAGGACAGCAACCTCAGAAGATGATGCTATGGCTAGTTTTTAACCAAAAACAGTACAATTTTTTGTTGGAATGTCCCGGTTTATTGTGTGAACAAAGACCGTATTGATTACGCACACGTGGCGTACAGTACGCTTTTCACCGGCAGAGAGAATGTGAAATGGGATTTCTGGAGACTAGTGTGAACTAGCTTCTGGGGGACTAAGCTTATGGAGACAGTAGCAGGCACAACCGTTTCAACCTACAGTTAGAGAAAATTTGATGCTATAACGGAGATTTCCCACCCCCCCAAAAAATTAAAGAAGAAAATGTATTTTTTTTTGTTTGTTTTTTTAAGAACTTTTTTTTGTTTTTTCTTTTTTAGAACTTTTTTTTTCTTTATGAACGAAACACCACGAAAAGAAATCAGAAAGTCAATCGATGCATGCCTCATAATTTTGGGAAGTTTTTTATGGAGTTTCACCATGTGAGTCAGTTACCATTTTTTTAATTGTACGGGTTGTTATTGACGTGGTGATTAACCCATAGTTTGTGGGGTTTTTTTGGAGTTTTCACTTTTAAGTTGTATTGATTTTTATAATCCACCCTAATAAAAGCATTCAGGGACACTTTTTTAAATTTTTTTTTCCTTTTTTTTAAAATTATTTTTATTTAACTTTTTTTATTGCTGTGGTTTGTCCGGTTTGAAACATGCAATAAATTAATCACATGTTCATTGTAATATACTGCAATATAATGGTATAGCTTGAAGCTGTACTGTTAGATCGTGTAGAATAACAATCCTACACAGGCTGACTACAGAAGGCAACACTGTGGGTTACTTGAGGGACTCCCGCCTAACCCCGCGTACCACCTAATCCCATGGTGATAGCCAGCTCAGCTTCGTGCCCAGTACGATTCCACAAACGTAATCTATCTATGTCCTGGTGATGAGAACTACACGTATCCCATGATGTAGATTACATCATGAAGGGTTTAAAATCAGAATACACTACCTTCTGGTGTCTTTTCCTAGGCCACGAAAGTGAAAAAAATTTGGATCTTATTGAATATTATGAACTTTTAATGTAATTAGAAGATGAGGAACATTATCTCGTCCGAGCTTTGAGCTCGTTTCAAGCATTAGCGTACTCGAAAGCTCGTTGCTGCGACGAAAATACTTTGGCAACCCGCTCGAGCAAAATGGGCATCTCCCGCCGGTTTGCTTTTTGGCGGCCAGAGCCAATCCACAAGCCAAGAGACTCTGCCACTCCACCCAGCATAGTGGTACCCTTACACGTCGATAGACATGGTTGGCGGCCGATCACGTGACCCTGGAAATAGACAGCCCCTGCCTGCGCTGGCCTCGGATCATTCGGATTGTTGGATGCGCTGGGAAGGAGCTGATGCTGGTAAGGGAAAGCTTAGGGTTTCTATTAGAATAGGCTTAGAGCTGGAGTGCGACTTCTACAAACCCAACGCCCTTCTTAAGGCTGAATACGTTAAAACTTTTTTTTTTTATATTTGCTGTGGCTCGGGCTTGCCTGCACTATAGGCCAGCTAGTACCATATTGTGAGGAATTTCATTGGGCTTGCTACGTTTTCGTGTTTAACTCTTAGTGACCCACACTATCCACTCAATCAAACACAAAGTGGGACAATTTTATTAGGGGTTTGAGTAGAATTAGGCAGTCTGCTGATTTTTTTTAGGCTGTATTCATTTTATAGCTCAAATCATCTTGCAAAGGCAGTTGTGCTCTCATTGTTAGAGGCTACAAAATAGCCATAGGAGAACCCCAACCGCGTTACTTAGGCCTACAATAGCGTTATATTTTTCTTTTTTTTGTTTGCTTGTGGCTGCGCTTGCTGGCATATAGTGCAGCTAGTCCATACTGTGAGGGAATTTGCTGGGAGACCTGACGTGTTTTAGATACTTTAGTTGCAACTGCATATCCACCTCAAACACCGAAGTGGGACAATTATTAGGGGTTTGAGTAGAATTAGCAGAGTCTGCTGATTGTTTTTTTTTTTTGACTACCTGTATTCATTTTATACTCTCAAACTCTCTTGCAAAGCAGTTGTGACTCTCATTGTAGGCTACAAATAGGCCCATAGGATAACCCCATACGCTTACTGTAGGCCTACATAGCGTTATATTTTTCTATTCTTTTTTTTTTTGTTTGCTTGGAGCTGGGTGCTGGCATTAGTAGTGCAGCTAGTACCATCTGTGAGGAATTTGCTGGGAGACTTTGCACCGTTGTGTTTAGCTCTTGGGACACGCATATACACCTCAAAATCAAAGGGGGACAATTATAGGGGTTGAGTAGAATTAGCAGAGTCTGCTGATTTTTTTTTTTTTACCGTATTCATTTTATAGCTCACAACTCATTTGCAAAGCAGTGTGCTCTCATGTAGCTAAAAAATCAGCCATAGGAGACCCCCACGGCTTACTTAGGGATACAATAGCGTTATATTGTTCCTTTTTTTGTTTGCTATGTGGCGGGGCTTGCTGGCACTAGTTAGTGCAGTAGTACCTACTGTGAGGAATTTGCTGGGAGACTGCGACAGGTGTTTAGCTCTAGTGGGACACGCAATCCACCTCAAACACCGACAGTGGGACAGCAAGTAGTAGGGGTTGATTAGAATTAGGGCAGACGTCTGCTGATTTAAATATTTTTTTTTTTATTTCTTTATTTTCATTTTAAACTCCAAAACTCATCTTGCAAAGCAGTGTGCTTTCATTGTAGGCTACAAAATAGCCATAGGAGAACCCCAAGGTTACCTAGGCCTAAAATTAGCGTTTTATATTTTCATTTTTTTGGTTTGCTGTGGCTGGGCTTGCTGGCTTAGTAGTGCAGCTGGTACCATTACTGTGAGGGAATTTTGCTTTGGGAGACCTGCGACCGTGTGTTAGCTCTTAGTGACACGCATATCCACTCAACACTGAAGTGGGACCAATTTATTAGGGGTGTTGAGTAGAATTAGGCCAAGAGTTGCTGATTTCTTTTTTTTTACCTATATTTCATTTTATAGCTCAAACTCATCTTGCAAAGCACAAAATCCCGTTGTGTGCTGTCAGTGTAGGTTAGCAATTAGATAGCATCGTTTTGTTAAAAAAAAATAAAAAACTAAAAAAAATAAACACAAAATTTTTTTTTTTTCAAGTTTACACTTTATTTGGAAAAATGTTGAACCGAGGCAGGGGATAGAGGACCGAGGGCTCACAACTAAGGAAGCGGGTCAGAGCCGTGGTCCTGGGCGGGTTGAGACAACACCTGATGATGGGGAGCAGGGAACGCCGCAGAGGTACACTCCCAGGGTTTCATCATGTCTCAAGTACTGGACTCGTGGTAGAGCACTGTGAGGCCAGAACAGTGCCGAAGAGGGATTGCACAGACAATGCTTTAGCATTTGTCCACCAGTCAGTCTTCCACGCAGTCCACCAATGTCACCGAAATCGGGCACTCCTCCAGGCCCTCCAACCTCAGCCTCCTTCCCCCCAGTCTGCCCCTCCCACCAAAATTGGCATTGAAAAGGCATACTCTGAGGGAATGTTTTCTGACCCTTCCCACGATCACAAACCACTTGTCCTGCTGCTGCTGAGCTATTTTCCGATGCCCAGGTTTTCCACCCAGTCGCAGTCTGTGAGGTGATGATACATTATTCAGTAGTGTGAAGAAGTGTGTATAAAGATGGTTGTTTTCGGCATGAGGAGACAAGGTTTGTCAGACAGTGTAAGTTGTTGTCAGGGCAGGAAGTCCGAGGGAAGCAGACTGAGGGATCGGGGAGGATGATGAAGGTGACAGACCACGATGGGGTTGATAGGCCGGTGTGAAACACAGTTGCTCTGAGGACGGAGGCGAGTCCTAAAGCAGAACAGGTTTGAAGAGGCAGTGGTTTTGGGCCAGACGGAGAGGCCGGGCCAGCAGAGCTTGTTGCATCAGCGCCAAATGTTGCCCGTCGTCTCAAGCTCCCGTGGCGAGGGCTAGATTTCAGAAGTCTGGAGGTTCTTTAAAGCAAACCACCGGATGGAGACGGACTGTGGGTGCAACCTTTGCAAAACCAGCGATCAGCAGGGGTTCCAGACTCTGCCTAATTCTACTCAAACCCCTAATAAATTGTCCCACTTCGGTGTTTGAGGTGGATATGCGTGTCACTAAGAGCTAAACACAACGGTCGCAGGTCTCCCAGCAAATTCCTCACAGTATGGTACTAGCTGCACTACTAGTGCCAGCAAGCCCAGCCACAAGCAAACAAAAAAAAGGAAAATATAACGCTATTGTAGGCCTAAGTAAGCCGTTGGGGTTCTCCTATGGCTATTTTGTAGCCTACAATGAGAGCACACTGCTTTGCAAGATGAGTTTGAGCTATAAAATGAAATACAGCTAAAAAAAATCAGCAGACTGCCTAATTCTACTCAAACCCCTAATAAATTGTCCCACTTTGGTGTTTGAGGTGGATATGTGTGTCACTAAGAGTTAAACACAACGGTAGCAAGTCCCCCTGCAAATTCCTCACAATATGGTACTAGCTGCACTACTAGTGCCAGCAAGCCCAGCCACAAGCAAATAAAAAAAAAAAAAAGTATAACGTTATTGTAGCCCTAAGAAGGGCTGTTGGGTTCTTGTAGAATCACTCCTGCCTAACACTATTCTAATAGAACACCCTAACGCTTTCCCTGACCAGCAGCAGCTCTCTCCCTAGCGGCATCCAGACACCGAATGATCCGAGCAGCGCAGGCAGGGGCTAGTCTATTCCAGGGTCACCTGATCTGGCCAGCCAACCACTGCTATCGACGTGTAAGGGTACCACGTCATGCTGGGTGGAGTGCAGAGTCTCTTGGCTTGTGATTGGCTCTGGCCGCCAAAAAGCAAAACGGCGGGAGATGCCATTTTCTCGAGCGGGCAAAGTATTCGTCCGAGCAACGAGCAGTTTCGAGTACGCTAATGCTTGAACGAGCATCAAGCTCGGACGAGTATGTTCGCTCATCTCTAATTACATGTAATAAGTTCATATTCATTCAAGTAGATCCAATATTTTTTTCACTTTCTGGCCTAGGGAAGACCACCAGAAGGTAGTGTATTCTGATTTTAACCCTTCATGATGTAATCTACATCATGGATACGGGTAGTTCTCATCACCAGAATAGAAGTTACGTTATGGTGATCGACTGGGCAACAGAAGCTGAGACTGGTATCACCATGGGATTAGGTGGTACGCGGGTTAGGTGGGAGTCCCTCAAGTAACCCACAGTGTTTGCCTTCTGTAGTCAGCGCTGTTAGGATTGTTATTATCACGTCTAACAGTACAGCTTCAAGCCTATACCATTAGTATTGCAGTATATTACATGAAAGCTGTGATTATTTTATTGCTGTTTCAAACCGGACAAAACCACGTCAATAAAAAAAGTTAAAATAAAATTATTAAAAAAAGGAATAAAAAATTTAAAAAAGTGTTTCCCGAAAGTTTTTATATGGGTGGGATATAAAAATCAAATACAACTTAAACGTGACAACACCTCAAAAAAACCCCACAACATATGGGTTACACCACGTCATAACAACCCGTACAATTAAAACTAAATGGGTAACTGAACTCACATGGTGAAACCCATAAAAAACTTCCCAAAAATTATGAGCAGCAACCGCATTGCTTTCTGATTTCTTTCTGCGTGTTTCGTTCCTAAAGAAAAAAAAGTTCTAAAAAAGAAAAAACAAAAAAAGTCTTCTAAAAAAGAACAAACAAAAAAAAATACATTTTCTTTTTAATTTTTTGGGGGTTGGGAAATCTCCGTTATAGCAATCAAATTTTCTTAACTTGTAGGTTGAACGGTTGTGCCTGCATGTCTCCAAGTATCCCAGCAGTTCCTAGTCTCCAGAGCTAGTCAAGCTAAGTCTTCCAGAAAAGCAGCACAGAAAAGAGCCAGAAAGAAGCCAGAAGATCAAGTAGATCCAATATTTTTTTCACTTTCTGGCCTAGGGAAGACCACCAGAAGGTAGTGTATTCTGATTTTAACCCCTTCCTGATGTAACTCTACATCATAGGATACGGGTAGTTCTCATCACCATGACATAGAGTTACGTTATGGTGATCGACTGGGCACAGAAGCTGAGCCTGGGTGATCACCATGGGATCTAGGTGGTACGCGGTAGTCGGGAGTCCCTCAGTAACCCACAGGTTATGCCTTCTGTAGCAGCCTGTTAGGATTGTTTATTCTACACGATCTAACAGTACAGCTGTCAGCCTATACATTAGTATTGCAGTATATTACAATGAACATGTGATTAATTTTATTCATGTTTCAACCTGGGACAAAACCAAGCAATAAAAAAAGTTAAAATAAAATATTAAAAAAGAATAAAAGTTCCCTGAAGATTTTTATATGGGTGGGATATAAAAATCAAATACAACTTAAAAAAGTGAAAACCTCCAAAAAAAACCCCACAACATATTGGGTATCACCACGTCCATAACAACCCGTACAATAAAATAAAATTGTAACTGAACTCACATGGTGAACTCCATAAAAAACTTCACAAAAATTATGACAGCAATCCGCATTGGTTTCTGATTTCTTCTGCGTGTTTCGTTCATAAAGAAAAAAAAAGTTCTAAAAAAGAAAAAACAAAAAAAAGTTCTAAAAAAGAAAAAACAAAAAAAAAATACATTTTCTCTTTTAATTTTTTTGGGGGGTGGGAAATCTCCGTTATAGCAATCAAATTTTCTCTACTTTAGTTGAACGGTTGTGCCTGCTACTGTCTCCAGAAGCTAGTCTCCAGAAGCTAGTCAAGCTAGTCTCCAGAAATCCCATTTCACATTCTCTCTGCCGGTGAAGCGTACTGTACGTCACGTGTGGCGTAATCAAATACGGTCTTTTGTTCACATCAATACCGGGACATTCAAAAAAAATTGTCTGTGTTGGTTAAAAACTAGCCATAGCAATCATCTTCTGAGGTTGCTGTCTGATTTCTTCTGCACGTTTTGTTCTTCTATAAATTAAAAAAAAAAAAAGCTAAAAAAAAATTACCCAAAAAAATTTACAGTTTAGTTCTCTTTTGTCTATAAAATAGACTTTTATTTGGAAAATGTTGAACCCGAGGGCTAAGGGTAGAGGACGAGGGCGTGAGCATCCAATTACTGCAGGGGTCAGAGGCCGTGGTCCTGGGCGGGGTGAGACACTACCTGCTGATGAGGGAGCAGGGGAACGCCGCAGAGCTACACTCCCTAGCTTCATGTCTTAACTTACTGGGACTCGTGGTAGAGCACTGTTGAGGCCAGGTGATGTTGTGGACTGCAGACAATGCTTCAAGTCCTTTGTCCACCAGTCAGTCTTCCACGCAGTCCACCCATGTTACCCAAGTAAGCACTCCTCCAGCTCCTCCTCCTCAACCTCCTTCCCCCCAGTCTTCCCCCTCCCAGGAAAATTTGGAATTTGATCCGGCATACTCTGGGAAGGGTCCTTAAAAAAGTTCCTCAGAGTCACAAACCTCTTCTCAGGTTGCTGCTGACCACTTTCCCGATGCCCAGGTTTTCCACTGGTCGCAGCCTGTGGGTGATGATGACATTGTTGACGTAGTGGAAGAAATGTGTAAAGAGGTGTCGGACGATGAGGAGACACGGTTGTCAGACAGTGGTGAAGTTGTTGTCAGGGCAGGAAGTCCGAGGGGGAAGAAGTCTGAGAGATCGGAGGATGATGAGGTGACAGACCCAAGCTGGGTTGATAGGCCGGGTGAAGACAGTGCTTCTGAGACGGAGGCGAGTCCTACACCAGAACAGGTTGGAAGAGGCAGTGGTAGGGCCAGAGCTGGTGCAACAGCGCCAAATTTTTCACATAGTGAACCTCCGTGGCGAGGGCTAGATTTTCTCAAGTCTGGAGGTTCTTTAAAGAAACAGCGGATGACCGATGGACTGTGGTGTGCAAACTGTGCCACACCAGATTCAGCAGGGGCTCCACCACTACTAGCTTAACCACTACCAGTATGCGCAGGCATGTGAGTGCTAAACACCACACTCAATGGAACCAAGGCTGTTCACCTTCGGCCAGGCCCACCACTGCTCCTTCCCCTGTGTCATTTGCTGCCTCTGCTAGTCAGCCGCCTGAACAGGACCCCGGCACAAACAGCTCCCGCTCGAAAACCACACCTTCGCCTCCACAATCCTCCACAGCTTCCACCAATGTCTCCATGCGCAGCGTTCAGCTGTCCATACCCCAGACACTGGAGCGCATGAGGAAATACAGTTCCACCCACCCACACGCCCAAGCCCTGAATGTCCACATCTCCAAATTACTATTCGCAACCTCATGGCGGCGGCCACCCCTCGGTATTCGGTCTCCAGCCGCCACTACTATTACCGATGTGCCGTCCCAGCCCTGCACCAGCACGTGTCAGACAACATCATCTGTGCCCTGACCAACGCAGTTTCTGACAAGGTCCACCTAACCACGGACACGAGTGCTGCCGGGCAGGGCTACTATATGTCGCTGACGGCACATTGGGTTAACTTGGTGGAGGCTGGGACCGAGTCTGACCCTGGGGCCCCTCATATACTGCCGATGCCGAGGATTGCGGGGCCTACCTCGGTCATGGTTTCTCAGGCCTACTATGCTTCCTGCTCCTCCCAACCCTCCTCCGCATTACCATCCGTGGGCATGGCACCATCAGTCGGTAGCTCTAGGCACAGCAGCAGTGCCGTAGCTAAGCGACAGCAGGCGGTGCTCATACTGCTGAGCCTAGGCGATAAAAGGCACACCACCCAAGAGCTATTACAGGGCATCACGGCACAGACTGATCTGTGGCTGGCACCGCTGAACCTGAAACCAGGCATAGATGTGTGTGACAACGGCTGTAACCTGGTTGGAGCTCTGCAACTCGGCAGACTGACACATGTGCCATGCATGGCCCATGTGTTCAATCTGATAGTTCAGCGGTTCCTCAAGACATACCCCAATCTGTCTGATTTGCTCCCGAAGGTGCGGCGCACCTGTGCCCATTTCAGGAAGTCCAGCACAGATGCTGCCACTCTCAGGGCAGAGCAGCGCCGACTCCAAGTGCCCGCTCCCGACTGTTGTGCGACGTGCCCATGAGATGGAATTCCACATTAACCATGTTATCCAGAGTTTACCAGCAGCGCAGAGCGATTGCAGACTGCCAGTTGTCAGCTTCCACCAGAACTGGTAGTCAGGTCAGTAAGCTTCCTCAAGTCTACAATCAGGATTCCGTGGACGTGACTGTTAAGATATCTGTCAGGTGTCATGAGTACTGTTGACGGAGTCAACACAGATGTCTAGTGTGCGATCGCTGCCATCATAGGCCTCACCACCCGTGCTTGGCTTGAAAAACTCTCTGGTCAGCATGAAGTCGGAAGCTTTGCGCTCGTCACAAGAGATGGGGGAAGAAGATTCCCTTGTTGATAGCCAGAGCACCCTCAGGTCTGTTTCTCAGCGTGTATCGGAGGAGGAGGATCAGGAGGAGGAAGAGGAGGAGAATGTCGGCGAGACAGAAGAGGGGACCATTGCTTAGTCCTTATTAACTGTTTAGCGTGTATGGGCAGAAGAAGAGGAGTTGGAGAGTCAGGCCAGTGAGGGTAGTGAATTCTTGCTCGTTGGGACGCATATGGCAGATTTCATGCTAGGCTGCCTATCCCATGACCCTCGCATTCGAAGAGTTTTTTCCAGCACCGATTACTGGGTATTCACTCTCCTGGACCCACGGTACAAGCAAAATCTTTCCACTCTCATCACTGTAGAGGAAAGGAGTGTGAGCGTGCATGATTACCAGCAGGCCCTGGTGCACAAGCTGAAACAGTCATTCCCATCTGACACTGCTAGCAGCAGAGGGCGTACTTCTGCTGGACAAGTATCGAGGGAGAGTAGACGAGCAGGCAGCTTGTCCAGCACTGGCAGGGGTACGCTTTACAAGGCCTTTGTCAGTTTTGTGTCACCCCAGCAAGACACTGTCACCTGTCCCCAGTCTCGGGAGAGTAGGGGTGATCTTTACCGAAAGATGGTGAGGGAGTGCACAGCTGACCATACCATCGTCCTAAATGATTACACAGCTCCCTACAACTACTGGGTTTCAAAGCTGGACATGTGGCCCGAACTGGCGCTGTACGCCTTGGAGGTTCTTGCCTGCCCTGTCGCTAGCGTGTTGTCAGAGCGGGTTTTCAGTGCAGCTGGTGGCATCATCACCGATAAGCGTACACGCCTGTCGACTGACAGTGCTGACAGGCTGACGCTTATCAAGATGAATTCAAGCATTGATTCTAATGATTTCCATTCTCCACCAGGTGAAAGCAGCTCAACCTGAATAATTCTCATGTATGCATCCTCCGCATTCTCCTCCTTCTCCTCCTCTTTGTACACTAAAGCAGAGGCAACTGGCTATTTTTGCAGGGAACACACTGGCTCTAGCTCGTAGTACTGTATGTATTACATTTAATGGAGGGCCACATTCGCGGTCCTCAGTATTGTAATTTTTGGGAATGCCACTACAGGTACTCTTATTTAAGTTTTTCTGGAATGCGCCACCTACCCGTCCTCTCTGTTTTAAAAACTTTTTTGGACTGCCCATACAGGCACTATCCAAATTTATTTCTCCATAACAGCCTCCACTTGTCATCTTTATAGCTGCTCCACACTTCGTCTTCATAGCTCCCTCCGCACGTTGTCTCCATAGCTTGCCACCACACATTGTCTACATATCCGCTCCACACGTCGTCTGTCCATAGCTGCCTCCACACTTCGTCTTTACAGCTCCTCCACACATTCCCATTGCTGCCTCCACACGTTGTCTCCATAGCTGCCTCCCAAAGTCTCTCCATAGCTCCTCCACACTTCGTACCCTTAGCCAATGAACTGTGTCAAGCTGCATTTTCGGGCTGGGGGGTGTGTTTAACGCTCTGTGATTTTCTGGGTTTTTATATGGGTCACTCATTTTGACTATGGATGCAAACTGTATGACTGATGTGCGCTCCCCCCCCCCTCCATCCTTGCCTCACACATTGTCTCCATAGCCTGGGGCTCTCCAGACACCGTATCGCCTTGGCGCCTCCAACACTTGTCTAGCATCCATCACGTTCATCCACTGCTCCACACTTTGTCCCATAGCTCCACCACACGACCATCTTTACCAGGGACTGGAATTGTCCGCCACCTCCACACTATATCATGGTGCCACTCTGCAGGCTCCTGCTGCTTCTGATGCCACCTTCACACTATATCATTGTGCCACTCTGCGGGCTCCTACTGCTTCTGATGCCGCCTTCACACTATATCATTGTGTCAGTCTGCGGGCTCCTGCTGCTGCTTCTGATGCCGCCTTCATACTACATCATTGTGCCACTCTGCCGCTCTTGCTGCTTCTGATGCCACCTTCACACTATATCATTGTGCCTTTCTGTGGGCTCCTGTGATGCCGCCTTCATATACATCATTGTGCCACTCTGCCGCTCATGCTGCTTCTGATGCCACCTTCACACTATATCATTGTGCCATTCTGTGGGCTCCTGTTGCTGCTTCTGATGCACCTTCACATATATATGTTGCACTCTGGGCTCCTTCTGCTGATGCTTCTGATCCGTCTCACACACTATATCATTGTGCCATTGCAGGCTCCTGCTGCTGTTTGATGCACACACACTATATCATTGTGCCACTCTGCCGTCTTGTTCTTAGCCACTCACAATATATCATGTTGCCACTCTGTGGGCTCCTGCTGCTGCTTCTGATGCCACCATCACACTATATGATTGTGCCACTCTGAGGGCTCGTGCTGCCTTCTGATGCCACCACACACTATATCATTGTGCACTCTGTGGGCTCCTCCTGCTGTCTGCTACTACTGATGCCACATCAAATGTATATCATTGTGCCACTCTGCGGGCTCCTGCAGCTTGGCTACTGATTCACCAACGCATGTATCATTGTGCCACTCTGCAGGCTCTGTGCTTCTGATGCCACCTCCACATCTTATCCTTGTGCCACTTTGTGGCCTCCTGTTGTGCTGCTGCAACTCCACACTATAGAATCGTGCCACTCTGTGGCTTCCTGTTACTGCCACCCATGTTGCTGTCACTGGATCCTGCTGTGAGCCACGTCCACACAAAAATCATTGTGCCACTCTGTGGCTATCCCTGTTGCTGTCACCATGTTGCTGCCACTGTGGGCTACTGCTGCTGCTCTGCTGCCACATCCACACTCTTATCATTGTGCCACTGGTGGCCTACCATGTTTCGCCACCTCCTAATTTGTCTCATTGTGGCCACTCTGCAGCCACTCATGCATGGATGCCAAACTGACCGCTGTCTCCCTGGAACCCTGTGATTTCCATAATGCTGTTTTCACCTCCATCACTCTATGACGTTGCCACTATATTTGGTTTCCCCCTTCATTTCATCTGTCAGAAGGATGAAAAGCTCAGGATTGATAGCCAAAAGCAGAGTGGTACAAGAACCCAGAGGACATGCAAGTATCCCATTTGCTGCTCATCTCTATTCTGGATTAACTCCTGTTTGTTTTTGGCTTTAGCAATAACTGATGGTTATAGACCGATGATAGAGGACACTGACGCGTGAAAAGAAGGGCAAATGATCAGTGACTAATGCAAATTACTGCCAACATCCTCTGCATCTTTGTGGGGGTTTCCACATGTATCCGCGTTTAACAGAACAGGTTTCTGTCGTAATCTATGGAATCATCTGATGTCAGTGTAAAAGAGTGCACTCTTTGATGTTATAGTGGGATTTGGTCCTCAGCTCGGTCCTTTCGAGCTGGCACAACTTACCTTGTCAGCTGCATTCCGCTTTGCTTATTGGGAAAGTTGGCCTAGTAAGTGCACATGGAAGTGAAGAGTGAAGCGATTCTGTAGAGCCGCGGCTGTCATACTAAAACACAACATGTTGAAGACCAAACCATGCTCCCTATGCATATATAGCATGGCACAACCTTCTACAAACACCCTACAGGCTTTCTGCAGCCATGGAAATGCTTGTTTTTTAAAGTGATGTTTTGATTCGATTCGGGTCGAATAAATTTATTCGAAAATCAGCGAATCGGGGCGAAACGAAATTTAACAAATTTGCCCATCTCTAGTGATGGACAAACTCCATCACCATCGGGGAGAGACTGCAACCAACAGGCTATAAGATGAAGAGGGGTATCCGAGAGGACAGTTCCTCAGGTTAGCCGGAATTGTAGCCCCATGAAGACTTTGTCCAACAATCCAGAGATCTGACATCCAAATTTGTTCAAAAAGTATTCCCAGTACTAAAATATAAGAGAGATTTCAGATTGCTGTCACCACAGAAAGGAAGACACTTCTTGTCCCCAAGACCAATAACTTTATACGACTGATTGGTACTTGATGAAAAAACAGGTTATGTCAGACAGATCCTAAACAAATATTGGCGTGTCCTGAGGCTGGATCGGATCTGACAAATAACATCTCTGCAGTACCTCAGTGACTTTACAGGGGGGAAAAACTTGCATGACAGATTGGTAACAGTCACACCACATGGCTTACCCCAAATCATGGGAGACTCCAATGCGGACTAGTGTTACCCTGGCAATACTTTCACAAGTTCCAGCATGGTGAGACTTTTCAATTAGAGATTATGCAAAACAGCGGGAAGGTCTATATGCTTACGTGTACTTGCCCACTGTGAGGTCATAACGCACCTCAAGATGAGAATACAGGACTAGGTGGAGGACATTAGAAACCAACGTGCCACGTCGGTGGCAAAGCATTTCACGCAATCACATAGTTATACGTTTGCAGGTTATCGAAAAAGGGGGGCAACTGGGACAGGCTTATCCAACAGAAAGAGGCCAAATGCATCTTCAAACTAGAACACAGTAGGCTAGAAACTGATTGTCTGCAACCAGAAGGAGACTTAGAGCGGCATGATGTAGCTGGCTGCATGACAACCCTCCCATCCTCCCACGATGCCCCGCTCTGAGGCAAGCACAATTCCAGCATGCAAAGGCCCATATGAGGTTTTGTGAGAAGCGCATGAGGCTGAGGCGAGACAGCAAGCAGGGGAGAGTGGATGTCGGATGCCAGAGGTTCGGCATAGGCGAGCGCTAAAAGATTTACATAGAGCATGATATGGTGATGTACTGGATAGGAGCGTGTGAATCCCTGTGCTATGTGTTGCCACAGTTAAACCTACTTGTGCTGGATATGAATTAGCCTAAATACTGTTGCCAGATCATCTGGGCTGTGTCGCACGCTGTGCGCTGAAGTTAGAGTTAAAATCTGCTGTTACTTCATGGAATAGTCCCATTGCAGAAGGCTTGGGCTATTTCACAATTACTGGTTTGTTAAAGTTAGAATCAGTGCTGCTGGACAAAATAAGCTTTTCCACTTCTGTAGCCTATCTGGCTGCTCAATAAGACTGGTTTTTAAAACTCAAATCTTGTTCTGCTGAATGCGAATAAGCCCCTACGTGGCCACAGAATAAGCAGATTGCATCTTTGTCTGTTAAAATCAGAAATGCTACTGCTGGACAAAATCTTCTATGCTACGTACAACAGTAACAAAAGAGAACGGGGCCAGTGGTGAGGGCCTATGCACCACCAGCACAGTATATAACACCAAAAGTTTGGACAAAAGATAATAAATAACTTATAATAAATGTCACAAAATCATCTTTATTTATCACAATAAAAATACATATAGGTACGGACAGAATATGGGGACTAAAGAAACGGATAAAAAGTGGCTTGTACAGAGGTAATAGCCAGAAAACAGAAGACTTAGAGGTTAGGTTGTGACAATCCATAAAAGATGAGGCATGGGAGGAGGAAACAAGCGTAAAAAGAAGAATTATATTTTTCACACAGCCAGATCTATAGTCTAAACAGGGTAGTAAATATACCATACCACAGGATAAGAAAACCAGCCACGGACCCGACACGTGTGTTTGCGATAGGCTTTATCAGGGGAGTGATTGTGTTGGGAGAGTCCAGTATTTAACCCCTTAAGGACGCAGGGTTTTTCCGCTCATTTCTCGCTCTCCAACTTCAAAAATCCATAACTTTTTCATTTTTACTGTTACAGACCGTGTGAGGGCTTATTTTGTGCGTAACAAATTTTACTTCCCGTAATGTTATTTATTTTAACATGCCGTGTACTGCGAAGCTGAAAAAAAATTCCATATGTGGAAAAAATGAAAAAAAAACGCAGTCACGTCTGTGGGCTCAGGTTTTTCAACTTTGACTGTGCACTCAAAAAACACCTCAGCTTTATTTTTGGTCGGTGCGATCACGGTGATACCAAATTTATATAGGTTTTATGTGTTTTAATACATTTTCAAAAAGTTAAGCGAAGTGTACAAAAAAGACAAAAAAAAATTTGCCATCTTCTGATGCTATAACTTTTCATACTTTGGTGCACGGAGATGTTTGAGGGTGTCATTGTTTGCAAAATGAGGCGACGTTATTGCTACATTTTGAGGTCTGTGCGACATTTGATCATTTTTATTTCATTTTTTAGTGTGATGTAAAAAGGTTGTAAAGTTGCATTCGGACATTTGGGCGCCATTTCCCGCCCGGAGAGTCACCGCCGGCTGTAAAACCGTTTTATTATTTTGATTAGATGGGCATTTTGGGACGCGGGTGATACTAATATGTTTGTGATTTTTACTTTTATTATGTTTTATATCAGTTCTAGGGATGGGGGTCGGGTGATTTGAATTTTAATATTTATACATTTTTTTTATTTTTAAACTTATTTTTTTCTTTTTTTTCCCACTATTTCTTTGACCATCTAGGGTACATTAACCCTAGATGGTCCGATGCTCCAACCATATACTGCAATACTTCTGTATTGCAATATATGGGCATTTTGAGGTCATTCATTACAAGAGCCACTGGCTCATTGTAACGACTCTCAGAAGCCATGTAGCCTCGTGTCAAAAAGAAGAATCGAGGCTACCATGGCAACCGATCGCCGCCCCCGATGACGTTCGGGGGGCGCGGCGATCGTAAAAAAAAGATGCCGGCGCCCGCTCGCCGCCAGTCTTTACACGCGCGGGCGACTTAACAAACTACAGAAAAGGCAAGCGACTGGCGGTGCACGTAAACACCGCCCACGGCCAGGAGTGTATGATGCGCATGCGCTGGGAAACAGCAAAGCATGCGGAGAACACCCGCGTGTCAGGCTGGCATAGAGACCCGGCACATGAACATATGGAACACATGCGCATGCGCAGGGCAGGGAGAAACCTAACAGGGGGAGATAAGGCATAAAAGGAATACATACAGGGAAAGTGCATTAGGAAAAAGTACATAAACCAACTCAACTTATATTGCACATGAGCCCAATAAAATGTGTGGAAAATTAGTACATCGTGCATAATAATAGTATGTAAAGCAGGATAAAAACCTGTGTTATAATAATATTGCAAAAAAGCATAATTATATTGCACCAAACCCCATATACGACAGACAAATGAGCAAGTGAAAAATGCAAGATATATACACATAAACAACAGTGTTCTAACGTGTCACAAAAATGAATAATCGATTATGGCTCATAATACAGACATTAGTAATATATAATGCAAATTGCAAGTGATGTATATACATGAAGGGGAAAAAGGAAAATACATAAAGGGAAAGATTGTTAGTGAATGGTGCAAAGTGAAAAACCCCGTGCAAAAGTGAACACGCGTGAATAGGAAGGTTGTGTCGCCGAGGAATTGGATAATTAGGCCAATGCATTGTGGATGAGTTTAGAAGAGGGCAGCATACTCCAAGGGGATCTATAAAAAAAACAAAGAAACATAAAAGACACCAAATAATAAGAAACAATCAAACAGATAAACCAAAGGATAAATGACACAAAGTGGTACCATAAACATAGAACATAAACATAAAAAATGAAAATGCATTAAAACCATTGAGGAACCTGAAGCATAAGGAAGAGGGGGTGGAAGCGATGTACAAAGTAACAAGTTTAACTTTGCAAAAATATTATTTCCCTGTAACATCAATATGACATCTATAATTTTTCAATTTCAGTAGGGAGAGCTGGGTAAGAAGTATGATGGCTGATGTTTTCATTGATATTATTAGGAGCTATATTACCTTTTGATTAATTTTATTCAAAATTATGGGTAGAACAAAGTGCAATTGGAATTTTTTTTAGTTTAGTTAATAATTTTATATTTTAATACATCAGATCTCTTTGTGTCCCAAAAGGCCTGATCTGATTTTATTTTGGTTTTTTATATGCATACTAGGGAAAGGACCAATTGTATAATCAAAAAGGGGCTACAAGCACGCTGCCGATTTAGTTTACCCAAAAAGTTAGACACCATTTAAGAGTAGCTCTACCTTTGAAATAATAATAGGCTTTGCTAAATTCACCTAATTACAGACTATCAACTGTTCATACCACTAGTCCTAGCACATCAAATTGCAGTCCTATTTAAAATTAAATGTGCTCACTTTGGGAGAATCCATATGCCCCCAATGCAGGTCCAGAGTTCCAAAGTCTCTACAACATCCATTCTACAGTATGCTACCACTATCCTCAATTAAGCCTTTTATAGGGGAAAATCAACCACTCTTTCCGACATTTGACGTAATAGTACTGCATAGCGGGAGGTGGGGACGAGGCAGTTCCGCAAATTAGAGCATATACGATGTCATGTTTGGCCCCATGCATCTAAACACCGCGATGAGAAATCTCGATCGGGGTGTTAAATCCTAACCGACCGCGGTCCCGACGCTGACGCGGCAGTTAGGGGCATTTAAAGTGAATGGACCTTACCGGCGCTTACCGGTGGGGTCCGCTGTTCCGAGAGCAGCATTGGGACCAGTGACGGGGCCCGGCTGCGCGATCCTCCTTCCGGCTGTAACACACTGAGCATGCGTCGAATAGCGTGACAATGCTTGAACAAACATGTGAGAATAGCTTTAACAAGCAATCAGTGGAATTCGCTTGTTCAAAGCTACCGTGAAAAGTAAATTTAAAAAGTTAAAATCATTAAAATAAAAACAATTAATAAAAAAAGAAATTTTAAACAAAGTTAAGCTCCCTAAAAACAAATATTCTCTAATACACACAATTAACAATGAGAGAAAAAAACAAAATCGACCAAAAAAACCCCATATTTGGATCGTCGCCGTCGTAACTCGTACAATAAATCAAAACATTATTGGACCCACTCGTGAAGCCCGTAAAAAAAAAAACCGAAAAACGGACAAAAATGTACATTTTTCATAAAAATCTGACAAAAATGTAATAAAAAGTGATCAAAAAAAGTTATGTGCACCAAACTGGTACCACTGAAAGAACAACTCAACACGTAAAAAATAAGCCCTAAAACTAGCTCTGTGCAACCAAAAAAAGATTAAAGTTATCTACGAAAAGATGGCGATGCAAAAACAAATAGATTTCCTCTATATTAGTTTTTTATCCAGAAATTGTAAAAATAAATGAAAAACTATATAAATCACTGTAATTGTGAGTGATCTGTAGAAATAATGATAATAGTAGTTGTTTAGGTACGTGTGTAAGACCCCCCAAAAATACAAAAAGAAGTCCAACAATAAATTTTGTTGTGCCATTTGTTTTTTCACCCATACATTCCAAGAGTAAGCTAAGACAAATAACAAATGAAGTCTTCTGATGCCGCCTTCATACTACATCATTGTGCCACTCTGCCGCTCTTGCTGCTTCTGATGCCACCTTCACACTATATCATTGTGCCTTTCTGTGGGCTCCTGTTGCTGCTTCTGATGCCGCCTAACCTCACATATATGATGTTGTCACTCTGGGCTCCTTCTGCTGATGCTTCTGATTCCGTCTCCACACTATATCATTGTGCCATTGCAGGCTCCTGCTGCTGTTTGATGCAACAACACACTATATCATTGTGCCACTCGCCGTCTTGATAGCTTAGCCACTCACAATATATCATTTGCCACTCTGTGGGCTCTGTGCTGCTTCTGATGCCACATCACACTATATGATTGTGCCACTTGAGGGCTCGTGCTGCCTTCTGATGCCACCACACACTATATCATTGTGCACTCTGTGGGCTCCTCCTGCTGTCTGCTATACTGATGCCACATCAAATTATATCATTGTGCCATCTGCGGGCTCCTGCAGCTGTGGCTACTGATTCACCAACGCACTGCTATCATTGTGCCACTCTGCAGGCTCTGTGCTTCTGATGCCACCTCCACACTTATCCTTGTGCCACTTTGTGGCCTCCTGTTGCTGCTGCTGCAACTCCACACTATAAATCTGTGCCACTCTGTGGCTTTCCCTGTTACTGCCACCATGTTGCTGCACTGTGGATCCTGCTGCTGATGCCACGTCCACACAAATCATTGTGCCACTCTGTGGCATCCCTGTTGCTGTCACCATGTTGCTGCCACCTGTGGGCTCTGCTGCTGCTTCTGCTGCCACCACCTCCACACTCTTATCATTGTGCCACTGTGGCCTCCATGTTTCCGCCACCTCCATAATTTGTCATTGTGCCACTCTGCAGCCACTCATGTGATGCCAACTGACCGCTGTCTCCCTGGAACCCTGTGATTTCCATAATGCTGTTTTCACCTCCATCACTCTATGACGTTGCCACTATATTTGGTTTCCCCCTTCATTTCATCTGTCAGAAGGATGAAAAGCTCAGGATTGATAGCCAAAAGCAGAGTGGTACAAGAACCCAGAGGACATGCAAGTATCCCATTTGCTGCTCATCTCTATTCTGGATTAACTCCTGTTTGTTTTTGGCTTTAGCAATAACTGATGGTTATAGACCGATGATAGAGGACACTGACGCGTGAAAAGAAGGGCAAATGATCAGTGACTAATGCAAATTACTGCCAACATCCTCTGCATCTTTGTGGGGGTTTCCACATGTATCCGCGTTTAACAGAACAGGTTTCTGTCGTAATCTATGGAATCATCTGATGTCAGTGTAAAAGAGTGCACTCTTTGATGTTATAGTGGGATTGGTCCTCAGCTCGGTCCTTTCGAGCTGGCACAACTTACCTTGTCAGCTGCATTCCGCTTTGCTTATTGGGAAAGTTGGCCTAGTAAGTGCACATGGAAGTGAAGAGTGAAGCGATTCTGTAGAGCCGCGGCTGTCATACTAAAACACAACATGTTGAAGACCAAACCATGCTCCCTATGCATATATAGCATGGCACAACCTTCTACAAACACCCTACAGGCTTTCTGCAGCCATGGAAATGCTTGTTTTTTAAAGTGATGTTTTGATTCGATTCGGGTCGAATAAATTTATTCGAAAATCAGCGAATCGGGGCGAAACGAAATTTAACAAATTTGCCCATCTCTAGTGATGGACAAACTCCATCACCATCGGGGAGAGACTGCAACCAACAGGCTATAAGATGAAGAGGGGTATCCGAGAGGACAGTTCCTCAGGTTAGCCGGAATTGTAGCCCCATGAAGACTTTGTCCAACAATCCAGAGATCTGACATCCAAATTTGTTCAAAAAGTATTCCCAGTACTAAAATATAAGAGAGATTTCAGATTGCTGTCACCACAGAAAGGAAGACACTTCTTGTCCCCAAGACCAATAACTTTATACGACTGATTGGTACTTGATGAAAAAACAGGTTATGTCAGACAGATCCTAAACAAATATTGGCGTGTCCTGAGGCTGGATCGGATCTGACAAATAACATCTCTGCAGTACCTCAGTGACTTTACAGGGGGGAAAAACTTGCATGACAGATTGGTAACAGTCACACCACATGGCTTACCCCAAATCATGGGAGACTCCAATGCGGACTAGTGTTACCCTGGCAATACTTTCACAAGTTCCAGCATGGTGAGACTTTTCAATTAGAGATTATGCAAAACAGCGGGAAGGTCTATATGCTTACGTGTACTTGCCCACTGTGAGGTCATAACGCACCTCAAGATGAGAATACAGGACTAGGTGGAGGACATTAGAAACCAACGTGCCACGTCGGTGGCAAAGCATTTCACGCAATCACATAGTTATACGTTTGCAGGTTATCGAAAAAGGGGGGCAACTGGGACAGGCTTATCCAACAGAAAGAGGCCAAATGCATCTTCAAACTAGAACACAGTAGGCTAGAAACTGATTGTCTGCAACCAGAAGGAGACTTAGAGCGGCATGATGTAGCTGGCTGCATGACAACCCTCCCATCCTCCCACGATGCCCCGCTCTGAGGCAAGCACAATTCCAGCATGCAAAGGCCCATATGAGGTTTTGTGAGAAGCGCATGAGGCTGAGGCGAGACAGCAAGCAGGGGAGAGTGGATGTCGGATGCCAGAGGTTCGGCATAGCCGAGCGCTAAAAGATTTACATAGAGCATGATATGGTGATGTACTGGATAGGAGCGTGTGAATCCCTGTGCTATGTGTTGCCACAGTTAAACCTACTTGTGCTGGATATGAATTAGCCTAAATACTGTTGCCAGATCATCTGGGCTGTGTCGCACGCTGTGCGCTGAAGTTAGAGTTAAAATCTGCTGTTACTTCATGGAATAGTCCCATTGCAGAAGGCTTGGGCTATTTCACAATTACTGGTTTGTTAAAGTTAGAATCAGTGCTGCTGGACAAAATAAGCTTTTCCACTTCTGTAGCCTATCTGGCTGCTCAATAAGACTGGTTTTTAAAACTCAAATCTTGTTCTGCTGAATGCGAATAAGCCCCTACGTGGCCACAGAATAAGCAGATTGCATCTTTGTCTGTTAAAATCAGAAATGCTACTGCTGGACAAAATCTTCTATGCTACGTACAACAGTAACAAAAGAGAACGGGGCCAGTGGTGAGGGCCTATGCACCACCAGCACAGTATATAACACCAAAAGTTTGGACAAAAGATAATAAATAACTTATAATAAATGTCACAAAATCATCTTTATTTATCACAATAAAAATACATATAGGTACGGACAGAATATGGGGACTAAAGAAACGGATAAAAAGTGGCTTGTACAGAGGTAATAGCCAGAAAACAGAAGACTTAGAGGTTAGGTTGTGACAATCCATAAAAGATGAGGCATGGGAGGAGGAAACAAGCGTAAAAAGAAGAATTATATTTTTCACACAGCCAGATCTATAGTCTAAACAGGGTAGTAAATATACCATACCACAGGATAAGAAAACCAGCCACGGACCCGACACGTGTGTTTGCGATAGGCTTTATCAGGGGAGTGATTGTGTTGGGAGAGTCCAGTATTTAACCCCTTAAGGACGCAGGGTTTTTCCGCTCATTTCTCGCTCTCCAACTTCAAAAATCCATAACTTTTTCATTTTTACTGTTACAGACCGTGTGAGGGCTTATTTTGTGCGTAACAAATTTTACTTCCCGTAATGTTATTTATTTTAACATGCCGTGTACTGCGAAGCTGAAAAAAAATTCCATATGTGGAAAAAATGAAAAAAAAACGCAGTCACGTCTGTGGGCTCAGGTTTTTCAACTTTGACTGTGCACTCAAAAAACACCTCAGCTTTATTTTTGGTTCGGTGCGATCCGGTGATACCAAATTTATATAGGTTTTATGTGTTTTAATACATTTTCAAAAAGTAAGCGAAGTGTACAAAAAGACAAAAAAAAATTTGCCATCTTCTGATGCTGATAACTTTTCATACTTTGGTGCACGGAGATGTTGAGGGTGTCATTGTTTGCAAAATGAGGCGACGGTTTATTGCTACCATTTTGAGGTCTGTGCGACATTTGATCATTTTTATTTCATTTTTTAGTGTGATGTAAAAAGGTGTAAAAGTTGCATTCGGACATTTGGGCGCCATTTCCCGCCCGGAGAGTCACCGCCGGCTGTAAAACCGTTTTATTATTTTGATTAGATGGGCATTTTGGGACGCGGGTGATAACTAATATGTTTGTGATTTTTACTTTTATTATGTTTTATATCAGTTCTAGGGATGGGGGTCGGGTGATTTGAATTTTAATATTTATACATGTTTTTTTATTTTTAAACTTATTTTTTTCTTTTTTTTCCCACTATTTCTTTGACCATCTAGGGTACATTAACCCTAGATGGTCCGATGCTCCAACCATATACTGCAATACTTCTGTATTGCAATATATGGGCATTTTGAGGTCATTCATTACAAGAGCCACTGGCTCATTGTAACGACTCTCAGAAGCCATGTAGCCTCGTGTCAAAAAGAAGAATCGAGGCTACCATGGCAACCGATCGCCGCCCCCGATGACGTTTCGGGGGGCGCGGCGATCGTAAAAAAAAGATGCCGGCGCCCGCTCGCCGCCAGTCTTTACACGCGCGGGCGACTTAACAAACTACAGAAAAGGCAAGCGACTGGCGGTGCACGTAAACACCGCCCACGGCCAGGAGGTGTATGATGCGCATGCGCGGGAAACAGCAAAGCATGCGCGAGAACACCCGCGTGTCAGGCTGGCATAGAGACCCGGCACATGAACATATGGAACACATGCGCATGCGCAGGGCAGGGAGAAACCTAACAGGGGGAGAAAGGCATAAAAGGAATACATACAGGGAAAGTGCATTAGGAAAAAGTACATAAACCAACTCAACTTATATTGCACATGAGCCCAATAAAATGTGTGGAAAATTAGTACATCGTGCATAATAATAGTATGTAAAGCAGGATAAAAACCTGTGTTATAATAATATTGCAAAAAAGCATAATTATATTGCACCAAACCCCATATACGACAGACAAATGAGCAAGTGAAAAATGCAAGATATATACACATAAACAACAGTGTTCTAACGTGTCACAAAAATGAATAATCGATTATGGCTCATAATACAGACATTAGTAATATATAATGCAAATTGCAAGTGATGTATATACATGAAGGGGAAAAAGGAAAATACATAAAGGGAAAGATTGTTAGTGAATGGTGCAAAGTGAAAAACCCCGTGCAAAAGTGAACACGCGTGAATAGGAAGGTTGTGTCGCCGAGGAATTGGATAATTAGGCCAATGCATTGTGGATGAGTTTAGAAGAGGGCAGCATACTCCAAGGGGATCTATAAAAAAAACAAAGAAACATAAAAGACACCAAATAATAAGAAACAATCAACAGATAAACCAAAGGATAAATGACACAAAGTGGTACCATAAACATAGAACATAAACATAAAAAATGAAAATGCATTAAAACCATTGAGGAACCTGAAGCATAAGGAAGAGGGGGTGGAAGCGATGTACAAAGTAACAAGTTTAACTTTGCAAAAATATTATTTCCCTGTAACATCAATATGACATCTATAATTTTTCAATTTCAGTAGGGAGAGCTGGGTAAGAAGTATGATGGCTGATGTTTTCATTGATATTATTAGGAGCTATATTACCTTTTGATTAATTTTATTCAAAATTATGGGTAGAACAAAGTGCAATTGGAATTTTTTTTAGTTTAGTTAATAATTTTATATTTTAATACATCAGATCTCTTTGTGTCCCAAAAGGCCTGATCTGATTTTATTTTGGTTTTTTATATGCATACTAGGGAAAGGACCAATTGTATAATCAAAAAGGGGCTACAAGCACGCTGCCGATTTAGTTTACCCAAAAACGTTAGACACCATTTAAGAGTAGCTCTACCTTTGACAATAATAATAGGCTTTGACTAAATTCACCTAATTACAGACTATCAACTGTTCATACCACATATGTCCTAGCACATCAAATGCAGTCCTATTTTAAAACTTAAATGTGCTCACTATTGGAGAATACCATAGCCCCCAATACAGGTCCAGAGTTCCAGAAGTCTCTACCAACATCCATTCTACAGTATGCTACCACTATCCTCAATTAAGCCTTTTATAGGGGAAAATTCAACCACCTTTCCGACATTTGACGTAATAGTACTGCATAGCGGGAGGTGGGGCAGAAAGCAGTCTCCGCAAATTGAGCATATTAAGAATGTCATGATTTGGCCCCCGTGCATCTAAACAACCGCGATGAGAAATCTCGATCGGGGTGTTAAATCCTAACCGCCGCGGTCCGGCTGACCGCGGCAGTTAGGGGGCATTTAAAGTGAATGGACCTTACCGGCGCTTACCGGTGGGGTCCGCTGTTCCGAGAGCAGCATTGGGAACCAGTGACGGCCGGCTGCGCGATCCTCCTTCCGGCTGTAACACACTGAGTCATGCGTCGAATAGCGTGACAATGCTTGAACAAACATGTTGAAGAATAGCTTTAACAAGCAATCAGTGGATCGCTTGTTCAAAGCTACCTGAAAAGTAAATTTAAAAAGTTAAAATCATTAAAATTAAAAACAATTTAATAAAAAAAGTAAATTTTAAACAAAGTTAAGCTCCCTAAAAACAAATATTCCTATACCGTCAATAACAATAGAGAAAAAAACAAAATCGACCAAAAAACCCCAATATTTGGGATCGTCGCCGTCGTAACTCGTACCAATAAACTCAGAATACATTATTGGACCCACTCGGTGAAAGCCCGTAAAAAAAAAAACCGAAAAACGGCAAAAATGTACATTTTTCATAAAAATCTGACAAAAATGTAATAAAAAGTGATCAAAAAAAGTTATGTGCACCAAACTGGTACCACTGAAAGAACAACTCAACACGTAAAAAATAAGCCCTAAACTAGCTCTGTCAACCAAAAAAAGATAAAGTTAGTCTACGAAAAGATGGCGATGCAAAACAAATTAGATTTCCTCTATATTAGTTTTTATCCAGAAATTGTAAAAATAAATGAAAAACTATATAAATCACTGTAATTGTGAGGTCTGTAGAATAATGATAATAGTAGTTGTTTAGGTACGGTGTAAGACCCCCAAAAATACACAAAAGAGTCAACCAATTATAATTTTGCCATTTTTTTTCACCCATACATTCAAGAGTAAGCTAAGACAAATAACAAATGAAGTCTTCTGATGCCGCCTTCATACTACATCATTGTGCCACTCTGCCGCTCATGCTGCTTCTGATGCCACCTTCACACTATATCATTGTGCCATTCTGTGGGCTCCTGTTGCTGCTTCTGATGCCACCTTCACACTATATGATTGTGCCACTCTGCGGGCTCCTTCTGCTGATGCTTCTGATTCCGTCTTCACACTATATCATTGTGCCACTCTGCAGGCTCCTGCTGCTGCTTTTGATGCCACCAACACACTATATCACAGCTGTGCCTCTGCCGCTCTTGCTGCTTCTTATCCACCTTCACAATTATCATTGTGCCACTCTGTGGGCTCCTGTGCTGCTCTGATGCCACCCCATCACACTAATGATTGTGCCACCTGTGGGTCCTCCTGCTGCTGCCTTCTGAGGCCACCTCACATTATATCATGTTGCCACTCTGCTGGGGCTCCTGCAGCTCTCTGCTACTGATGCCACCAACGCACTGTATCATTGTGCCACTCTGCAGGCCTCCTGCTGCTTCTGATGCCACCCCACACTTATCATTGTGCCACTCTGTGGGCTCCCTGCTGCTGCTACTACTGATGCCAACTTCACATTATTCATTGTGCCACTCTGCGGCTCCTGCAGCGCTGCTGCTACTGATTGCACCAACGCACTGTATCATTGTGCCACTCTGCAAGCTCCTGCTGCTTCTGATGCCACCTCCACACACGCTTATCTTGTGCCACTTTGTGGCCTCCTGTTGTGCGCTGCCAGCTCCACACTATATAATTGTGCCACTCTGTGCTTTCCCTGTTACTGCCCCATGTTGCTGCCACCTGTGGGATCCTGCTGCTGATGCCACGTCCACACAAATCATTGTGCCACTCTGTGGCTTCCCTGTTGCTGCACCATGTTGCTGCCACCTGTGGGCTCCTGCTGCTGCTTCTGCTGCCACCACCTCCACACTCTTATCATTGTGCCACTTTGTGGCCTCCATGTTTCCGCCACCCCATCCATAATTTTTCATTGTGCCACTCTGCAGCCTACTCATGCTGATGCCAACTGACCGCTGCTCCCTGGAACACCCTGTGATTCCATAATGCTGTTTTCACCCTCCATCACTCTATCCGTTGCCACTATTTGGTTTCCCCCTTCATTTCATCGGTCAGAAGGATGAAAAGCTCAGGATTGATAGCCAAAAGCAGGAGTGGATACAGAACCCAGAGGACATGCAAGTATCCCATTTCCTGCTCTCTCTTCTTGGATTAACTCCTGTGTGTTTTGGCTAAGCAATACTGATGGATTATGACCGATTGATAGAGGACACTGACGCGTGAAAAGAAGGGCAAAATGATCAGTGACCTCAATGCAAATTACTGCCAACATCCTCTGCACTTTTGGGGGATTTCCACATGTATCCGCGTTTAACAGAACAGGTTCTGTCGTAATCTATGGAATCATCTGATGTCAGTGTAAAAAGAGTGCACTCTGATGTTATAGTGGGATCTTGGTCCTCAGCTCGGTCCTTTCGAGCTGGCACAGACGTTACCTTGTCAGGCTGCATTCCCCTTTGCTTATTTGGAAAGTTGGCCTAGTAAGTGCACATGGAAGTGAAGAGTGAAGCGATTCTTAGAGCCGCGGCTGTCATACTAAAACACAAACATTGTTGAAGACCAAACCATGCTCCCTATGCATATATAAGCGGCACAACCTCACAACACCCTACAGGCTTCTGCAGCCAGGAAATGCTGTTTTTTAAAGTGATATGTTTTGATTCGATTCGGGTCAATCAAATTTATTCGAAAATTCAGCGAATCGGTGCAAACGAATTTAACAATTTGCCCCATCTCTAGTGATGGACAACCATCACCCACGGGGAGAGACTGCAACCAACGGCTTTTAAGATGAAGAGGGGTATTCCGGAGGACAGTTCCTCAGGTATGCCGGAATTGTAGCCCCACTGAAGACTTTGTCCAACAATCCAGATCTGACATCCAAATTTGTTCAAAAAGTATTCCCCAGTACTAAAATATAGAGAGATTTCAGTTGCTGTCACCACAGAAAGGAAGACACTTCTTGTCCCAAGACCAATAACTTTATACGACTGATTGGTACCTTTGATGAAAAACAGGTTATGTCAAACAATCCTAAACAAATATTGGCGTGTCCTGAGGCTGGATCCGATCTACAAATAACATCTCTGCAGTACCCTCAGTGACTTTAGGAGGGGAAAAAACTGCATGACAGATTGGTCAACAGTCACCACCACAGGCTTACCCCAAATCATGGGAGACTCCAATGCGGACTAGTGTTACCTGGCAATACTTTCACAAGTTCCAGCACTGGTGAGACTTTTCAAATTAAGAGATTATGCAAAACGCAGGGAAGGTCTATGCTTACGTGTACTTGCCCACTGTGAGGTCATAACGCACCCTCAAGATGAGAATACAGGACTAGGTGGAGGACAGAAACCAACGTGCCACGTCGGTGGCAAAGCATTTCACCACAATCACAATAGTTTATACGTTTGCGGTTAATCGAAAAAGGGGGGCAACTGGGACAGGCTTATCCAACAGAAAAGGCCAAATGCATCTTCAAACTAGACACAGTAGGCTAGAACTGATTGTCTGCAACCAGAAGGAGACTGAGAGCGGCATGATGTAGCTGTGCTGCATGCAACCCCTCCCATCCTCCCACGATGCCCCGCTCTGCAGGCAAGCACAATTCCAGCATGCAAAGGCCCATATGAGTTCTGTGAGAAGCGCATGAGGCTGAGGCGAGACAGCAAGGGGGGAGAAGTGGATGTCGGAGTGCCAGAGGTTCGGCATAAGATTGTCTCCATACCGGCTCCACACGTCGCTCCATAGCTGCCTCCACACTATCGTCTTTACAGCTGCCACTCCACACGATTTCTCCAGTGCTTGCCTCCACCTTTGTCATCCATCGCTGCCCTTGCCTCCCAAAGTCTCTCCATACTGCCTCCACACGTCTACCCTTAGCATGAACTGTGTGCCAAGCTGCCTTTTCGGGTGTTTACCTGCGTGATTTTCTGAGTTTTTTATATGGGTCCACTCATTTTGACAATGGATTCAAATCTGTATACTTAGTGTGGCCCCCCCCCCATTGTTTTGGCCTCCCACACATATCTTCCTCGCCTCACACTCTGTCACTCTTGTCGCGCCATGCTGTTGCCCATAATTTGGCATATGGTACGATTAGCACCTCAGATGCAATCCCTGCTGCTGCCCCTGCGTTTCTGGTCCATTTCCGGGTGTTTCCATCCTTTTCTGGGTTCCCAGTGTTTGGCCAAGCTTCCCTGTTGCAGGATCCTGGTCCCCATTGAAAAAGCCTCGAGTCTTCTCCCAGCTTCAAATGGGCTCGTTATTCGAGACAGCCACTCGAGCATCAGAAAAAGTTTGCTCGAATAACGAGCACCCGAGCATTTTTAGTGCTTCTCATCTCTAGACCTTACCACCATTATTAAAAGAATTCACTTAAGGAAGGACATGTTTTAATTACCAATTTGTTCCCCACCAATAAAAAGCCACTCCACTTGAACCAATTCTCTTATTCTTTTTCTACTGGAAAAGGAGAAAGGAGAAGAGAATATTTTCCAGTGTTCATCCTCTTCTTGAGACTACTTTGCAGGCTATAATTTTCTAAGGTAGGTATGTCATGGTCATTTGTATTGTGGACCCACTGAACTACCACTAACCGCAAACCAATGATACCTTGTAGCCAGTTTTAAGTGGCAACCAGGTATCACTAGAGCCACTGCAAAGTGGGTTGGACTTGCTGTGGTGGTGATTCCACCAGGTCCGCATCCACAGGCACAACTTTTGCCCGCGATAGTGGTCCAAGTGAAGGTACAGAATCGGCAAGCAGAATTGAGTCATGGTCATACAGAAGGTAGGACAAACGGGGCACAGGATCGGACTCGGGATGTAGCACAATGTCAGGAAACGGCAGAGAATCGATGGTCATAACGTAGTAGAAGGTCACGCGTATAATACACAGGATCACAATGAAAGCTTTCCTCTAGGCTATGAGGCACAACAGGTCCCGGCAGGGGGGTCACAAGAAGAGGCCTGCTATTCCTGTCAGTTGCCCAGCCCAGCTCAAATTTAGCGTGGTGCTGGCCCTTTAAATCTTACAGAGCCGGTACAGGCACCGGAACAGAGGATGCCGCTGGAGCGTGAAGATGTAAGACTCGTGAGTGCCCGTACTGGGGGCACACAGGTACGCCTGAGACGTGGGTTCCATGGAGCAACCCTGACAATCGATCCATAAGAAGAGGAAGCATGTTTATGAATAATTCTACTAATTTCTGAAGATTGTGGGCTAAATATGTTGTTAATAGAACTGGTATCCTTGTTTGTTTCATCTTTTGCATAACTAGTATTAGGGTTAATTAAATATAGTTCATTGTTTTTCGGAGACTACATTTATGGCCCTTTTGGCATCCTTTGGGATATACTCTTTTTTTTCCCATTCTAGAGCATGCATTTGAGATTGACTAGGCATGTTTTCAGTTTCACTACATTCTGTTTTTGTTCTACTTTAGCCTCTCCTGCGCGAGCACCCGGCCAATCATCCATAAGATAGAGGAAGATGTTTATAATACATTCTAACTAATTTCTGAAATAGGTGGCTAAAGTGTTAATAGAACTGGTATCCGTTTTGTTTCATCTTTGCTAACTTCGTAGTAAGGGTTAATTAAAATATACTTTATTGGTTTCTGAGACTACCTTTATGCCCTTTTTAGCATCCATTTGGGATATCCTTTTTTTTTTTCCATTTCTAAGTCTATGAGTCCATTTGAATTGAGCTAGGCATGTTTTCGTTTCAACTACAATTCTGTTTTTTGTTCTACTTTAGTCTCTCCTGCTTAATCTCCTTTGATGGTATGCGAAGGATGATGAGAATTGGACGGTATAGAATCCTATTACAATTTCATCTGAATGAGTGTGTGAGCAAAAATTGTAATGTGTTGTCAATTGAGAGAGAGTTCACAAATGTGGTAATGGGCAGGAAACCCATGCCCCCCAAGATGATCACGCGTGCCATCATGCACCTACCACACCAGAATCAAAAGGGATTATTGTCTTGAAAAGATAGTACAACTCTCTCCTGCCCGGACATAATACGTTTTCTAGAGGGGAAAATTTGGCCCAAATACTGACAACTTTACTCGAAACACATCAAACAAAAGATATGAGATCCTGGATAGAACAAACCAATGATCATAAATTCCTTCAATCGGGTGTATATGTACTATGGTTGTCAAGATTGACCTCAAGGCAGACAGTCATTGTACGCAGAATGGAGTTATAGAGTGAGATCACCTCACAGGTCAACCGGACAGGTGCCCCACTCCTAGACCCTGTTTTCCCATTGCCAAGAACCACAATTCCTAAGTATTCTGTAAATATCCTGGTTCACAAACAGACAAGGGGCTGCACTAAGTGATTGTAGCTATCCACACAATTTTTCATTCTACGGCTTGAGAATGCTATTTGGGCGGGCATATGTGGGGGTCTAACTACCCTTATGTGTTTTGTGCTAGGCATGGAATATAGATATTTTTGGATATTGTGGGTTTAACAAGTTGGCTTGATTCTCAGTTAAGACACCCAGTGAAACTCCCTCCTCTATTAATTTAGACAGTTTCATGTTGTTTCCCCATGGCAACCAATCAAGCTCCCCTTTAAAATATTCATGGGCACTGGTAAAATGAAAGCTGAGTCTGTGATTGGTTGCCATGGGCAACTAGGAATATTCTGATTTTTACATAGCTTGATAAACTGCCCCAATGTGTCATTATTTAGAAGTATGTCCTGTTTTATTATTGTTGTAAATTGTATCTACCTCTAATTATTTTGTATAATATCCATACATCTTTACACAAACGTATAACAGATGTCAATCTTCAGGTTAAATTTTTGCGATGTTTACATATACCATATATATAACCAAACATGATGCTTGAAAAAACCTAACTTGGCTTATACTTGACACACTGCCAACATCAGTGTGTGTGGTGGCCATCTGTAAACAAAACATTGGGGCCATTTACTTACCCGTCGCATCCTTCGGATCCACGGCTGGTTCCCGACGCTGATTCGGGTTCTCGCCGGGATTCAATCAGTTCCGTGCGCCGATATTCCAGGTGTCCGGCTGCTCCGCCGAGTCCCGCTGGCAGTTCACTGCTTTTTTCTGGTGTATGTGAGTGCTTGTCTTGCGACCCTAATGGCTTTTTAAATTCTGGCGGTTTTTTCCGAATCTTCGGGTTGTCCGTGGCCACGCCCCCGAAAAAAATTTTCTGCTGCGCGAAAGAAATCGATCGGGTGCGCAAACAAATTCCGAATACACCTGCAAAAGAGAAATTCGCCGAAAAATCCATACGGTTCGCGGGCTGCACAGAATGTGCCCCCATAGATGTCCGAATCGGAGAATACATGCGTTAGCAAATCGAGAACCGTATGTGGTATCCGGAAAGAGCCGTAGCTAGCAAAATAAACGAAGATACCGATCAACTAACTAGTAAGTGCAACATGTCAGAATCGGGCAAACCCGATGACTCAAAAACTCAGTACCATCAATACGTGGGTCAGTGGACGACGAGGATAAAGACGTGGTGCGCTAGTGGTAGAGATTTTGGTGAGGCTGGCATTGGGCTGCTTGGCTGTATCACTAATACGTGCAAGCACTGGCTATATACTAAGGTGGCAAGCACTGGCTATATACTAAGGTGCAAGCAACTTGCTATATAACTAGGTGCAAGCACTGGCTATATACTAAGGTGCAACACTGGCTATATACTGAGGTGGCTCAATATATGGGGCTAGAGGTGGCAATATACTGGGTGGCTGCAGTTATGTACTGGGGGCATATGCTGGCTATTTAAAGGGGAAGTTGTGACCAATGATTTCACACCAGATTCTTCTACTCGATCAATAGGTTTTTCCAGTTTTTTGTGTTAAAATTAGTGTATTTGGCTTTATACTCTGTCGTAGGTTTGTGGGGAGAGCGAAGGGTCTTATTCTCAGTATATACAGTAACATATTATATAGATTTCCGGAACTCACACTTAATGTTCAAATCGCTAACATGCTTATATATTATTATCATAACATAGATGCAGGGAACGCCCCACAATGACTTTCAGTAGTCATCTGGTATCACCGTAGTCTCTTCAACCAGTTGACATAACTATGTGACAGCTTCAGACGACATTGCTTCTCGTTCTTTTTAAATCACATCTTTTTAGTTTCGGTATTCACTATTTTTCAAGTTGAAATTATTTGAATAAACCAACACAAGTGTAGCACTTTGAAGTTTTGTAAATTATGTGTCCCCCTGTTGCATGTCCTTTCGCTTTGTCTAGAAGCTATAAATCACACATACCCCAGCTCAGTCATGATTAAGGTGGTAATACTATTCAAACGCGTTGATGTAACAAATGGTATTTCATCAGCTCCTTAAGGTGGTATTCCAACAAGACAAGTTTCTTATATGCTCATGATAACAAAATAACACATTGCTCTTATTCACTGTTATTATACAAAATGCGCATTTCCCTGATATACGTCCAACCTGCCTCTATCATCCTGCTGTACACATTTTCAGTTTTCCCCTATACACCCCCTGTAGTCTTCCTCTTAGTGGTCACGGCGTGGCAATCTTTGAGAGATCGTGGAGCTTGATTTTCTGTTGTCTCTGCTGTGTGGCTGTAGCCATGCTCCTACATAGCTCAGAGACATTCACTGATTCACAGTCCTGTCCACATGGTGAGCCAGAGGGATGGCTGTGCAAACAACATCTCAAGGAGATAATGTGATCAGGGGGCAGGGGGAAGCATGCACAATGTGAAGAGCCCAGAGTGTACAGTGTAAGGGTCTAGTTAGCCTCTGTGTAATGATCTCACATCTCTGATATGTCTCCTCTCTCTAGTTCAGTGTGTTAGTAGCAATGCGCAGAAGTCAGATTGAAATGTGCAATATACACCTGTTACCTTGAAACCTAACCCACTTACCCCCACTGAATAGATGATAATACCATATGTGTCTGCTATAGAGGCCCCGCCTACACCTGGGATTTTGACTAGGGCAGCCAACAGAGTGTAGGAGCTAAAAACAGCATAAAACTGAGGCAAAATTGCTGTTAAATTGATCTTTCTTGTGTTATCATCAGTAGGAGGATTAAAATGTGAATAATTTTCTTTCTTTTGTGGGAAACCCCTTTTGGACAACTTTTGGGTAAGGGGATAATATGTTAAACCAAAAAATTAATGGGAACTTTGACATCATTTTTAAGGGTTTAACACCTTGTGTTGTAGTCAAATTGAAACTAAATATGCTTACCGTTTCTTCTTCTACATTCCGGTGCATATCTTCATTGGGCTTGCCTCACCAGGACTCTGGAGTCATACACGAGATGCCCAGGCTCTCTGTGCTAATTAACATATTGTTAAGTCTTTGTTTGTAGGAATCACCAGCGTGTCAAGTCTGGCTGAAATGTAGACATGATGCTAATCAAAGCTCATAAAATAAAAGATACAAGGCTCCAAGGCTCCATATGGGTTACACCCCCAAGAGTTCTAAAAGGACTCATTTCTGTTTATTGCTGTGTCACTGTATTAAAATCTTCTTCAGAGATCCCTAATGGCTGGTAGGGTAACCAAGTTCCTGGTGCTGGGCAATGTGGTGCTCTTAAAAAAAGGCTCAGACTTTGCCATGCCATACAGACCTGTAATCTTCACTTCAATTATTGGAAAATTTGGAAGGGTTAACTAAAAGACTACATATATGAGTATGTGAAATCCAAATAGTATAAAAGTGACAGCCACCTGGTTTACTAAAAAATAAGTTGTCATAACTAACCTGATCTTAAGAGTGAGTCAGATGCCTGTATGGAGCAAGCTTCTGTTGATTTGTGGTTCTTGGATTTTGCAAAGGCATTTGACACTGTCCCCTCATAATGCCTGACGGGTAAAATAAGGTCTAGTGGTTTGGCAGGATCATTTGCAATTGGATTAAAAATGGCTAAGGATCATATCCAGAGAGTAGGGGTCAATGATTCCTACCAGAATGGTACCCGCATTTATTAGTGGTGGGCCCAGGGTTCTGTTTTTTGGCAGACTATTATTTAGTTTATTCATAGAATAGAGGTAGGGAATTAAATAGCACTGTGTCATTTTTGTAGATTACACAAAGCTTTGCATTATTATTTTACATCACTGTGCTTAGCTATTGTACCCAACTTTTCACATTTGTTTTTGTGCCATGACTAAGGCTATATATTGCACCCGAATGCATAGGCCTTATCCCTCGCGAAAATACTGGTGATCCATTTGGATATCTATTTTTATTGTACATTTTCTGATTTTGGAGATGCAGGTTTTAAGATTTAAAAAATCAGAGGGTTAGCAATCCCCAGTAAGTGTGAGCCATGCACAAAGCACATATCACAACCATAACATAAGAAAAAAGATGGCATCAAAGAGGCTCATGGGATAATGCAAAACCAAATATCAAATTTTACTTCTATTAGTACAAACAGACAATCCCCAAACTGTTTAAAAACATTTAAACCATAATGACTGACGCAAACAATGTACAGGTCACTGTGTGGGTACCCGTAACTGCCGCACTGTCAATCCACTAAGTGTGAATGAAACCTCCCAGTATTCTCAGCCTGATCATAACAATGAGAGTTTAAAGTGCCGAAGTTGCTACATGCATTAGGAAATCAACGTCCTATATACAAACGGCTAGAGGAATACCCACTTGTTGTGGTAAAATTGAGGTCTGAAACAGTGCTCATTCATGGTAACGCGGACAATTGTCAAGGGGAAACAAATAGAGAAAAATGACAAGTTACCACAGACCGACCTCATACAGTGGGAGGAGGTAGTTCAGGACAGAGGCACAGAGGCGACTACCTCAGGGGTATAGACCCTAAACAAACTGTCTCACCTATATACGGTCCCCATGTAGATTGCCCGACTAGTGGTCTCTCCCGGGTTGACGGCGCATGACCGGAAGTTGCCTTAGCAACGACGAGTATGCGGGAAGGTACAATATGGACGCCATACAAAAGTAAGGGTGTTTTCAAAAAAAGCTATTTATGTCATTAACAGAGTTGTCCGTGAAATAATATGGACAATCAAAAGTATAAGTATGTCAGAGCCACTGCTTACATAAGACACAGCTATTAACTCATTGTATGTAATCAATTGTAAGGCCCCTTCCCACACTTGAGGTTTTCTGCGCGTTTTCTGGACGTGATTTTGACGTGCAACTTGCATTGCCTACTGACCCATTGTAATCAAATGGGTCTTTCAACTGTCATTTTTGTTTCACGCACACACGCGATTTGTTTTATGGCGATGCACTCAAAAACGCATGCACTCTGAGGCAACAATAAGGCATTCTGAGTCCATTTCACGCGCTATTTCTGCGCGTGTGAAAAAACGCATTGAAGTGCATTGAAAACGCGCGTGAAAAACTGAGACACTTGAACAAATCTCTGACTGGAAAACTGATTGCACTCTATGCACAATACGCGTTTTTCACTACCAAACACTATCGCACACTTGAATCAAACTCTAATGCGATCGGGTAAACGGCAACGTGTGGAAGGGGCCAAGTCATAAATCTCTAGAACCCAAAGGAACTACGAATCTCACTCACCCCGTGAGGTGTCAAGGGTTAGAAATCATTAGGCTGGACCAATACCACAGCTGAAAGAGATGAAAAAAATTTATAGGGGCAACAAAATGACATGTCCCTGGGTATTATAGCACAATAACACAAGGAGTAGAGGTTAAAGGGTTAAACAGCCATAGCCCCATACAGGGCAACGCAGTTAGTACCTAAGAGTAGCCAAGGTTAGTCAAGATTGGGATACAATTTAAAGACAGTCCCACAATGTGCAAATCAAACGTTCAATCCATAAGGTATACTGTTCTCCTACGGCAACCGGCAGTCACGTATGTGGAGCATAATTTATTGTGGTTGGCTTGTCAAGAGTTGTTTCAGGTACCCACCTTGTGGGGGCAGTATTCTTAAATTCCTGAGGGACCGATATACATTCTTTGGTGCCACATCTTTATGACATTTGGGATCCCAAATGTAAGAGAGCATCGTCCGGTCGACTGTAAAAGTTAGTATCCAAGATCGAACATGAGGCCTTAGAGAGAAGATCTCGCTGGATCCTTGTGTGAAGGTAAGAGAAACAACCACAAACTTTAAAAAGTCAGAGAGCAAAAAAAGCAAGATTATATACATTGGTGTGGTTCCACAGGTACCCAAACAGGCCATAACTCCGGGATATCTAACCAACGGAAGGTAAATTATATGTTGCCAGATACGCATGAGGCATGTTGATGTAGGGAAGTGTGTGTGAGTGGACAAGTTCACAGAAGCCAAGCTGAGTATGGTGTGAAACGTGCATATTGATGAATAAAAAATCATAGTGATAAGTTCAAGAATAAGAGAATTGGGCAGTGGGGTGGTGACGGTGTCTATAGGACCATAAGGCCATATCTACAAAGGGGCCATAAGGGCCAGACTACACGAGAACAAAAGGGAGTTGACAAACTGTGAAGGGCAAAAAGAAGAAGACAAGAAAAAGGGGAGGGTTAAAAGGGGGGTGGGGAGGTGGGAAGGGGAAGAGGGGAAGGCGAAGGGAGAGAAGATGGCAAAGTGGGTGTATGGAGAGGAGTTGTGTTAGAGTTGAAAAGTGCTGAAGAAGTGGATGTGAAAATGTGATGTGTAAATGCATGCGGATTGAATGTGTTGTTAAAAAATAGTCTTAACTTTTGCAAGTGAACACAGGAGAGATATGCTCAGGTTATTCCCAGATAACGTGGTTGTCACATGGGCTTTTCAAGGGTTGTTCGGTTTCTATCTCTGTTTGTAACACCCTGTTAACAAAGCTCTTTCACTAATGCCCTGGGGAGAAAGGAAATTTAATCCTAAAGATCCATGGGCCTTCAGTCGTAGTAGTTCTAGAGCAGTGTGCCCACTCTAACATTAGGTGCGGATCTGTCGGCAACCACTTGTAAGCCCCTACTTTTGGCCCCCCATGCTGGCTCCGAAAATGGGCCGCAACTGAAAGAAAGAGGTTACCTTGTGAGAAATGAGGATGGGCGTTGTTCATGTGGATATGTGCTGCTGGAACCCTCTTCCTGCTCTTGTGTTGGTTTGTCCCACATAAACTTTTGAAAGGCAATGCGCGCAATCAAGGGCCAATAAATGATTTGCTTCTGGACTTTTACAGTTGATATAGTTTGCGAGATAGAATTTTTTTGATCAAGGGTTGATTAATATAAAACTCTTTTTTAGGAAAGAACAGAAGGATAGTGAATAAACTTGTAAAACCAAGGAATTATAGTAAAACATAAGACAAGGTAGGGGAATAAGATCGGAGAAATAATGAGAAAAGGGTAGACAGGTTTAGAAAGTAGAGCAGAAAGGTGAAATCAAAAATGGTGGAAAAGTCGGAGGGACACGTCGGGGATGCGTAATGTGCAACACCGACAGTCCTCCTCAAGGAAAATGAGCCTTAAGTTGCAGCCTCTCCCCTTGGTTTTGGTGGACGGACGAAGTACTTTTAGTCATTTTGGTCCTTTAGATTACATGCCGTTTTGCTCCAGTTTTGGTTTGTTGTCAATAAATGACTTATTAATCATGGTTCCGTAGTGAGGATATGCCAATTTGTTTAAAATCTTCCAAATATCTCCCCATTGGTTGTTGTATTTTGTGTAAATCCCCACTGTGGCAGTTCCCCTCGATTGTTTGGTCTAGAGTATCGCGGGCTCTTTGGTACGCTTGTGAAATCACAGTTTCTTATATTGTTGTTTCTTGAGTCTTTTGTGTGAAATTCCTGGGCTTACTTCTGAAGTCATCCTCCAAGGTGCAGTTACGTCTCAAGCGAATGAACTGGCCTACCGGATACCAGTTTTCAGATGCCTAGGGTGGAAACTTTGAAAATGAAGTAAGGCTGTTTGGTGGCAGTATCTTTTCTGTGGAGGTCTGTACCTAGGTAGTTTTCACAATGGAGATCTTGAGGACAAGGAAGTCCCCAGCTGTTTGTGAAAAGGTGGAGGTTAAATGATGTTCAATGAATTCTATATATCTATCTGCAATGAATTCCTGACACCACTCATTTGGACCCAGCCCACAGAAAAACCACATCATCAATAAGGGATGCCTCCATTTGACATGTTTGCACAAAAGATGTGATGGGTACACGTGTGCGTCCTCCCACCACCCCAAAAATAGGTTGGCGTAGAGGCGCTATAGAACTTGGAATCAAACGTGCAGTATTATGCTTGGTATAAATTCTACACAAGTCAAGCAAAAAAGAGTCCATCTCCGTCTCCATTGGACCGTTTGTCCAACAAGTACGGCTGTAAGCCTAGCCATCATGATGAGGCAATGTTTGAGTACAAAGACTCAACATCTAGTGATCACTAGCCGGCATTATCAGGGAGTTGAAACTGTTCCATTTTCCAGTATCAGTCTGTGGAATCTCGATATAGGAATGTAAGGACAGGACAAGTGGTTGTAGAAAGAAGTCCAGAAACATGCATGGTTTTCACTTTTCACTCCAGCCTCACCCAACTTCTCTCTTCTCTCCCTTCACTCCCTTGCCCCGGTCCTTCCCTCCCCGTTCACACTTCCCCCCCTTTTTTCCCTCCCCCTTTTCCTGTGTCTTCTCTCTTTTGCCCTTCACCGTTTGGTCACTCCCTTTTTCTCTTGTAGTCTGTTCCCTTAAGGCCCTTTTAGATTGGACCCTTATGGTCCTCATATGCACCCCCATGCAGTCACCGCCAGTCCCCCCCACTGCACCAATTCGCTTATTCTTGACTTATCACTATGATTTTTTATTTATCAATAGGCACGTTTCACCATTCACTTGACCTTCTGTAATTGTCCACTCACACACACTTCCCTACATCCACATGCCTCATTGGTATCTGTCAACATATTTTTTACTTTCGGTGGGCGAAATCCCAGGATACTGCCGGTTTTTGGGTACCGTGGAACCACACAATTTATATAATCCCGTTGCTTTTTTTTGCTCTCTGATGTTTTTAAAGTTTGTGTTGGTTCTCTTACCCCCTTCCACAGGGTCCAGCGAGAGTCTCTCTTAAGGCCTGATGTTCGATTCTTGGGATACTATTTTAATCTTGACCCAGACGATGCCTCTATTTTGGGTCCAAAATGTCATAAAGATAGGGCCACCAAAGAGTGTATCGTGTCCCTCGGAAATTATGAATACGCCCCCCAGGTGGTTAAGCTTGCAAACACTCTTGACAGCCAACCACACTTAAATTATGCTCCACATACTGACGGCCTGTTGGCACGGTAGGAGAACAGTTACCTTATGGATTGCTTTTGATTTGCACATGGTGGGACTATTTCCTCAAATTTTACCCTTGCTAACCTTGGATACCTCTTAGGTACTAACTGCGTTTACCTTATGGGCTATGTCTGGTTTACCCTTTAACCTCTACTCCTTGTTTTACTTGTGCTATATACCCATGTACTGTCCATTTGTTGCCCTATAAATTATGTTTCTATCTTTTTCAGCTTGTGGTTTATGTCACGCCTATATATTTCATCCTTGACACCTCACTGGGGGTGAGTGAGATTCCCTTGTCTTTGGTTCATAGGATTTATGACTTCAATTGATACTACAATGGATTTAGCTTGTATTATTAAGCATTGCACTGACATCTTTCTACTTTTGATGTCCATATTATTTCACAACAAGTTGCTTTATACAGACAATAGCTGCGGCATAAATACCGTCAATAATTTAGTGATATTTTTCAGCACAAAAGTGTCAAATCACCTTCTTTGCGTCCTCGTTTTTTGCTACCTGGATTCAGTCTGTTTGCGTTTTTGAAAACACCTTACTTTGTATGGCGCCTATTCATGCATCTCTCTGCATTCGTACCGTCCCGCTACTCGATCGTTGCTAAGGCATTTCAAACATTTTTTACCCCGGGCCGGGGAATGCCATGCACATGTATTTGAACTACTTCCGGTACACGCCGATCACTTCCGGTCATGGCCGTCCGGCCCGGTTTTCGACGCCACTATGTTAGGCAATCTACATGGGACCGTATATAAGGTGAAACACGTTTTTGTTTTTAGGGCTTATACCCCTGAGGAGTCGCCTTTTTGGTCGACGAAACGCTGGGGAGCCATTGCCTCTGTCCTGACCTACCGCCTCCCACTGTAGCAGCCGGCCTGTGGTAACTGTGTCTTTTTTTCTTATTTTGTTTCCCTGGCATTGTCCACGTTTTACCATTGAATGGGCACTTTTTATGACTCAATTTGACCACAACAGTGGGTAATTCTCTAGCCTTGTTATATAGATGCGGTTGAATTTTCCTCATGCATGTAGCTCTTTCGCACTTTTACTCATTTTTTGATCAGGCTGAGAATTACTTGGGAGGTTCATATCCCTACTTAGGTGATTGACAGTGGGGGCAGTTTACGGTGTACCCACACCAGGTCACTGTACTTGTTTTGTCTGTACATTAATGGGGCAGATTTATCAAGCAGTCTGAAAGTCAATATTTCCAATTTGCCCATGGCAACCAATCACGAGCTCCCCTTTAAAATATTCATGAGCACTGGTGAAATGACAGCTGAGGCTTGTGTTGGTTGGCCATGGGCAAAACTGGAAATATTCTGAACTTTCAGACTGCTTAATAATTGCCCCTATGTGTTTTAATGTTTTTAAACAGTGGTTGTGGATTGTCTGTCTTGTTACTAATATAAATAAAATTTGAATTTGGTTTTGTGTCATTATCCCATGAGCCTCTTTGATCACTCTTTGCTTATGTTCTGTTTTGAGTTTTTACTATTTTTATTGTGCAGGGTGAACTTACTTGTTCATAAAAATTCGTCATCAGGGGCCCGGACGACACCATATCACGATCAGGGATCGAGTGACCGTTGATCAATCCTTTTTTCTCTCTTTATGCAGTGTATACAGCTGTGTAGTGTGTAATACATTCTATGGGGGATTTTCATAGGCTGCAAGGGTGAGTGGACAAACTGATTGTTTGCCACCACTTGGCAAATGAGCTCAAGGTGGATAAATGTAAGGTTTATTTCACTGGGGCTGATTATCCACATGCAAACCTGTCCGGTGGAGCAGTAAATCTGGGAGGTCTCTCGTTGAGAAAGACCTGGGGTTACTAGTAGATCATAAATTACCCCTTCCCGCCGCCGCCCTTTTTCTTTTTGCGTTTTCCTTTTTACTCCCACCCTCAAAAATCTATAACTTTTTTATTTATCATTTACAGAGCTGTTTTGGCTTATTTTCTGCATAACAATTAGACTTCAAAATGGTTGATTTAATCTTGCCATCCATGTAACTTGAAGCGGGAAAAATATATCAAATGCAGTGAATTATTTAAAAAACGCCACTGCCGTATTCTTGTGGGGCTTGGATCTTTACGGATTTCACTGTATGCCCCAAATGACATATTTTTACTATTATTTTTTGGGTTGGTATGATAAGGGATACCAAATTTTTGTATAGGTTTTATAATGTTTTCCTACTTACAAAATTTAAACCCTCCTTAACAAAAATTTTGTGGGATTTTCCTCTTCTGGCCCTAATAACTTTTTTATAATTTGGTATACAGATATTTGGGAGGTGTTGTGTTTTTGTCGACTTTTGATCACTTTTTACCATTTTTTAATAGTTTTTTAAATGGCAAAAAGTGCCATTTCGACTTGGGCGGGCTATGTTCTCGTTATGGAGTTAATGCTGGGTGTTTATGATTTTTACTTTTTATTTTATTTACAAGTATATCATGTTCTATGGAAAGGGGGTGATTTGAGTTTTTTCATCATCACCGATAAGCGTACACGCCTGTCGACTGACAGTGCTGACAGGCTGACGCTTATCAAGATGAATCAAGCATGGATTTCTAATGATTTCCATTCTCCACCAGGTGAAAGCAGCTCAACCTGAATAATTCTCATGTATGCACTCCTCCTCATTCTCCTCCTTCTCCTCCTCTTTGTACACTAAAGCAGAGGCAACTGGCTATTTTTTGCCAGGGACAACTGGCTCTAGCTCTAGTACTGTATGTATTACATTTTAATGGAGGGCCACATTCGCGGTCCTCAGTATTGTAAATGTTTTGGGAATGCCACATACAGGTACTCTATGTATTTAATTTTTCTGGAAGGCCACCTACCCTGTCCTCTGTTTTAAAAACTTTTTTGGACTGCCACATACAGGCACTATCCAAATTTAATTTTCTCCATAACAGCCTCCACTCGTCATCTTTATAGCTGCCTCCACACTTCGTCTTCATAGCTGCCTCCGCACGTTGTCTCCATAGCTGCCACCACACATTGTCTCCATATCCGGCTCCACACGTCGTCTCCATAGCTGCCTCCACACTTCGTCTTTACAGCTGCCTCCACACGATGTCTCCATTGCTGCCTCCACACGTTGTCTCCATAGCTGCCTCCCAAAAGTCGTCTCCATAGCTGCCTCCACCTGTCGTACCCTTAGCAAATGAACTGTGTCAAGCTGCATTTTCGGGTGTTTAACCTGCTGTGATTTTCTGGTGTTTTATATGGGTCACTCATTTTGACAATGGATGCAAAGCTGTATGACTGAGTGTGCGCCCCCCCCCATTTGCCTCCACACATTGTCTCCATAGCTGCCTCCAGACACCGTAGTATCCCATGCTCTAGCGCCTCCACACGTTGTCTCCATAGCTGCCTCCACACGTTGTCTCCATAGCTCTCAACTTCACTCACACATTGTCTCCATATCCGGCTCCACACGTCTCTCCATAGCTGCCTCCAAATCGTCTCCACATGGCCGTCCCTTAGCAAACGAGCTTATCACAGGCTCATTTTTCGGGTGTTCACCAATACGTATGGAATTTGTCACTCTGTCGCCTCCATTCTGTGTTATCGACTAAATTACCGTCAAACCTTTTGTTCACATAGAAATCATTTCACATTCTTGCTCACCCCCCTCTTGTGGTTCCTCTCTGCCACCATAACCAGGCCAATACTGATACGTACAGTGCTACACGTTATCCTCGCCAAGAGGAATTTTTTAAATTTGCTTTTGAAGCCTGAGTCTATTTGGGGTATGTCGGCCATGCCACTCTCTAGCCTGCTGCCGCGCCTCCGCATGCCCGTCCCCTATAGTGTCAGGGTCAATTATTGGGGTGTTTAAGATGCTTCTCTCTCACTCGGTCACTCTGTCATCGCCATGCGGTTGCCCATAATTTTGCATAATGGTACGATTAAGGCATCCTCAGGTGCATCCATGCATGCTGCCCCTTCGTGTCTGTCCTTTCCGTGGTGTTTTTCCATCAGCTATTTCTGGAGGTTCCTCCAGGTGTTTGGCCAAGCTTCCCCTGTGCAGCACCTTGGTCCCTTGAAAAATGCTCGAATTCTCCCCATTGACTTCAATGGGGCTCGTTATTCGAGACGAGCACTCGAGCATCAGAAAAAGTTTGACTCGAATAACGAGCACCCGAGCATTTTAGTGCTTGCTCATCTCTAGACCTTACCATTATGAAAAGAATTATTATGAAGGACATGTTTTATGCCAATTTGTTCCCCACCAATAAAAGCCACTACACTTGAACCAATTCTCTTATTTCTTTTTCTACTGGAAAAGGAGAAAGGAGAAAGAATATTTCCAAGTGTTCATCCTCTTCTTGAGACTACTTTGCAGTCTATATTTTCTAAGGTAGGATCATGGTCAGGGTCAGTGGTTGTGGACCCACTGAACTACCGCAACCAATGATACCTGGGAGCCAGGTTTAAGTGGCACCAGGTATTCACTAGAGACCACTGCAAAGTGGGTTGGACTTGCTGTGGTGGGATGCCACCAGGTCGCTCCACAGGCACAACTTTGCCGCGATAGTGGCCAAGTGAAGGTACAGAATCGGCAAGCAGAATCTGAGTCATGGTCAGACAGAAGGTAAGGACACGGGGCACAGGATCGGACTCGGGATGTAGCACAAGGTCAAGGAAGACGGCAGAGAATCGAGGTCAGAAACGTAGTAGAAGGTCACAGCGGATAATACACAGGAATCACAATAGAAAGCTTTCTCTAGGGCTATGAGGCACAAAGGTCCGGCAGGGGTCACAAGAAGAGGCCTGCTATTTAACAGGTCAGTGGCCAGCCAGCTCAAATTAGCGGTGTTCTGGCCCTTTAAATCTTACAGAGCCGGTACAGGGGACCGGGAACAGAGGATGCCGCTGGAGCGTGAAGAGGTAAGACTCGTGGGGTGCCGCTACATGGGGGCACACAGGTACGCCTGAGACGTGGGTTGCAGGAGCACCCGTGACAATCATCCATAAGAAGAGGAAGATGTTTATGAATAATTCTACTAATTTCTGAAGATTGTGGGCTAAAATGTGTTAATAGAACTGGTATCCTTGTTTGTTTCATCTTTTGCATAACTAGTAGTAGGGTTAATTAAAATATATTTATTGTTTTCGGAGACTACATTTATGGCCCTTTTTAGCATCCATTTGGGATATACTCTTTTTTTTCCATTCTATAGCATGCCATTTGAGATTGAGCTAGGCATGTTTCAGTTTCACTACAATTCTGTTTTTGTTCTACTTTAGCTCTCCTGCAGGAGCACCCGTGACAATCATCCATAAGAAGAGGAAGATGTTTATGAATAATTCTACTAATTTCTGAAAATTGTGGGCTAAAATGTGTTAATAGAACTGGTATCCTTGTTTGTTTCATCTTTTGCATAACTAGTAGTAGGGTTAATTAAAATATATTTATTGTTTTCTGAGACTACATTTATGGCTCTTTTTAGCATCCATTTGGGATATACTCTTTTTTTTCCATTCTAGAGCATGCCATTTGAGATTGAGCTAGGCATGTTTCAGTTTCACTACAATTCTGTTTTTGTTCTACTTTAGCTCTCCTGCTGGAATCTCCTTGATGGTATGCGAAGGATGATGAGAATTGACGTGTAGAATCCTATTACAATTTCATCTGAGTGAGTGTGGAGCAAAAATTGTAAATGTGTTGTCATTGAGAGAGTTCAAAAAATGTGGTATGGCAGGAAACCCATGCCCCCCAGATGATCACGGTGCCATCAATGCACCTACCACACCAAGAAATCAAAAAAGGGATTATTGCTTGAAAAGATAGTAAACTCTTCCTGCCAGGACATAATACGTTTTTCTAGAGGGAGAATATTTGGCCCAAATACTGACACTTCTTACCTGGAGAAAGAATTCACCATCAAACATAAAAAAGATATGAGTCATGAGATAGAAACAAACCAAGATCATAAATTCCTTCAAATCGGGTGTATATGTACTATGGTTGTCAAGATGTGACCTCAAGGCAGACAGGGCAATGTGACGCAGAATGGAGTTATAGAGTGAGATCACATCACAGGTCAACCAGACATGGCCACACTCCTAGACCCTGTTTTCCATTGCCAAGACCACATCCATAGTATTCTGTAAATATCCTGGTTCACAACAGACAAGGGGCTGCAATAAGTGATGTAGCTATCCACACAATTTTTCATTCATTGAGAATGCTATTGGGCGCATATGTGGGGGTCTAATACCCTTATGTGTTTTGTGCTAGGCATGGAATATAGATATTTTTGGATATTGTGGGTTTAACAAGTTGGCTTGATTCTCAGTTAAGACACCCAGTGAAACTCCCTCCTCTAATAATTTAGACAGTTCATGTTTGTTCCCCATGGCAACCAATCAAAGCTCCCCTTTAAAATATTCATGAGCACTGGTAAAATGAAAGCTGAGCTGTGATTGGTTGCCATGGGCAACTAGGAATATTCTGATTTTTACATAGCTTGATAAATCTGCCCCAATGTGTCATTATTAGAAGTATGTCCTGTTTTATTATTGTGGTAAATTGTATCTACCTCTAATTATTTTGTATAATATCCATACATCTTTACACAAACGATAAACAATGTGCAATCTTCAGGTTAATTTTTGCATGTTTTAATATACCATATATATACAAAACATGTGCTGAAAAAACCTAACTTGGCTTATACTTGACACATGCCAACATCAGTGTGTGTGGTGCCATCTGTACACATTGGGGCACATTTACTTACCCGGCCCATTCGTGATCCAGCGGCGGGTTCTCCGACGCTGATTCGGGTTCTGCCGGGATTCACGAAGGTCCGTGCGCCGATATTCACCAGGTGTCGCTGCTGCGCCGAGGTCCGCTGGAGTTCACCTGCTTTTTTCTGGTGTATGTGAGTGCTTGATCTTGCGACACAAATGGCTTTTTAAATTCTGCGGTTTTTCCGAATCCTTCGGGTTGTCTGTTGGCCACGCCCCCGATTTCTGTTGCGCGAAAAAAATCGATCGTGTGCGCCACAATTCCGTGAAATACAGCGCAAAGAGGAAATATTCGGGAAAAACCCAACGGATTCGCGGCTGCGGACCCTTAGTAAATGTGCCCCACTATGATGTCAGCAATCGGATGACATCATGGTGTATGCAACAGGACCGTGTGGGGATCCAAAGATGGAGCCGGAGCTGAAGGCAGAAGAGAACCTGTGGGGGGCGTCTGAAAGGTGAGTACAGAGACTTTTGGGATTTTGTAGGCTGGGCAGTGGGCTGCTGGCTGTATACTAAGGGTGCAAGCACTGGCTATATACTAAGGGTGCAAGCACTGGCTATATACTAAGGGTGCAAGCACTTGCTATATACTAAGGGTGCAAGCACTGGCTATATACTAAGAGTGCAAGCACTGGCTATATACTAGGGGGCAGGAGGTGGCAATATACTGGGTGGCTGCAGGCTATGTACTGGGGGGCATATGCTGGCTATTTAAAGGGGAAGTTGTGACCAATGAATTTCACACCCAAGTCTTATACTCGAGTCAATAGGTTTTCCCAGTTTTTGTGTTAAAATTAGGTGTATTGGCTTATACTCTGGTCGGCTTATTCTCAAGTATATACAGTACATACAAATATGATTTCCGGAACTCAACAACTTAAATTTTCAAAGTCGCTAAACATGCTTATATATTATTATCTATAACATAGGCCAGGGAACGCCCCACAAATGACTTCAGTAAGTCATCTGGTATCACATAAGGTCTTTTTCAACCAATGGGTTACATAACATGTGATCAGACTCTCAGCTGATCATGGCTCCTCTCGTTTTCTCCTCCCCACATATCCACCCACTGGCCATTTGTTTTCAGGAATATATTCTGACTATACTGTCTTTCACATTTGAAAGATTTTTTTATGTATTTGAATAAGAACTCATACCGTTGCATGCAAACGTATTGGTTGAGACAAATTCTTTGTAAAAAGTCTTTTTATTTTGTAAATCATGTAATGTGTGATCAAACACCTGAGTTATTGCGCATGTCTTTCGCTTTGTCTAGAGCTATATAAGATCACACATACCACACCAGCTCAGTCATGATTAAAGGTGGTAATACTATCAAACGCGTTGATGTAACAAAATGAGTATTTCAGCATCCTTAAGGGGGTATTCCAACCAAGACAAGTTTCTTATATGTACTCAGGATAACAAAATAACACATTCTCTTATTCACTGTTATTAACAAAAATGCAGCATTTCACAGATATACGTCCAACCTGCCTCTATCAGTCCTGCTGTACACAATTTCAGTTTCCCCTAGACACGCCCCTGTAGCTTCTCTTAGGGTCAGGCGGGCATCTTGGATGAGATCGTGGAGCTGAGTTTCTGTCTGTCTCTGCTGTGTGGCTGTAGCCATGCTCCTACATGGAGCTCAGAGACATTCACTGATTCACAGCCTGTCAGCACATGGTGAGCAGAGGGAGAGGCTGCAAACAACATGCTACAAGGAGATAAGTGATCAGGGGGCAGGGGGAAGCAGGCACAGATGTAGAAGAGCCCAGAGTGTAACAGTGTAAGGGTCTATTAGCCTCTGTGTAATGATCTCATCTCTGATATGTCTCATCTCTCTATGTGTCAGTGTGTTAGTACAATGCCAGAAGTCAGATGAAAGTGCATATACACCTGTACCTTGAAAACCTAACCACACTTAACCCCACTGAAATAGATGAATAATACCATAATGTGTCTGCTAGAGAGGCCCCGCCTACACCCTGGGATTTTGTACTAGGCAGCCAAAAGAGTGATAGGAGCTAAAACAGCAATAAAACTGAGCAAAATTGCTGTTAAATTGATCTTTCTTGTGTTAACATCAGTAGGGGATTAAAATGTGATAATTTTCTTTTGTGGGAAAACCCTTTTGACAACTTTGGGTAAGGGGATAATATGTTAAACAAAAAAAATTAAATGGTAACTTTGACATCATTTTTAAGGGTAGGAAAACTTGTGTGGTAGTAATTGAAACTAAATATGCTTACCGGTCTTCTTCTACATTCCGGTGCATATCTTCATTGGGCTTGACTCACCAGGACTCTGTGAGTCATACACAGAGAGGCCCAGGCTAATTAACATATTTGTTAAAGTCTTTTTTTTGTAGGAGTCCCAGCGTGTCAAGTCTGGCTGAATGTAGACATGATCTAATCAAAGCTCATAAAATAAAAGTATACAAGGCTCCAAGGCTCCAGATGGGTTACACCCCCAAAGAGTTCTAAAAGGACTCAGTTCTGTTATTGCTGTGTCACTGTATAAAATCTTCAGAGATTCCCTAATGGCTGGTAGGGTACCAAGTGACTGGTGCAGGGCAAATGTGGTGCTCTTAAAAAAGGCTCAAGAACTTTGCCAGGCAATTACAGACCTGTAAGCTTAACTGCAATTATGGGGAAAATATTGGAAGGGTTACTAAAAGACTACATATATGAGTATGTGAAATCCAATAGTATAAAAAGTGACAGCCAGCATGGGTTTACTAAAAATAGAAGTTGTCATACTAACCTGATCTGAAGAGGTGAGCAGATGCCTGGATGGAGCAGCTGCTGTGGATATTGTGTTCTTGGATTTTGCAAAGGCATTTGACACTGTCCCTCATAGATGCCTGACGGGTAAAATAAGGTCTAGTGGTTTGGCAGGAATCATTTGCAATTGGATTAAAAAATGGCTGAAGGATCATATCCAGAGAGTAGTGGTCAATGATTCCTACTCAGAATGGTCCTCAGTTATTAGTGGTGGGCCCCAGGGTTCTGTTTTTTGCATACTATTATTTATTTTATTCATTAATGATATAGAGGTAGGAATTAATAGCACTGTGTCTATTTTTGTAGATTACACAAAGCTTTGCATATATGTAATTTACATCACTGGTGATTAGCATATTTAACCCAACTTTCACATTTGTTTTTTTGTGCCATGACTAAGGATATATATTGCACCCGAAATGCATAGGCCTATATCCCTCGAGAAAAAAACTTGGTGATGCCATTTGGATATCTATTTTTATTGTACACTTTACTGATTTTGGAGAATTGCAGGTTTTAAGATTTAGAAAATCAGAGGGTGTAGCATAGCCCTGGTAAGTGTGAGCCAAATGCACAAAAGACAATATCAAACCAGAACATAAGAAAAAGAGTGCATCAAAGAGGCTCATGGGATAATGCAAAACCAAATATCAAATTTTATTATATTAGTACAAGACAGACAATCCACAACACTGTTTAAAAACATTTAAAACACATAGGGGCACATTTACTAAGGGTCCGCAGCCGCGAATCCGTCGGGTTTTTCCCGAATATTTCCGCTTTGCGCTGTATTTCACGGGATTGTGGCGCACGCGATCGATTTTTCGCGCGACAGAAATCGGGGGCGTGGCCACCGGATAACCCGAAGGATTCGGAAAAACCGCGGAATTTAAAAAGCCATTTGTGTCGCAAGATCAAGCACTCACATACACCAGAAAGAAGCAGGTGAACTTCGGCGGACCTCGGCGCAGCAGCGAAACATGGTGAATATCGGCGCACGGACCTTAGTGAATCCCGGCAGAACCCGAATCAGCGTCGGAGAACCCGCCGCTGGATCGCGACTGGACCGGGTAAGTAAATGTGCCCCATAATGTACTGACCAAAACAATGTACAGGTCACTGTGTGGGTACACCGTAACTGCCCACTGTCAATCACTAAGTAGTGATATTGAACCTCCCAAGTAATTCTCAGCCTGATCATAACAATGAGTAAAGTGCCGAAGATGCTACATGCATGAGGAAATCAACCGTCCTATATACACAAGGCTAGAGAATACCCACTGTTGTGGTAAAATTGAGTCTGAAAAGTGCCAATTCAATGGTAAACGTGACAATTGTCAAGGGAAACAAAATAAGAAAAAAATGACAAGTTACCACAGACCGACCTGCATACAGTGGGAGGAGGTAGGTCAGGACAGAGGCAAGAGGCGACTACCTCAGGGGTATAGAGCCCTAAACAAACGTGTCTCACCTTATATACGGTCCCCATGTAGATTGCCGACCTAGTGGCGTCTTCCCGGGTTGACGGCGCATGACCGGAAGTTGCCTTAGCAACGATCGAGTATGCGGGAAGGTACGAATATACGGCGCCATACAAAGTAAGGTGTTTTCAAAAAAGCTATTGTCTGTCATAAAGCAGTTGTCGTGAAATAATATGGACATCAAAAGTATAAAGTATGTCAGAGCCAATGCTTAATAAATACAAGCTATAATCCATTGTAGTATCAATTGTAAGGCCCCTTCCACACTTGAGTTTTTCATGCGCGTTTTCTGCGCGTGCTTTTGACGTGCAGAACTTGCATTGCACTCTGACCCATTGTAATCAATGGGTCTTTTCAGACTTGCATTTTTTTTCACGCACACACACGCGTTTTTTTTATGGAGATGCATCAAAAACGCATTGCACTCTGAGGCAATAAGGCATTCTGAGTCCATTTCACGCGCATTTTCTGCGCGTGAAAAACGCATTGAAATTGCATTGAAAACGCGCGTGAAAAACTGAGACACTGAACAAACTCTGACTGAAAACTGATTGCACTCTGATGCAAAATACGCGTTTTTCACTACCAAACACTGATCGCACCCTGATCAAACTCTAATGCGATCGGTAACGCAAGTGTGGAAGGGGCCTAAGTCATAAATCCTATGAACCAAAGACTAAGAATCTCACTCACCCCAGTGAGGTTGTCAAGGGTAGAAATATATAGGCTGTGACATAACCACAAGCTGAAAAGATAGAAAACATAATTTATAGGGCAAACAAAATGACAGTCCCTGGGTATTATAGCACAAGTAAACACAAGGAGTAGAGGTTAAAGGGTAAACCAGACATAGCCCATACAGGTCAACGCAGTTAGTACCTAAGAGTTATCCAAGGTTAGCAGTATAGGGTACAATTTAAAGAATAGTCCCCACATGTGCAAATCAAAGTCAATCCATAAGGTATACTTGTTCTCCTACTGCAACAGGCAGTCAGTATGTGGAGCATAATTTTATTGTTGGTTGGCTTGTCAAGAGTCTGTTTGCAGGTTAACCACCTGTGGGGGCCGTATTCAAATATGATCCAGACGATACATTCTTTGGTGGCCACATCTTTATGACATTTTGGATCCCAAATTGTAGAGACATCGTCCGGGTCAAGATGTAAAATTAGTATCCAAGAATCGAACACTGAGGCCTTAAGAGAAGATCTCGCTGGATCTTGTGGAAGTAAGAGAGACAAACACAAACTTTAAAAGTCGAGAGCAAAAAAAGCAGATTATATAATTGTGTGGTTCCAAAGGTACCCAACCGGCCTAATCCTGGGATTACTACCCACCGGAAAGGTAAATTATATGTTGCCAGATAGCAATGAGGCATGTTGATGTAGGGAAGTGTGTGTGAGTGGACAATTACAGAAGGCCAAGTGAATGGTGAAACGTGCCTATTGATGAATAAAAAATCATAGTGATAAGTCAAGAATAAGAGAATTGGTGCAGTGGGGTGTGACTGTGATATGAGGACCATAAGGGTCCATATCTAAAAGGGGCCATAAGGGCCCAGACTACAAGAGAACAAAAGGGAGTTGACAAACTGTGAAGGGCAAAAGAAGAGAAGACAAGGAAAAAGGGGGAGGGTAAAAAGGGGGGTGGGGAGTGGGAAGGGGGGGGGGAGGGGGAAGGGGAAGAGGGGCAAGGGGTGAAGGGAGAGAAGAGAGAAGTGTGTGAGGTGAGAGTGAAAAGTGTGTGAAGAAGTGTATGTGAAAATGTGATTGTAAATGACAAGTGGGATTGAATGTGTTGTTAAAAAATAGTACTTACTTTTGAAGTGGAACCAAGGGAGAGATATCTCAGGTTATTCCCAGATACGTGGTTGTCCATGGGCTTTTCAAGGGTTGTCGGTTTCTATCTCTGTTTGTAAAACCCTGTAAACAAAAGCTCTTCATTAAGGCCCTGGGGAGAAAGGCAATTTAATCTAAAGATCCATTGGGCTTCACGTCGTAGTAGTTCTAGAGCAGTGTTGCCCCCTCTAACATTAGGGCGGATCTTGTCCAGGCCAACCACTTGTAAGCCTCTACTTTTGCCCCCATGCTGGCTCCGAAAATGGGCCGCAACTGAAGAAAGAGGTTTACCTTGTGAGAAATAGGAATGGGCGTTGTTAATGCTGGATATGTGCTGCTGGACCCTCTTCCTTAGCTCTTGTGTTGTTTGTCCCACATATACTTTTTGACAGGGGCAGATCAGGGCATAAATGATGCTTCTGGATTTACAGTTGATATAGTTTGAGAGATAGAATTTCTTTTGATCAAGTGGATTAATAAACTCTTTTGTAGGGCGAAATGATGCAAACACCGAACAGTCTCCGCAAGGAAATGAGCCCTTAAGTTGCAAGCCTCTCCCCAGTGGTTTTGGTGGACGGACGAAGTGACTTTTAGTCAGTTGGTCCTTTAGATTACATGCCCGTTTTGCTACCAGTTTTGGTTTGTTGTCAATAAATGGTTTTAATCAGGGTTCCGTATTGAGGATATGCCAATTTTTGTTTAAAATCTTCCAAATATCTCCCCATTGGTTGTTGTATTTTGTGTAAATCCCCAACTGTGGCAGTTCCCTCGATTGTTTTGGTCTAGGAGTATCGCGGGCTCTTTGGTAGGCTTGTGAAATCACACGTTTCAGATATTGTCTGTTCTTGAGTCTTTGTGTGAAATCCTGGGCGTTACTTCTGAAGTCATCCTCCAAGGTGCAGTTACGTCTCAAGCGAATGAACTGGCCTACCGGGATACCAGTTTTCAGATGCCTAGGGTGGAAACTTTGAAAATGAAGTAAGCTGTTGGTGGCAGTATCTTTTCTGTGGAGGTCTGTACATAGGTAGTTGTTCACAATGGAGATCTTGAGGACAAGGAAGTCCACAGCTGTTTGTGAAAAGGTGGAGGTTAGAATGATGTTCAATGAATTCTTATTCATATCTGCAATGAAGTCCTGACACAACTCATTTGGACCCACCCACAGAAAAACCACATCATCAATAAAGCGATGCCTCCATTTGACATGTTGCACAAAAAGATGTGATGGGTACACGTGTGCGTCCTCCCACCACCCCAAAAATAGGTTGGCGTAGGAGGGCGCTATAGAACTTGGAATCAAACGTGAAGTAATTATGCTTGAGTATAAATTCTAACAAGTCAAGCAAAAAAGAGTCCAATCTCCGGTCTCCAGTGGACCGTTTGTCCAAAAAGTACGCTGTAGCCCTTATGCCATCATGATGAGCAATGTTTGAGTACAAAGACTCAACATCTAGTGTCACTAGCCAGGCATTATCAGGGAGTTGAAACTGTTCCATTTTCAGTATCAGGTCGGTGGAATCTCGGATATAGGAAGGTAAGGACAGGACAAGTGGTTGTAGAAAGAAGTCCAGAAACATGCATGGTTTTTCACTTTTCACTCCCACCTCACACACTTCTCTCTTCTCTCCCTTCACCCCTTGCCCCTCCTTCCCTCCCCTTCCCACTTCCCCCCCTTTTTTCCCTCCCCCCTTTTCCTTGTCTTCTCTTCTTTTTCCCTTCACAGTTTGGTCACCTCCCTTTTTTCTCTTGTAGTCTGTGCCCTTAAGGCCCCTTTTAGATATGGACCCTTATGGTCCTCATATTCACACCCCATTGCAGTCACCCCAGTCACACCCCACTGCACCAATTCTCTTATTCTTGACTTATCACTATGATTTTTTATTTATCAATAGGCACGTTTCACCATTCACTTGGCCTTCTGTAATTGTCCACTCACACACACTTCCCTACATCAACATGCCTCATTGCTATCTGGCAACATATAATTTACCTTTCCGGTGGGTAGAAATCCCAGGATTATGGCCGGTTTGGGTACCTGTGGAACCACACAATTATATAATCTTGCTTTTTTTGCTCTCTGACTTTTTTAAAGTTTGTGTTTGTTCTCTTACCTTCCACAAGGGTCCAGCGAGATCTTCTCTTAAGGCCTCATGTTCGATTCTTGGATACTTATTTTACATCTTGACCCAGACGATGCTCTCTATATTTGGGATCCAAAATGTCATAAAGATATGGCCACCAAAGAATTGTATCTGGTCCCTCGGAATTTATGAATACGGCCCCCCAGGTGGTTAAGCTTGCAAACAGACTCTTGACAAGCCAACCAACAATAAAATTATGCTCCACATACTTGACTGCCTGTTGCAGTAGGAGAACAAGTATACCTTATGGATTGACTTTTGATTTGCACATTGTGGGACTATTCTTTAAATTGTACCCATATACTTGCTAACCTTGGCTAACTCTTAGGTACTAACTGCGTTGTCCTGTATGGGCTATGTCTGGTTTACCCTTTAACCTCTACTCCTTGTGTTTACTTGTGCTATAATACCCAGGGACTGTCATTTTGTTTGCCCTATAAATTATGTTTTCTATCTTTTCAGCTTGTGGTTATGTCACAGCCTATATATTTCTATCCTTGACAACCTCACTGGGGTGAGTGAGATTCTTAGTCTTTGGTTCATAGGATTTATGACTTACAATTGATACTACAATGGATTATAGCTTGTATTTATTAAGCATTGGCACTGACATACTTTATACTTTTGATGTCCATATTATTTCACAACAAGTGCTTTATGACAGACAATAGCTGCGGCATAAATACCGTCAATAATTAGTGATATTTTTCAGCACCAAAAGTGTCAAAATCACCTTCTTTGCAGTCCTCGATTTTTGCTACCTGATTCAGATCTGTTTTGCTTTTTTGAAAACACCTTACTTTGTATGGCGCCGTATATCATGCATCTCTCTGCATCCGTACCGTCACGCATACTCAATCGTTGCTAAGGCAATATTCAAACATTTGTACCCCAGCCGGGGATGCGCATGCACCATGTATTTGAACTACTTCCGGTACACGCCGATCAACTTCCGGTCATGCGCCTTCGACCCGGTTAGACGCCACTAGGTTGGCAATCTACATGGGGACCATATATAAGGTGAGACACGTTTGTTTAGGGCTCTATACCCCTGAGGAAGTCGCCTTTTTGGCGACGAAACGCGTGGGGAGCCCATTGCCTCTGTCCTGACCTACCTCCTCCCACTGTATGCAGGCCGGCCTGTGGTAACTTGTCATTTTTTTCTTATTTTGTTTCCCTTGGCAATTGTCACGTTTACCATTGAATTGGCACTTTTTAGACTCAATTTTACCACAACAGTGGGTATTCTCTAGCCTTGTGTATATAGAGGACGGTTGATTTCCTCATGCATGTAGCATCTTCGGCACTTTACTCATTGTTATGATCAGGCTGAGAATTACTTGGGAGGTTCAATATCCCTACTTAGTGATTGACAGTGGGCAGTTACGGTGTACCCACACCAGGTCACTGTACATTGTTTTGGTCTGTACATTATGTGTTTTAAATGTTTTTAAACAGTGTTGTGGATTGTCTGTCTTGTACTAATATAATAAAATTTGATATTTGGTTTTGCATTATCCCATGAGCCTCTTTGATGCACTCTTTTTCTTATGTTCTGGTTTGAGTTTTTAAGATTTATTGTGCAGGGGTGAACTACTTTTCATAAACATTCGTCGTCGGGGGCCGGACGCACACCAGAGCACGATCAGGGATGGAGGTGAGCCGTTGAACAATCCTTTTTTCTCTCTTTAATGCAGTGTAATACAGCTGTGTAGTGTAATACATTCTATGGGGGATGTTCATAGGCTGCAGGGTGACTTGGACAAACTGAGTGTTTGCCATCCACTTGGCAAATGAGGCTCAAGGTGGATAAATGTAAGGTTATGCACCTGGGGGCTGATTATCCACATGCAACACATGTCCTTGGAGCAGTAAATCTGGGAGAGTCTCTCGTTGAGAAAGACCTGGGGTTACTAGTAGATCATAAATTAACCCCTTCCCGCCGCAGCCCTTTTTCATTTTTGCGTTTTCCTTTTTTACTCCCCACCCTCAAAAATCTATAACTTTTTTATTTTCCATGTACAGAGCTGTGTTATGGCTTATTTTCTGCATAACAAATTACACTTCAAAATGGTGGTATTTAATATTCCATGCCATGTACTGGGAAGCGGGAAAAAAATATCAAATGCAGTGAAATTATTTAAAAAACGCCATAGTGCCGTATTCTTGTGGGCTTGGATTTTACGGATTTCACTGTATGCCCCAAATGACATATCTAATTTACTATTATTTTTTGGGTTGGTATGATTGAGGGGATACCAAATTTGTATAGGTTTTATAATGTTTTCCTACATTTACAAAAATTAAAACCTCCTGTACAAAATTTTTTGGGGGGATTTTTCATCTTCTGGCCCTTTTTTATAATTTGGTATACAGATCTTTGGGAGGTGTTGTTTTTTTTGCGACCTTTTGATCACTTTTTATACATTTTTTAATATTTTTTAAAATGGCAAAAAAGTGCCATTTTCGACTTTGGGCGCTATTTTCCGTTATGGAGTTAAATGCTGTGTGTTTATGATTTTTACTTTTTATTTATATTTACAGTATATCAGTTCTAGGGAAAGGGGGGTGATTTGAGTTTTTATGTTTTTTTTTTAATATTTTTATTAACCCTAGTTTGACTGTACGATCCTATCATATACTGCCATACTACAATATGGCAGTATATGAGGATTTTCCTCCTCATTCATTACAATGTGCTGATAGCACATTGTAATGAATGGGTTAACATGAAGCAGCCTCAGGTCTTCGGAGGGCCCGAGGCTGTCATGGCGATGGATCGGCGTTCCCCGATGACGTCACAGGGAGCGACGATCTGCCATCTTTTTGAAGCCTCCGGCATCGATCAGCATGAAAACACCCGCGATCGGTTCTGGCACCGATCGCGGGTATTGCCAGTAAGGCTTTGCTGCAATTTGCCCTTGAGCCCTCTCCATGCACCAGGCACTCAGCATGCAATGTCAATCAGTTGCCTCTAAAACCAGCAAGATCTTGTCATGTATCAAAAATTATATGGACTCTCAGGATAGGAATGTAAAATTACCACTGTGCAAGGCATTGGTTCAGCCTCACCTGGAATATGCCATCAAGTTCTGGACACTAGCCCTGCAGCTGAAAAGGGTATAACGAAGAGCCACAAAAATGTTACAAGGTTATGGAAGTTCTCAGTTATGAGGAAAGATTAAAACAACTAGATTTATTTAGTCTGGAAAAGAGATAGTGCCCCCTTGTCTTTCCGTTTTCTCCATCTGGAGAAAGCAAGGTTTGATCACTAGCAGCAACAGGGCTTTTTTTACTATGAGAACTGTCAATCTGTGGAATAGCCTGCCTGAGGTTCTGCAAGGACAGCATAGAGCTTCAAGATGCCTTTTTACACCTAAATAATGTTGATGGTTAAATTAAATAAATTACCAATATTAACTAGGTATTTGTAACTAGGGGTCGTATGTAAGTCGAGTGTTCTTAAGTAGGGGACCACCTGTATCTACATATATATTATTGGGAGATATGTCTTCTGCCGATAGGATCAGTTACAACACATGTATCACTGAGACATGTTCACACCTGCACTATACTTGTTTATCTGCAAATGTTCAGTAATTTTTACTTAATCAATGCACTTTATATGTATACATTTATTGGCACATGATACAGTCTTTTGTAAAACTGACATTTTTTATTTAAATTGTTTATATATGCAAATTGAGTATTATGCACTTCCTTTATGTATGCAAATACACTATGATGTAGTTCCTATAAAAACTCGATAGGGTTTACTTGTAAATTGCTTGACAAAGGTGTATTCGCACTGAAACACAAACCTTACCTTTGGTACCGAAAATTGGAGTGCTGTCTGCCTTTCTACTTGTGGGCCCTGCGTCCCTCTCGAGGAGAGTTTTCATCACAAAGTGCTGCCTTTCCAGCTTCAAAAATCCATAACTTTTTCATTTTTCCATGTAAAGAGGTATGTGAGGGCTTATTTTGTGTGATGAAATTTTGCTTCTCCATGGTGTCCATGGTGTTATTTATTATTCCATGCTGTGTACTGGGAAGCTGGAAAAAAAACTCCAAATATGGAAAAATTGAAAAAAACATGTTTGAGTCACTTTCTTGCGGGCTCAGTTTTTATGGCATTTTGGGACGTGGCAATACCTATTGGGGCTCATTTACTAAGGGTTCGCTGACCGCTCAAACGCCTGACGATTACCGTTTTGCGCTGCATTTAAAAGGGTATTGTGGCGCACACGATTGTATTTTGGCACCAGCTTTTATGCGACACAAATCAGGGGGCGGGCCAACAGTCAATCCGACGGATTCGGTCTGGCGCAGGATTTAACATTTAAATTTGTGTTTGCAAGCCATGCACTTATATACACTGCGAGGAAGATGTTGAACTCCGGTGGACCTGTTTGGGGAAGTGACCCAAGCAGGAAGTCGGGTGCATAATCTTAGTGAATTGTGCCGGAGTCCATGATCGTCAGACAACGCACAGCGGTGATCGCGACAGGACCAGCTAAGTAAATGTGCCCCATTGTATCTGTGATTTTTACTGTTTATTATGCTTTTTATCAGTTCTAGTGAAAGGTGGTGATTTGAACTTTTAGGTTTTTAAAATTAATTTTGAAACCTTTAGAAAGTTTTTTTTTTTTTAACTCATTTTTAGACACTCTAGGGCAGTGATTGCCAAAACTACAAGCAAAAGCCACATATTTTTCAGAGTGCCAAATGCCAATTTAAAGTAATTCACAGGTTTCAAACGTATTGGCGCCCAATACAAGAGAAAGAAGGAGAAATTTGAATTGTTATTATAGTTTCCCTCTAAAGTCCCCTTAACAGGATGAATCATGGGTCTGGAGAAGAGGCTACAATGATAATCAAGCTCTGTTCAAACCTCCTTGATTCATGTTTTGAGTCCTGAATGTTGACCTTTGTGCTGGGCGATGGCTTGGGTGCCCAAAGAGAGGGCTCCGAGTGCCACCTCTGGCACCCGTGCCATAGGTTCGCCACCACTGCTCTAGGGTACATTAATCCTAGATGGTTTTATCGTTACTTTAATATACTGCAATACTACTATATTGCAGTATATTGCATTTTTGCACAGTATTCATTACAATGAACCAATGGCTCATTGCAGCGAATCTGCAGAAACCAGACAACCATGGGTCTGATGAAGACCCGAGGCTGTCATGACAGCCGATCACTGCCCACGCCGCAAGCACCGTCTGCCGGTATTAGTGGTGGGGGTTTGCTGTAATATGCAGCAAACCCCACCTCTGTATGAAGAGGGCTCGGCCTGTGAGCCCTCTTCATACACCCCCTGCACCTCTGCGCCATACATCCACAGGATTGTATAAGCGGTATCCAAAAAAACATACTGTGAGGCAGCACTCCAGAGAAATCAATGTGGTCTTTTATTCATCCATGGCGAACAAAAGTGCAACGTTTCAGCTCATCAATAGAGCCATTTTCAAGCATGATTTGGATACAGTAGATACAAAGAAGGATTGTCCAGAATATCTGTGCATTTTATCAATCAAAGATATCCAGACCGGGTATTATATACTACACGAATTTTTTTTTTGGTTTTCCCAACGAATAATATAAAAAGAATCCACAAGAGAACAAGTGATACACCATTGAAAATGGGGAAGTACCACTGAAATGTGTCCGTCCTTTTTATATATTGTTTTACACTGAGGATTACCCCATACGAGTTAAGTCCGAAGTGAAGTTAATTTATTTTAAACTCACATATGGAACGGTTCTCCACATACCTGTATACTCCATTGATAAAGAAAGGGGAAAATGCCCAAGCCATTTTTCTTTGCCTAAATTTAATGGTACATCACATTCTGGGTACGGGTGTATGGAGAGGGCTCACGGACTGCATATTGCAGCAAAGTCTTAACGGTAACACCCGCGGTCGGTGCTAACACTGATCGCGTTTGTTAACCCGTAGATTGCAGATCGGCTTGACGTCATCGGGGAGCGGCGATCCATACAGTGAGGAACACTACCCCCATACAGCGAGGGACACTACCCCCATACAGCGAGGGACACTACCCCCATAAAGTGAGGAACAGTACTGCCATGTTCCTTTCTTCTTCCCAGAGTTCTCTGCCCCATATAACACATTGTGCTTACAGCCATTTAGCTGATAAAGGGGAAAAATTTATTTATTTATTTTTTTAATTTGAAATTTATTCCCAAATTACGTTACGAATCGAAGTTTTCCTGAAATTCTAAACAAATTTAGAATCATTAGAAATGATTTGCCCATCTCTAATAGTATACTGTATAGAATATCTTTTGTACCATTCACAATTGCATTGTTTAACAAAGAGCTTGCTAGTTGATTCTGAGCAGATGAGGGTGTTGCGTGTTTACTGAACCCACTGAACCACCGAGAGAGATGACTTAAGCCGACACCTAAGAGCAGAGTTTAAGTGGCACCCGGCATTCACCAGAGCCCACTGTAAAGCGAGTTGGACTTGCTGCAGTGTGTGACCACCAGGTCCCTCCACCAATGTGACTTTGCTCGCATTGGTGGCCAAGGCAAGGAATTGGCAGGCAAAATTGGAGTCATGGTCAGGCAGAAGGTAAGGACAGGTGGCACGGGATCAGAGTCGGGGACAAAGCAGAAGGTCAAGACAAGTGGCAGTGAATTGAGGTCAAGAATAGGAACATTATAGGAAGAAGCGATTACAACGGATGATCACAATAATCACAAGACACATCTTTCTTAAAGACACAAGGCACAAAGATCTGGCAGGGGTCACAGGAAGAGTCCAGCTATTTATTAAGACAGTTGCCGACCAGCGCCAATCATCGGAGCATGGAAGCCATCTCTGGAGCAAGGAGAGGTGAGTGAGTCTGCGGCAAGGCTGCTGGGGTAAACGGGTGCCTTTGACCCAAGACATGGGTCGCAGAAACATACATGACAGTATGAAATATTGTTAGTTTGTTTATTTTTGTTGTTTTTTTACTGCTGAAGTGGCTTGACATTTTCCATTTAGGGATTAATAAAGTTTTATCTATCTATCTGAAAGCAAGCAGCACTCCAAAAGGTAAGGTGAAACAAAGTGGCTTTATTCACCCATGCAGCTACCACTTTATTTCACCAAATCTATTGGAGTGCTGCCTGCTTTCTGCCAAATTTCTGTATTGGGATACCACCCAGACCATCAGCGGCTGTTTTATCTATCTAACTATGTTGCAGACATTGCCAATTAATAAAATTGTTTGGTTATTAGAGCATTACTGAACAGTAAGGAATAATGACCAGAACAGTACTGACTGGACTCACCAAAACAATATTAATGACTTTACTGAATGTGAAACCATTATATATAATAGCTAATTTGCCTTTAAACGTGTAATTATTCAAATTAGCACTGCCAATATTTTATGGAAGAAATTTGATTATAAACCCCTAATGCCTCTTGCAGACATCATAGTTAATTAGAGAAGAGTGCATGGCATAAGTGGGTTCTTCCAATCATTTCCCTAAAAAACAAGTAGAGCTGTATGTTGGTTGCATGGGAGGAGTTGTAGCTTGGTACATTTTTCATGATCCAACTATATTCATGGTCTTAGGCAACATGCACATGAACCTATGCTGCAACTCACGTGCTGACGACAATAGAAAAAGATTGACTGGGCCACAACATGAGCCAACAGAAAGAATAGGCTGACACATAATCTCTCATAATGAATAAGGGACTCAACTCCAGGGTTTGTTAGTACATCTCAAGAATCACAGATGGGTCATCTATGTAGCTCCTTAGAGGGGGTGCCAGGAATGATACACCATAATGTATTTGACTGTCTGAAAAGTCAATGTAGGTGGCAAAAAGAGAAGGTACACATAGAGTACATAGAATGTGAAACACAGGGAAGAGTGATAGATGTCCGTATGGGCTCTGGTCTTGCTGACTAGCCTAGCCTCATTTAACCACAGCTCTGACTGGAACCAGACCCTGAAATAACTGGCCCTATTAAAGATGTATGTTGCAGGTGTAGCCAGTTAATGCTTACTTTCGTCAGATAATATCACAGGCAGGAAACAGATCCCGTGTTATAATGTCATGTCACAGGTGTAATGTGTGAATCCCAATCCCGGCAAGGCTTGTTTTGCCCTATTGGGCTCATCAGGGGACTGCTGGGTTCATTAACAAACATCCTATTAGAAGTAAGGAGTATGTAATCTGTTGGCCCTATTAAGCTATACTGTAGTTTCAGTATAGTAAGGGGTAAGATAATCTTACCTCATCCCTGTAGGGGGCGGTGAAAGGTAGAGCGTTGTAGCCAGGCAAGCTAGGAAAGGCTGAGGCAGTAAGTGATAAACTCCTAGTTAGAGCCGTGTAGTCCAGTGGGATCTGCTGGCTGCTGAAAGTAGGTTTAAACGACGGCGCCAGGCAACGGCCACTCCCGCAATGAGCAACCACCACCATGGACCAATCAGGGAATTTGCTCCGAGAGAAGGCTTAGTTGGCAGTGCCAGCAAAACCGCCGGCCAAGTCTGGTCAGTTTTAGGTCCTATGAAGTGGCTGTGTTCTAGCCTATCCCTGATGTTCCAATCCCTTCTGAAGGTAATGGTGGGGTGTTCATTCGTAAAACGTGCCAGTGTTTTTTTCAAATTTTGTGTTAGTACCACCGTCATAAGTACCTATAAGTCTGATAGTCTGTGGCGTGGGTGGTTTGGGTTGGGTAGAAAGTAGGGTAGAGCGGTTCAGGGACAATGCCCTCTTGTATGCGGACTTAAGAATGGTGTCTGGATATCCCCATGCTTGGAATCTGGACCGGAGTTCTTTGGCGTCTCTAGTGAAGTCACTCAATGTGGAACAGTTCCTCCGGGCCCTTAAGTACTGCCCAAATGGGAAACCTCGTTTAAGGGCAGGGGGTGGTTGGACTCCCATCTCAGAAGTGAATTAGTTGAGGTGGTTTTCCTGAAAATGGTGGTATCTAATTCACCCCTGGTGTTTTTTTGTATCATAACGTCCAGAAAGGAGACACGTGATGTCTGGATTTCATAGGTGAATCTCAGACCCATGGTGTTATGATTAAGGTCATCAATGAGCTGTTTGAACTGGTCAGTAGAGCCTTCACATGTTAGGAAGATATTGTCGATATAGCGAGCCCAAAGGCTCGCCACACCGATGTGAGAGCGGCCATTTTCTTCTTCACCAAAGATGATTGGCCCATACTGGTGGGCGTTGCTCATTGGGGGAGTGGCTGTTGCCTGGCGCTGTCTTTTAAACCCCAGCACTTTCAGCTGCCAGCAGATCACACTGGATTACACGGCTGTAACTAGGAGTTTATTACTTACTCCCTCAGCCTTTCCTAGCTTGCCTGGCTACAACGTTCTACCTTTCACCGCCCTCTACAGGGATAAGGTAAGATTGTCCTACCCCTTACTATACTTAAACTACAGTATTACTGTAGTATTAGCATACTCCCTACTTCTAATAGGACGCTTGTTGAAGAACCCAGCAGTCCCCTGATGAACCCAATAGGGCAAAACAAGCCTTGTCGGGATTGGGATTCACACATTATACCTGTGACATGACATTATAACACGGGATCTGTTTCCTGCCTGTGATATTATCTGACGAAAGTAAGCATTACCTGGCTACACCTGCAACATACATCTTTAATAGGGCCAGTTATTTCAGGGTCTGGTTCCAGTCAGAGCTGTGGTTAAATAGAACCACAGTTCCGAGGCTAGGCTAGTCAGCAAGACCAGAGCCCATATGGACATCTATCACTCTTCCCTGTGTTTCACATTCTATGTACTCTACATGTACCTTCTCTTTTCGCCACCTACATTGGCTTTTCAGACAGTCAAATACATTAGGGTGTACCATTCCTGGCACCCCCTCTAAGGAGCTACATAGATGACCCATCTGTGATTCTTGAGATGTACTAACAAACCCTGGAGTTGAGTCCCTTATATATATGTTTACCACATACATGAGGACACACTAGGCAAGTTCTTATACGCTCATTTATCCCCTTTTTGTCTATAGACTGGTCACCAGTGCCGAGGAACCGAATACGTCAAAAAGAGACTCTACCTATATACCATCTGTAAATATTAATAAAGTGATTGATGTGTCCACAGAATTTTTACTCCTTCCTTAAAAAAAGAAAATGTTTATTCCAACTTATACAATTTATGCCACTCAGGATTTACTAGATGAGGTTTAGCATTGAGTTGATTATAATTCACATCCAGAGTCACAGCGATTTATCGTAAAAGGATTTGATTAGCCTCAGGCACATTGTAGGGTATTTGGCTCAGGGTAAAGATCATCTGGAAGTATAAGGTATAATAAACTGGCAAATAGTTTTGATTAAACTCTTCTGAAGCAGTGTGTTTCTACACAGTATGGTCCACTAACTGGATGCAGATGGTGAATGAATGAGAAGTAAAATAAATAATACAAGGTCAGTAAATATTATATCACTGTAAAGAACCAACTTTGAATGCCCAACAAAGTATATAAAACATTAAATCAAAACAAAATAAGGAATATTTCTAACCACAATCTCTATGTCTTTCTAAAGCCCTGGCTTATGAAAAGGTGCTTTAAAACATACAGTAGTGACCAACAGTTGTGTAGAACTGTCTTCATGATATAGAGGATGACACATTGGCCTCAATCTTTTATTTGGGCTTTTCCCATGAAGTATTAATTGCAAGCCCACAGAAAATGGTTTCTGTGAATGAATCTTGACTGTTCTTTGCATACAAATCTATAGTAGCCAAAACAATCTAGATTGATTAATGGGGAACCTGTCACCAGGGACCTAATTTTCACTAATGACAAGTTGCAGAAGTCCATTACAGCTGGATTGCAAATATATAATATAATATACTCAAGCTATTACTGAGATTGTTTATTATCAGTACTGGAGCTCTGGAGAACTATAAAGTCTGAAACTTTTGAAGATGCATGATTCTGCTTTTCTGCTAGTTTGCATCTCTAAACCTGCAACTAACAGCATCTGTATTTTTACTTATTATTATTATTACCCCTTAACGACTTGGCCATTTTGCACCTTCCTGACACTGCCCTTTTTTTGAAATATGGCATGTGTCTTTTAAAGTGGTCATAACTTTGGAACACTTTAACATATCCAGTTGATTTTGATACTGTTGTTTTCGTGACTCATTGGGGCACATTCACTAAGTGTCTGAATCGCGTTTCTCCGCCAGGTTTCCCAAATGGTTCCGATTTGCGACGAATTGCCCCGGGATTTTGGCGCACATGATCGGATTGTTGTGCATCGGCGCCGGCTTTCACACGACAGAAATCGGGGGGCGTGGAGTTCGGAAAACCCAATGGATTCGGAAAAAACATGGAATTTTTTTTAAAAAGTTGTGCCGCAAGAATATCACTCACATACACCTGAACAAAGCAGGTGGACTCCGGCGAACCTCAGCGGGCCTCGGCGCAGCATCGACATCTGGTGGACATCGGGTGCATGACCCTAGTGAATCGCTGGAAGATCCGAATCCTCGTCGGAGAACAAGCCGCTGGATCGTGACAGGACCGGATAAGTAAATGTGTCCCATTGTACTTCAAGATGGTTGAAATTTAAGAAATATGTTTATTATTTATTTATAAAATAAACAGAAATTTGGCGAAAATTTTGAAAAAAAACGATGTTTTCCAAACTAAAATTTTTCTTCTTTTTTGAAAGTAATAACCCCCAAAATAACTTGATAACTAACATTTTCCATATGTCTGCTTTAACTTGGCATAATTTTTCAAACCCTTTCCTTTTTTTAGGATGTTAGGAGGCTTATAACTTTAGGTGCGATTTTTCCAGTTTTCACGAAAATCATCAAAACCTACGTTTGGAGGGCCAATTTAGTTAGAAGTGACTTTGTAAGGCCTACATGACAGAAACCCCCCACAAATGACATCCTTTTAGAAACTGCACCCCTAAAAATATTAAAAACCTTTGGGGAGATTGTTAACCCCATTTCATGAGGGTGAAAAATAAATGAAAGTGAAATTACAGAAATGTAATTTTATCTTACAATATATTTATTGAACACTAAAATTAGCACTTTCACAATGTGTTAAAAAGGAAAATGCATTTTACAATGTTTAGTGCAATTCCTCCAGAGTATGCCAATACCCATTTTGTCACTGTATCCTGCTGTACAAGCACAGGTGGGTACTTGGAAGGGAAATAGCGTTGTTTCATTTTTGGAGGGCAAATATGGCTGAAAAAGTTTTAGAGAGTTCTAATGTTACAAAACAGAACCCCAACAAGTGTCACCATTTTGGAAAGTACACCCCTTGGAGAATTTATCAAGGTGTAATAGGTGTATTTGCCCGTAAAAGTGTTTGATTTCATTTGACCCTAAAAAGGAAAACGGTGAAAACTTTCTTATAAAGGTAATTTTTACCCCTAATTTTTTCATAGCCACAAGGGTTAAAAAAAATTCTCCCGAGTGTAGAAGTACTCCACATGTGCTTATAAAATGTTGTATAGTAGATGCAAAGAGGGATGTTTGCCTTTTAGAAGCCAAGTTTGACAGAAATCTTTTACATGCATTTGTAACCCTAGTGGTATAAAACAGAGAACAACTTAAAACGCGACGAAATAGATGGAAAAGAAGATGGAGGAACCATTAGGGAAAAAAGGAGGTCAGGATAAAAGGTTTAGGGGTGGGGGGGAGTGGGGGGAGTGGGGTGGGGGGGAGGGGGGGGGGGGGGGGGGGGGGGGGGGGGGATGAAGGGGGGAAAGGAGAGCTCTGCAACTGGCTTCGATAGGAATGATAGGAGAACACCAAGGTATAGATGGGGAGGAACGTGATAAAAATTACATCTTGGAATGTGAGAGGTATAACATCACCTGCAAAAAGGGGGAAGATTCTCTCACATCTTCAGAGGTTGGATACGGATATTGCCCTGCTCCAGGAGACATTTTTAACTGAGAGAGAAATTGGGAAATTAGAAAGAGGATGGGTTGGTAAAGCAGTGTGTCAAGGGGTAAGATCCAGGAAGTTAGGGGTTATAATAGTGATAAATAAAAGACTTAAAGCGGAGGTCCTTTCAGAAGAATATGAAGAAGAAGGACGAGCAATGAGGATACTGTTAAGGGTAGCAGATACCCAAATTAGGATTTATAATATATATGCACCAAATGATAGGAGAAGTAACGAAGATTTTCTTAAAAGGGTCTCAGGGTGGATTATGAGGGATAGAGTAGATTATAAAATAGTAGGTGGAGATTTCAATATTCATTGATGATAGATTGGATAGGTCAGATACCAAAAAGATCAGTAAGAAAAAGGGTGAGGACGCGATAATGTTTAACATCTTGAATTCAGGATCACTGGTAGATCCCTGGAGGATACAAAATAGAAAAGAAAAGGAATATACATATTTTTCAGGTCAATAAGAGACATGGTCAAGAATAGATTATGTAACAATTTCGTCCTCATTGGCGAGAAATGTGAAATCCACCAACATTTTTGACATTATTATGTCCGATCATGCCCCTATCCAGATCGAGTTACAAATGTGGGATAAGAAAAAAGGAATAAATTTATGGTGTTTCCCGGGTAGGTTTTGCAAGGAAAGGGAATTTCAAACCTTGGTCCTGGAAAACTGGGACAAGTATGTGAAGGAGAACAGTAAGTTAATGAAGGAGAACCCAATTTTCTTTTGGGAAACAAGCAAGTTATTTCTGAGAAGGGAAATAATGTCATATGTAGCAAGCAAGAATAAAAGAAAGAAACTTAAGTACGTAGAGATGGAGAGAAACTATAGAGAGGCAATACAGAAATATAGGCTAATACCTAATGCTGAAAACAAAGGAAAGTTGACAGAGAGTAAACAAATTTTTGAGCAGTATGTGGACAAGATTCAGCGGGACAATATGAAAAAGGGAGAGAAAAATCTCTATCGTTTTGGTAGTAAAACCGGTAAAATGTTATCAGGCATGATAAAGAAGGAAAGAGGTGAAGGTAATATTGAGGGGTTGCGGAATGAAGAGGGGGAGATTATCAGAGATAAGGAGGGGATAAATGGGATATTGGCAGAGTACTACAGAAGGCTATACGAAGGAAGAAAAGAGAGTGAGGAAGAAATAGATAACTTTTTGTTAGACCTCAATGTACCATACCTGTCCAAAGAACAACAGGAATCTTTATCAGCCCCAATTAAAGCAGAGGAGATAGTGGGTATTATTAAAAAAATGCCGAAGGATAAAGCACCAGGCCCCGATGGATTCACCCCAGAATATTATAAATTGGTAGCTCCACAAATTACGGAAACATTAGTACAGGTGTTCAATTATATGTATCGGGAAGGGAACACTTTAATGACAGGGAATCTGGCATTTATTAAGGTAATACCAAAAGGGAAAGGGGAAAAAATGGATCCAGCATCCTTTAGGCCAATTTCATTAATTAATTTCGACACTAAAATATTTTTACGGATACTAGCAAATAGATTAGCTGAGGTAATGCCTGATCTGATACATCCCTCTCAGAATGGGTTTGTGAAAAGAAGAAATGGGGTCAAGAATGTGCGCTCGGTAATGGCCACGCTGGATTGGGCCAGGGCACGACCACAGGATAGGGAACATGCGGCAATTATATCAGTTGATGCCGAAAAGGCATTTGATAGTGTGGCCTTGCCCTGGCTCAAAAAGGTGATGAACAAAATGGGAATAAATGGGTTGTTTTATAAAGCAATTGACACAATGTATAGAGAGCCACAAGCACAGGCGGTGACACAAGGGGAGATTTCACAAAGATTTACGTTAGAGAGGGGCACTCGTCAAGGGTGTCCACTTTCACCTCTGTTATTTAACCTCACAATTGAACCACTAGCAAAAATTCATCAGAACACTATATACAAAGGGATAACTTTGGAGAGAAGACAATTGAAAATGAGTTTATTTGCAGATGATTTAGTCCTATATATGAATAATGTAGAAAGAGATATACAAAGGGTTTTGGTTTTTTTAAAGGAATATGAAAAAATATCGGGCTATAAGGTAAACACTCACAAAACACAGATTTTGCTATTAGATAAGAAAGCAAGCACAAAGTGGAATCAACAATAGGGAAATGCATGTAAGTAAATTTGATAATTGTAAAAAGTGTATCTTTTGTAAGAGTACATGCAAAGCTATGAACATGGTGCCCTGTGAAGGGCCATGGATGTGCAGAACTGTTTTTAAAAAAAATTTGAAAACCTAATAAAAAAAAAATTAAAACATGACCCTAATTTTTGAAAGCACACTCCTTAGATAATTTAGCAATGTGTAATATGTGTATTTGCCCCTACAGGTGAATTATCAAATTAGGCCCTAAAAATTAAAACGCTGAAAATTTTCCTAAAAATGTCACTCTTAGCCCTAATTTTTGTAAGCCACAAGGGATAAAAGATGATTAGGTAGTTAGAGCTTTACTGAACAGTAAGGAATAATGACCAGAACAGTACTGACTGGACTCACCAAGACAATATTATTGACTTTACTCAATGTGAAACCATTATATCTAATAGCTAATTTGCCTTTAAATATGTAAGTAGTCAAATTAGCACTGCCAATATTTTATGGAAGAAATTTGTCTCTTGCAGACATCTTAGTTAATTAGAGAAGAGTGCATGGCATAAGTGGGTTCTTCCAATCATTTCCCTAAAAAACAAGTAGAGCTGTATGTTGGTTGCATGGGAGGAGTTGTAGCTTGGTACATTCTTCATGATCCAACCATATTCATGGTCTTAGGCAACATGCACATGAACCTATGCTGCAACTCACGTGCTGACGACAATAGAAAAAGACTGGCTGGGCCACAACATAAGCCAATAGAAAGAATAATTTCATGTTCATGTGCATGATACAATTTTTTATTTTTTTAAATTTTTTGCACTAACCCTATGTGAACTAGAAGTACTCAACATGTGCATATAAAATGTTGTATAGTAGAAGCAAAGAGGGTTGTTTGCCTTTTAGAAGCCAAGTTTGACAGAAATCTTTTAAATGCATTTGGAGAACCCTAGTGGTATAAAACAGAGAAGAACCTAAAACGTGACGTTTTTGAATTTTTGAATGCACAATGTGTAATATGTGTATTTGCCTCTACAGGTGAATTATCAAATTAGGCCCTAAAAATTAAAACGCTGAAAATTTTCATAAAAATTTGAACCAAAGCTATGGGTCTAGTTGCAGATAATGCCAATTCCACACATCGTAAACGCTATGCAACAAAGAAAAGAAAAGTTCGATGTGTATATATGGAACAAAATATTTTATTAGTTTACATAATTAAATATACAATACATGGAAAACAGGGTTAAAAACACTTAAAAAGCCAGACAGCCAGACATAAGCTGGACACAGTGGAAACAACCACACTCCCTGGCATAAATAAAGTGCAAATATCAAAGGTAATGTACCCACTAAATAACAGCTTAAACAAGTCTATGTCAATTTGAATGGTAGAGGTACAAAATAGTGAAGGAGAAGCTGCAATATAATGCATGTAGTGTGGAAAAAGACAATCTAAATGCAGAAAAGTTTTTTGAGAGGTAACATTACCGCTGGGTTGTAGGTAGCCAACTGCCAGGGAGGAGAAAGGGGACCCCAAGCGTATCGCCTGATAAACCTGCCACCAATGTGCCTTATATATGTCGACTGCAGCTCAGATGGAATAGCCAGGCGGATGTGACGTCATCCACCAGGTGTCAGCCCACCCCCCAAACAACAATGTGCTCCCTGATAATTTTTAGGGTAAAGCCCTCATATTGGTACAAAAAAGGTATAAGGACTGCCTCAGCATAGATGTATCAAAATTGAACATTTATCATAGGGTTGCGAGAACAACTCCAATACTTCCCTGGTCCGGAGCACGTAACCGCAACTTGCGTGTCACGTGCGTTCCACCACACCGGAAGTGGAGGAGAGATATTCTGGGCGTAAGCCGGCTTGTTTCTCACGTGTATTCCACCAAACCGGAAGTGGAGGAAACATGTTGTGCCATTGGCGTAGGGACAAAGTTGCCATGGTAATCGAACGCACAGTGGGAGTGATAGTGCCATATCGTTAAAAGATTCTAAACAAAATGTGTAGCTCTCATCTTTTGAATATCCTTATGTAGCGCCATAATAACCAATTAGACCATAATTCACAATATGTGTTGAAGACGCCGTACACGTTATATATACTGAGAGTGTCAAAAGTATACCAAAATACGCAGTTTAAACTGTGTATACTAGAGATATCCAAGATGTACCAAGGGTAACAAAGATGTCCCTATTGGTCATAGATGTCCCTATTGGTCATAGATGGTATAGTACTGGAGGCGAAGAAATAACGGTGGTAATTGAGACTCTCCGATACAGGTATAGGCGGCGAATATGATCCTACAAATAGTACTATGGTATAGCAAGAAGGTACTGTAAAGGTGAGGCTTACATACAAGGTGTGTTAATACATGATGCGCGATCCATATGTCAGACAGACGCTATGTAGCACATGTATGTGGATATAACGTGTCCACAAAATACATGGCTGTCTTTGAAACCCAAATACTGATAATTCCCCCAAGTGCAGTCTAATGATCTAACTAATAATGGCGATAACATATGTGGCGCCCCTGTGGGCATGTAATTAATGTACCAAGATGCTTAAAAATAGATATTCACTCATGAACACAACCATAGATGGCTAAAATAAAAATGTAAAGAATTTTTTAAAATGTAATTAGTTCCAGATAGAATGGAACAACACTTAAAAGGTGCAAATAATGTAAAAGTGCCAATGCCAAAAATTATTAGAAAACACGAAACACAGTGGTACCAAAAACTCTTGTCAAAAAGTGCAGGTGCTATATAAAAAATGCATCTGGCTGGTAGGAGAGGAGGGAGGGCCGACTAAAATGTGGCCATCACCTGAGCCGCAGTCGAGAAAAAGGAATGAATGATAATGAAAGAAAATAATGAAATTATGTATCAAATTTCTATAGTAAAACAGTGATCTATTTTTGGAGTTTTTCGACCACAAAAAACATAAAGCATAACAGGGCACACAGTACAAAAAATTACGGCAAAGACTTGACAAAACCTTAGTAGAGAGGTAATAAAGAACAAATGCCGTCAAAGTCAAACAGCGGCAAATGAAGATCCATAGGGCTTTGGTAAGTATTTACTTGTATAACTGTTCTACCAGTACAATCCGGAATTCGATGAGGACTTGAGGAGGACATTAAAATGAGGAAGAGGGGTATGTTGACTGTACATATCCTGTACTACAATCGCTCAGGCTGGAGGATAAGTGAAGTGCTGATAAGTGTTCCTGAAGATGTGAGGTAGCGTGACTAGGGAAAAAACATGCATTAGAAACCCCAAAAAAACAATCTAAAATAAAATAAATTAAATTAAAAAACACTCGTTGCGACACAATGTGAAATCAAGAACATGTGGGGGCTCATACAAAAATTAAAAGGTGTGTAATGTGAGAGGGATGAATTGTGTAAAGATGCTAGACTGGCAAAGATGTTGGATATGTTCAGCTAACGGGTGAAAAAAATTGTTGTTGTGGTTGCTGGGATAACTGGGTTACTTGTCTATTATTTTTATTTTTTGTAAAACCCTGTGAATAAAAGTTCCTCATTGAGGCCCTTCAGTGTGACTGTGTCCAAGTCAAAAATCCACTTGGACTCACGTCTTAGAAGTTGGGGAACCCAGGGCCGCATCTGCCATGAGGCGAGATGAAAATCTCGCCTCAGGCGGCAGAATGCGGGTCCCTGTAAAGGGCGGCGAAATTCGCCGCTCTAAAGTAGGCGATTCGGGCGTCTGTAGCGTTGTTACTTGTTAGTAAAGTTTTCCGCATTTACTTAACAGGGAGCGGGGAAGGAGGGGGGCAGCATTTTAATATTCGCCTCAGGCCGCAAATATGCTAGAATTGGCCCTGGGGGAACCACATTGCCCCCTCTGATGTTGTGTAAAATTTTCTCAAGTCCCAAAACATTCAACTCTTTAGATTGTCAACCATGATACTGTAAAAGATGTGCAGCTACCGAAGTGAGAGACTTACCCTTTTGAGAGTCTGAAGCGGCAATATCACGGCCGGATTATAGGCGGGGATCCCGGGGCTCGAGCCCCGGGGCCCCCACCATCTTGCTCCCCCAGAGGGCCCCCACCAGATGCGTCCCCACGGTCCCGACGTGCCGTCAGCTGCTGCCTACTGTCCCGTTATTCGGTCCGCCTCGCCACAAATCCTTCCTCCACCCGTCCACGCATATCCCCTTGCATGGCCACCGCCCACCTGTCCGCCCCCCGGCACAAGTTACCGCCTCCCCGCCCTTCAGCTGCATGGCCGAGCCATCCGCCCCCTGCCTGCCCATGCCGATGCATTGCCAGGCATCCCCGCCCGCTCGGAATCCCGCTCGCAATACCCCCCCCCCTCTGCCCCCGGAACAAGCAGCCTTAGCCTGCATCCACCCGCCTCCACCCCCCCTCCTGCCCGAACAGGCAGCCATCCTCCGCATCCCCCCCACCCTCCCCCGCTCGGAAAATTCAGCCTTCCTCCGCTCCCCGCGCCCCGACGGAACATCAGCCGGCCTCCACTCCCCGCCGCCCCCCCCCCCCCCGGAACTCATCGTCCTCCGCTCACCGCCCCCCCCCCGGGACATTCAGCCGTCCTCCGCATCCTGCGCCCCCCCCCCCGGAACATTCAGCCGTCCTCCGCTCAATACCTCCGCATCTCACCACCCCCACCCCCCCTGGAACATGTAGTTGCCCTCCGTCCAACCCGCCCTTCTCCAGCCCCCCCCCCCGCGCCGCGAGCTAGAAGCCTGTCCTCCCCTCCCCCCCCTGGAACCAAGCAGCTGTCCCCCCCCCCACTCGAACACCCCCTGACGGGACAGCCGAACACCCTAATATGGTAAGTATATATACTGTGTATATATCATCTACTGTCTATATATTTATATATACTGTGTATATATGATTCTGCTGTTGTATATAAGTGTGTATTTGAATATACTGTGTATATACTGGTGTATGATGCATCTACTCTCTATAGTGTATATACTGTGTATATAATGCAGCTAGTATATATTGTATATATGCATCTAACTATGTATATATGTAAATACTGTGTATAGATGAATATACTGCATTTATACACGCATATATTTGTATAAGGATCTTATGTGCACATTTAAATAATGCATAATATTTATATGATGTATGTTTTATGTTTTATATGCTGTGTATATGGTATGTATACTGAATGTGTGTGTATTTCAAGTATGTGTGTGAACATGCTGTATATACTGAATGTGTCTGTATTTGCTGTAAATGTGTATATTCCTGTATGTATATTCGCGCATGTTTGTATATGGTGTTTTTATACTGCATGTATATGTATATATGGACAGTGTATACTGTGGTGTTGTGTATATATATATATACATAATGTGTAGCCGTATGTGATGTATATATACTGTATGTGTGTATATACTTTATGAGTTTGTGTATACTCTGTGTATTAGTGATAAATGTATATGGGTACATAAATGTATGTGATACCTGTACAATTTGGTTGCAAGCATACGAGTGCAGAACTTTTGTGTGTATATAAAGGTGTGAATATATCAGTATAAAATGTGTGTAATTGTATAAACGGGACTGCATGTCTGGTACGGGCTGAGGTGTATGTTAAATGGGACTGCAAACTGGTAGGGAGGTAGATACAAAGATGGGTGACTGGGGATGAGGCAGGCTGTATGTAGCTGTGTTACTGGGGATAAGGCGGCTGTATGTAGCTGTGTTACTGGGGATGAGGCGGCTGTTTATGAGTGTGTTTACTGGGGATGAGACGGCTGTATGTAGCTGTGTTACTGGTGGTGAGGCGGCGTGTGTAGCTGTGTTACGGGGGGATTGGCAGCTGTATGTATCGTGTTACTGGGATGAGGGTGCTGTATGTAACTGTGTTTACTGGGGGGCGATGGTGGCTGTATGGTAGCTGTGTTACTGGGAGAGGGGAGTGTGTAGCTGTGTTACTGGGGACGAGGCGGCTGGCTGTATGTAGCTGTTTAGTGCGGGTGAGCGGTGTATGTAGCTGTGTTACTGGGGGTGAGGTGGCTGTACGTAGCTGTGTACTGGGGATGCTGCGGCTGTATGTAGCTGTGGTACTGGAGGCGAGGTGTGTGTTGTAGCTGTGTTACTTGGGGATGGAGGGACGTAGTAGTGGTTACTGCGGGGCAGGTGGCTGTATGAGCGGGGACTGGGGGCGAGGTGGCTGTGTGTAGCTGTGTTACTGGGGACGAGGCGGCTGTATGTAGCTGTGTTACTGGGGGTGAGGCGGCTGTATGTAGCTGTGTTACTGGGGGGTGAGGTGGCTGTACGTAGCTGTGTTACTGGGGGGAGCGGCGGCTGTATGTAGCTGTGTTACTGGAGGCGAGGTTGCTGTGTGTAGCTGTGTTACTGGGGGTGAGGCAGCTGTATGTAGCTGTGTTACTGGGGATGAGGCGCTGTATGTAGCTGTGTTACTGGGGGCGAGGTGGTGTATGTAGCTCGTGTTACTGGGGGCGAGGGGTGGTGTTGTAGCTATGTTACTGGGGACGAGGCGGGCTGTATGTAGCGGTGTTACTGGGGGTGAGGCGGCTGTATGTAGCTGTGTTACTGGGGGAGAGGCTGTGTAGCTGGTACTGGGGATGCGGCGGGCTGTATGTAGCGTGTTATGGGGGGGTGAGGTTTGCGGTGTGTAGCTGTGTTTACTGGGGGTGATGGCAGCTGTATGTAGCTGTGTTACTGGGATGCAGGCGGCTGTATGTAGCTGTGTGACTAGGGATGGGCGGCTGTATTGTAGCTGTGTTACTGGGGGCGAGGCGGAGGATGTCTGGAGCTGGTACTGGGGTGAGGGGGCTGTGTGTAGCTGTGTTACTGGGGACGAGGTTGCTGTATTGTGTGTTACTGGGGGTGAGGGGCTGTATGTAGCTGTGTTTCGTGGGGATGCGGGCGGCTGTATGTAGCTGTGTCGTGGAGGCGAGGTTGGCGTGGTGTTGTAGTGTGTTACGGGGGTGAGGCAGCTGTATGTAGCTGTGTTACTGGGGATGAGGAGCTGTTATGTAGCTGTGTACTGGGGCGAGGTGTCTGTGTGTAGCTGTGTTACTGGGGACGAGCGGCTGTGTAGCTGTGTTACTGGGGGTAGGCGGGTGTATGTAGCTGTGTTCTGGGGGTGAGTTGGCTGATGTAGCTGTGTTACTGGGGATGTGGCGGCTGTATGTAGCTGTGTTACTGGGGGAGTGTGTGTTGTAGCTGTGTACTGGGGGTGAGGCAGCGTAGTAGCTGTGTTACTGGGGGGGATGAGGCGGCTGTATGTAGCTGTGTTAGGGGGCGAGGTTGCGTGAGGGCGGTTTTGGTCTTTGTGTAGCTGTGTACGGGGACGAGGGGCTGTGTAGCTGTGTTACTGGGGGTGAGCGGCGTATGTAGCTGTGTTACTGGGGGTGAGGCAGCTGTATGTAGCTGTGTTACTGGGGATGAGGCGGCTGTATGTAGCTGTGTTACTGGGGGCGAGGTGGCTGTGTGTAGCTGTGTTACTGGGGACGAGGCGGCTGTATGTAGCGTGGTTACTGGGGGTGAGGGGTTGGCTGTATGTAGCTGTGTTACTGGGGGTTGAGGGGCGTTGTAGGTGTTACTGGGGGTGCGGCGGCTGTATGTAGCTGTGTTACTGGGGGGGAGGTTGCTGTATGTAGCTATGTGACTGGGGCGAGGCAGCTGTATGTAGCTGTGTTACTGGGGGCGAGGCGGCTGTATGTAGCTGTGTTACTGGAGGCAGGTGCTGTTGTAGCTGTGTTACTGGGGGGGTTGAGGCAGTGTATGTAGCTGTGTTACTGGGTGTAGGCGGCTGTATGTAGTGGTGTTACTGGGCACGAGGCGGCTGTATGTAGCGGTGTTACTGCGGGGATAGTGGATAGTGAGCAGGAGGACGTGTATGCACGCTGTACTCAGTGGGGGCCGTGTGTAGCTGTGTTACTAGGGATGAGGCGGCTGTATGTAGCTGTGTTACTGGGGGCGAGGCGGATGTATGTAGCTGTGTTACTGGGGGTGAGTGCTGTGTGTAGCTGTGGTACTGGGGACGAGGTGGCTGTATGTAGCTGTGTTACTGGGGGTGAGGTGGCTGTATGTAGCTGTGTTACGGGGGATGCGGCGGCTGTATGTAGCTGTGTTAGTGGAGGCGAGGTTGCTGTGTGTAGCTGTGTTACTGGGGTGAGGCAGCTGTATGTAGCTGTGTTACTGGGGATGAGGGTGTATGTAGCTGTGTTATGGGGGCGAGGTGCTGTGTGTTAGCTGTGTTGGACGAGGCGGCTGTATGTAGCTGTGTTACTGGGGGTGAGGCGGCTGTATGTAGCTGTGTACTGGGGGTGGGTGCTGTATGTAGCGTGTTACTGGGGATGTGGCGGCTGTATGTAGCTGTGTACTGGGGGCGAGGTTGCTGTGTGTAGAGTGTTACTGGGGGTGAGGCAGTGTATGTAGCGGTGTTACTGGGGATGAGGCGGCTTGTATGTAGCTGTGTTACTGGGGGCGAGGTGTCTTGTGTAGCGTGTACTGGGGACGAGGCGGCTGTATGTAGCTTGTGTTACTGGGTGAGGCGGCTTGTATGTAGCTGTGTATCTGGGGTGAGGCAGCTGTATGTAGCTTGTTACTGGGGATGAGGCGGCTGTATGTAGCTGTGTTACTGGGGCGAGGTTGGCTGTGTGTAGCTGTGTTACTGGGGACGAGGCGGCTGTATGTAGCTGTGTTACTGGGGTAGTGGTGGCTGTAGTAGCTTGTGTTACTGGGGGTGAGGTGGCTGTATTGTAGCTGTTGTTACTGGGGGCGGCGGCTGTATGTTAGCGTGTGTTACTGGGGGAGGTTGCTGTATGTAGCTATGTGACTGGGGCGAGGCAGCTGTATGTAGCTGTGTTACTGGGGGCGAGGCGGCTGTATGTAGCTGTGTTACTGGAGGCAAGGTTGCTGTGTGTAGCTGTGTTACTGGTGGTGAGGCGGCTGTATGTAGCTGTGTTACTGGGTTTGAGGCGGCTGTATGTAGTGGTGTTGGGCACGAGGCGGGGCTGTATGTAGTAGCTGTGTTATGCGGGTGAGGTGGCTGTATGTAGCTGTGTTACTGGGGGTGAGGTGGCGTGTGTAGCTGGTTACTGGGGACGAGGTGGCTGTATGTAGCTGTGTTACTGGGGGTGGAGGGGGCTGTAATGTGCTGTGTACGGGGATGCGGGGGGCTGTATGTATGTAGCTGTGTTAGTGGAGGCGAGGTTGCTGTGTGTAGCTGTGTTACTGGGGGTGAGGCAGCTGTATGTAGCTGTGTTACTGGGGATGAGGCGGCTGTATGTAGCTGTGTTACTGGGGATGAGGCGGCTGTATGTAGCTGTGTTACTGGGTTTGAGGCGGCTGTATGTAGCGGTGTTACTGGGCACGAGGCGGCTGTATGTAGCGGTGTTACTGTGGGGATAGTGGATAGTGAGCAGGAGGACGTGTATGCACGTTGTACTCAGTGGGGGCCTCCACCAGATTTTGCGCCCAGGGGCCCCCACCAACCTTAGTCCGGCCCTGAGCGGCATTATTGATGTTTGAGGTTAGAAGAATGTTGCTGGAATCTCTTGCGCAGTTCCTGGGTCGTCTGTCCCACATATAGTCTAGGGCAAGAACAGATTAGGACATATATAACATTCCTAGACCTACAATTGATGTAATCCCTGATTTTGTATGTCCCATGTTTGATTGGATCCACAAATGTGCTTGTCCTGACAATGTGTGGACATACATTGCAGTCACCACATGGGAAAGATCCCTGTAATCTCTGGCCTCGCCCTGTGGAAGTGGTGGAACGTTGAAAATGGCTGGTGACCAACCGATCCTTTATATTCCTTGCCCTTTTGGCCGTTATTTGTGGTTTCATGGCGATAAATGAAGTTATGCGGGCGTCACTTTGGAGGATGCCCCAGTTCTTGTCCAGAATCCGCCGAATGTCCCCCCATTGGTTGTTGTATGTAGTAATTAGTCGTGTTCTGGTATCAGTGGGATGGGATTTTGGAATCAGCAATTCCTTCCTATCACTACTTTTAGCTTGAGAGATTACCTTTTGGGGGTATCCTCGTTTTTTGAATTGCTTAGTAAAATCTCGACCCGAGCCATCAAAGTCCTGTTTTTCACTGCAGTTCCGCCGAACTCGCAGAAATTGTCCTGTAGGGATGCCTCTCTTCAAATGTGGTGGGTGGAAACTGGCAAAGTGTAAAAGACTGTTAGTTGCAGTCTATTTACGGTAGAGACTGGTGCTTAGTTTAGGATGGTTGTAAGAAATCTTAATATCCAAAAATAGAGATATTGGATGTCAGTTTGATATGCCAAGGATTGTTGTTGAGATCTGAAATAAAGGATAGACATTCATCAGCCGTTCCAGTCTATAGGAGAAGGATGTTGTCTATGTAGCGGTACCAGCCCGCTACATGCTCATGAAAGGAATGTGAGGGAAAGATGGTCGTCTCCTCCCACCAACCTAAAAAAAGGTCAACGTGCCCCCATGGCTGTCCCATACATTTGTTTGTAATATGTCCTGTCGAATACAAAGTAATTCTGATGTTGTATGATGTGTAACAAGTCCAATAGAAAGGAATCATGTCTCCTATTGACGGACCAGCCCTTATCCAGAAAATATGCAACAGCCTGTATACCAACCTTGTGTTCGATGATGGTATAGAGTGCCTCTACGTCCAGAGTGACAAGGAGGGTGCTTGTTGTAGCATGGAAATCCTTGAGTTTCTGGTGTGTTGTGTCCCATACATAAGAGGTAAATTCTGTTACAAAGGGTTGGAGGTAAAAGTCAATGTAAACACATAATTTTTCATTGAGACCACTAATCCCTGACACAATAGGGCGTCCGGGTGGTTTTGTTAGACGTTTATGTACCTTCGGTAACATATAAAACATTGGTGTGGTCGGACTGTCCACCGTCAGGTACTTTAATTCACTCTAGTTCAGGATGCCCATCCGGAATGCTGAGGCCAAAAGTTGGTTGATTTTGGTTTTAAATACCTGGGTGGGATCAGAAGGCAGTGTTACATAAAAAGTTTTGTTACACAATTGTCTTCTAGCTTCTTCCGGGTACATATCAACTGGCCAAATCTCTATATTACCGCCTTTATCAGCTTCCTTTATGAGTAACTCCTTTTGTGCATTAAGGTGTGATAGGGCTTGTCTTTCACTTTTGGACATGTTCTCCATTGTGTTAGAGTCAACTTTTAGACCTCTTATGTCCCGTACCATGCACTCGAAAAAAATTTGTAAAGGTGGAAATAAACAACAGCTTGGGGTTTGTTGGGAGGGCAAGCGATATGGAAATTTTCTCTTACCTAGGTGTTGCTGATTTTCTTCCAGAAGGTCAAGTAAATCCCTGAATGTTTGTCGATCCTTCTCAGGTGTCACGGGTGCTCCCGCGATCGCTGTCTCGGATCGGGGGCGCACCCGTGTTCCTGCTGCTGCCCCCGGCCCTGCTCACCTTCCCTGGCTCCCGCGATGTCCTCCCTGGCTCCCGCAGCTCGGGAGACGGGGACGCGCGCGCCTCTAAGATTTAAAGGGCCAGCACGCCAATAATTGGCGCTGGCCTGCTATAAGTTTCTTCCCCTTCCTGTGACCCTTGCCGGATCTTTGTGCCTCATAGCCTTAGAGAAAGCTTCCAAGCGAATATTCCTGCGTTCCTGTGTATTCCTGCGTTCCTGTGTATTCCTGCTTTCCTGTGTATTCCTGCGTTCCTGTGTGTCTCCGCTCCCAAGTCCTGTGTTACCCGTGTTCCTCTGTGTTGCTGTGTTCCTGTGCCTGTGTTCCCGTCCCCTTCTGCCTGGACCTCCTGTTTCTGACCCCGGATTGGACTTCACCTTGCATCTCTGCCGCCTGCCTTGACCCTGTGCCTGGACCCGACCACGAGACTGTCTTCTGTTAAGGTACCTAGACCTCGGCTGCCACCGTGGGCCAGTCGCACCTGTGGAATGACCAGGTGGTACTCTGCCGCAGCAAGTCCAACCCGCTTTGCGGCGGGCTCTGGTGAAGACCAGGTGCCACTTGGACTCCGGTCCCAGGTGTCGGCTGGTACCACCTCCCGCGGTGGTCCAGGGGATTCACATACCCCGAATCCTGACATCAGGAAACGCGTTTATAAGTTCTGGTTGTTGGTAGAGTAGCTTGAAGGCTATTTGCCTGCAAAAGAGGTAGACATCTTTAATCAATTCAAATTTGTCCAACCTGTTCATTGGGGAGAAAGACAGACCCTTCTTTAATACAGATATTTCAACATCTGATAGCTGATATGATGAAAGGTTAATTATTTGCAAATCATTAGAGTTACAGTCATCGTGGTTGGACTTGTTCTTCCTATTAGCTCTGTCCCTTTTATACATATGGGATCCATCTCGATATCTGGGTCCTCTTTTCATAAAAATTTCACACTTACCTCACAAGGGATAAAAGATGAAATAACCCCCAAAAATGTGTAAAATTTTTCTCTTGAGTGTATAAGTACCCCACATGTGCATATAAAATGTTGTATGGGCGCACAGTAGAAATAAAGAGGGATGTTTGCCTTTTAGAAGCTAAATTTTACAGAAATCCTTCACTTATGTCAGGATGCATTTGGAGAGCCCTAGTAGTACCAAAACAGAGGGGAACCCAATAAGTGACCCTAATTGAATGCACACCCCTTGGAGAATTAAGCAAGGTGTAATATGTGGTGCAGTGTAATACACATGGTGAAATTAGCATTTTGAACATACAGGTGGCTTCCAAATATGATGTGCAATGGATGCCGAAGATGGAAATTGCTATTATTTCTGGAATGTTAAGTGCTAATTATGTGATGCCCAGTTCGTGCCACTGTGAAATGTCAGGTCTCTGATTAGGAAGCCATGTTTCATGACGTGAGAAAGATCCTACATGTGGTCCTAAACACTAGCCAGAAAATACAGCAGGGCTCCGCAATGATAAAGCACTTGGAATATAAATAACAATTAATAAATAAATAAAAGAACTTGGATAATTACAAAGGATCTGCTAACAAATCCAGAGTCTTGGAGGGGAAATAGAAAACCTTAATAAAAAAAATAAAATAAAACCCTAGTTTCCAAACCCAAAATGAAATAATGGAGGGGTATAGGGAGCATTTGACAGTTGTTACAATAATTCCTAGTACCAAAATGAATTCACAACAAAGGTTCGACGTGAATTGTGAATGTGTTGCGTATAAGGAGGTGGACTGTACTAGGAAACAAATAAAATGTTGTCACTCTGGAGTACTCGCAAGTCTCATAGTAGTGTATAGGGGCACACTAAAGGGTGTGTGTGTGTTTAACTGCGGCATTTAAGGGGTTAACATCCACAATTGGAGGGACCTCCGGTCATGGGTATTACAGACGTGTGTCTTTAACAATATGCAACTGACACCCGTTCTATACAGTGCCGGCTCCGAACGGGAACCGGCATGGTAGTGCACCGTAGTTAAGCCACTTCCTGCCGCGGCGTAACATTATGGAGTGCATTGGGAAGGGGTTAAACTCAGACAGCAAAACATATAATTGTAATTTTTGTACTCTGTTTTAATTTTCTGATTGCAGATTTTTTCTTTTTTTAGTCTGTTTTTGAAAAAAGTTATGGTGGAAATTGGAGTCTGCCTGGTGTAGAATTGCACACTCACGGGGCAGGAACGATCCCTGCCACTATAGAGTACTATTACAGTACAGGTCAAATTTATTAAGCAGAAATTTATTAAGGGAGCATGGTAGTATAGTAGCATAGTAGTTCTATTCTTGTGCATGGGGGCAATATTATAGAAGTTATTTACTTGCACATAGGAGGACTGTGTGTGTGAATTCCCTGCAGGGTGGAGGCATCCAGAAGGTGGGAAGGGTAGCTGGGCTGGTGATCCTGGGAAAGCCCACAGCCTGGAGAGTGGCCTGCAACATGGCTATCATGGAGAAGCTGATAAAGTGGAAATGATGGTGGGTGAGTCAACTAAAGATTGCAATCTTTCTGGATTGAGCACAAACGTTTTCAAGAAAGGTATATTGAACCCCTTAGTGATGCGGCCTGAAAATGCTTTAATGACAAGGGCATTTTTTGTGAATTTTTGTACTTGGTGGTGTAAGGGCCATAACTATTTTTGCTGGAGGAGGGGGGGCCACAGGAGGAGGCTGGAGGACAGGGTGCCAGAGGATGAAGCTGGAGGACAGGAGGCCACAGGAGGAGGCTTGAGGACAGAACGCCACAGGAGGAGGCCTGCCAGGCACAGGAGGGATGTCAGCACCAAAGCAGCAGACTGTGCAGGAAGCCGTTTTGGGGGTGGGGCTAACAATTAACCTCTTCATTGTGAGATAGGAGGAAAGTCTTTGAATCCAACAGGCTGCATCTACTTAGTAATAAAAATACAGCATCCCAACAAGCTGGCAGGGAAAAAACTGTGTAGAGGCCAGATGGGAATGCTGGGAAGAGGTAAGAGCTGGGATGGTTGTGCTGTCTACAACCTCTTGTGCAAGTTCTCTAACTCACAGGAGTCCATGCAGGGGGTGAGTGGCACAATCTCATTAAAGGATTAAGAGCGCAGGACCTGCACACTCACTGAAGGTGATGCCTGGATTTGCTCTTCCTTCATGGTGTGGGAACATTAAGACCTGCGCTCCTACTGGCCAGAAATGAGGTAGTGCCCTAGGTGACTGCCTATGTCTTCCTAAACCTCCTCCTGGCCCTACCCACCAGCTGCATTAATGCTGTACCACCAGAGATCACTTTGTGCAAGTGTTTTTTATTTTAAAATAATTTTTTGCGTGGCAGTGTGACATGGATGTGATTTGGAGTGCAGTGTGAAATGGCTGATATGCGGGTATGCAGTGTGGCATAACTGTAAAGTGGAGGTGCAGTGTGACATGGATGTTATGCAGGGGTGCACCGTTACATGGATATTATGCAGGGGTGCACCGTTACATGGATATTATGCAGGGGTGCAGTGTGATATGTATGTTGTGTGTGCAGCATTACATGGATCTTATATGGGGGGTGCAGCGTGATATGGGTCTTATGTGGTGGTGAAGTGTGACATGAATGTTATATGGGGGTGCACTGTGGATGTATATCAGGTCCCTGCTCCCTCCCCCTCCTCCCCCTCTCACAGTGCATGGATGTGTGGGGGTACAGGGTATGTGTGACCTGGAGGGGACATGCGGTGCTGGCATAGTGTGATGATGCATGTGCCACGTCCAAGGCCTTTTGCCAGAAGTACTTGGGGGCAAACACTGTGACTACTGGGGACATCCCTGTGACTAGTGGCTACTGGAGCATGCTTGGCTTCTAGGGGCTACCTTGTGACTACTTGGGGTCATCCCTGGCTACTGGGGGCAAAACTATTACCACTGTAGGAGAATAACTATGATCTCTAGGGGAACAACATTACACTATTAAATTTGTCATAAGAAGATAGAGGAGATGATGTTAAAATGAGAAACTTAAGTTTTTGTGTTTCTAAATTTTCAGGGCTTCAGAGTTCTGGCTGGGAGAAGCTGACTTATACTCCACATAGAAGGATAGAGAAAGTAAAGAGTATAATCATTATTATTCCTCCGAACATAGACATTGTGTGAGTTGCCTGATTTACATTAAGTGCTAGTATTAAACATTGGGGCTAGAGATGAGCGAGCATTAGCGTACTCGCAACTGCTCGGTGCTCGGACGAGTATTTCGCCAGCTCGCGAAAATGTCATCATTAGATTTTTGGTGGCCAGAAATGGAGCCAATCACAAGCCAAGAGACTCTGCAGTACACAAAGCATCACGTGGTACACTAACATGTCGGTAGCAATGGTTGGCTGGCCTGATCAGGTGACCCTGGAATAGACTAGCCCCTGCCCCCGCTGCTCGTATCATTCTCTGTCTGGATGCCGTTAGGGAGAGAGCTGCTGCTGGTCAGGGATAGCGTTAGGGTGTTAGAGTAGATTACTGTTAGGCAGGAGTGATTCTACAAGAACCTTACTGTTAGGCAGGAGTGATTCTCCAAAACCTTACTGTTAGGTAAGGTTAGAAAAAAATAAAAACCGCTATGCTATTCCATTATTCCAAGATGAAATATTAAAACGACCCCACCTGCTTTGAAAATTATAATGTTTTCAAAGTAAACGCTTCTGGCCCCCAGGCCCATTTTGGGTGGGGAGGAGCCGAGAGGAAGAGGCTTGGACAGGCGGAAGCTCGCCTGGCAGCGGACCGCCAGCTCCATCCCAACATCCAACTAACATCATTTTAACTGCAGCACCTTTAATCTACTACTACCTTACTGCCTTACTGCCTCCATACATCGTCCCCTTATCAAACGAGCTGTGTCAGGCAGAATTTTCGGGTGTTTCACCAGATACATAATGAAACTCGGCCTGTCTGTCACCGCCATGCTGGAGACCTGAAGTTTCAATCATAGCGGCGCAATATGGATGCCCCATACCGTTGCTCTTAATCATGGAACCCTTTCCGAAAAAAAAAATTGAACCGCTATGCCATTATTTCTAGATGAAATATTCAAACGACCCCGTCTGCTTTGAAAATGATAATTTTTTCAAAGTAAGCGCTTCTGACCCCCAGGCCCATTTTGGGTGGGGAGGAGCCAAGAGGAAGAGGCTTGGACAGGCGAAAGCTCGCCTGGCAGCGGACCGCCAGCTCCATCCCAAGATTCAACTAACATCGTTTTAATCTGGTCTTGTACATGGAAACATACAAAACCACGCATCCAGGCCAGTATCCTATTCCAACTTATCATTAAAGGCGGGCTGGGATGCCCTTCTATAACACAATACTATTAGGCTGTTATACTGGACCAATTAAATCTCAGGCACTGGATTAATATAGAAAATAGCCAGGCCCCATTTAAAAATATTAAAGCCTATTTATATAGCTTATCAATTTTTTCCCCTCAAACTAAACCTACTCTAGCAACCATATCAGCAAAGGTAGTTATTTGGACAACCCTTTCCAAAAACCAAGTGTTAAGCATAATCCCTCAGGATGTGCCAAATAACAGTTGAGCAGCTGGAATACACACTCTAGGCCCTATACCCTGGTTATCAGATAATTTAAGAAACTTGGGAGATTTAACTCTACAGAATGGGAACCTAAAATCGCTGGACTCCCTAACAAAAGACAACCAAACCAAGGGGATAAACTGTACTATACCAACAAATCAAAGCAACTTTCAATAAAATTAAATTCAATTTTAGTCCAGAAAACATGGGCATCACCAAATTCCTACTAGCCCATAATACCAAAGAAAAAGGGTTATCCACATTTTACAAACTATTTGTCGACACCTATTCAGAGGTTATACAAAAACAGTTGAACAAATGGTCTGATTAGCTAAACATAACAATAAACAAGAAGCAATGGCTACTGGCTACTAGGAGTCCCTCCTAAGGTCTCTAGATGCATAACTCATTTAGAAAATACTATTAAGATAAGATATAGCTGGTAGTATACCCCCCACAGAGTATCACGAATATACACAGAAAATACTCAAGTCTGTTGGCGTTGTCACAGCTTCATATATGGTGGAACTGTAAATAAATAAAAAATTTCTGGGAAGCCATCAATGCTTTACTAACTTCCCGATAAGCGTATCAGCTCCTCAACCCTTTTTTTTTTTATAGATATGGATGATCTCCCACATACTCACCTAACAGTGATCACTAGAGATGAGCGAACATGCTCGTTCAAGCTTGCTGCTCGTTCGAGCATTAGCATACTCGTAACTGCTCGGTGCTCGGACGAGTATTTCGCCCGCTCTAGAAAATGTCATCTCGCTGCGTTTAGATTTTTGGCGGCCAGAAACAGAGCCAATCACAAGCCAGGAGACTCTGCACTACACCCAGCATCACGTGGTTCACTTACATGTCGATAGCAGTGGTTGGCTGGCCTGATCAGGTGATCCTGGAATATACTAGCCCCTGCCTGCGCTGCTCGGATCATTCTCTGTCTGGATGCCGTTAGGGAGAGAGCTGATGCTGGTCAGGGAAAGCGTTAGGGTGTTCTATTAGAATAGTGTTAGGCAGGAGTGATTCTACAAGAACCCAACAGCCCTTCTTAGGGCTACAATAGCGTTATATTTTATTTTTTTTATTTGCTTGTGGCTGGGCTTGCTGGCACTAGTAGTGCGGCTAGTACCATATTGTGACAAATTTGCAGGGAGACTTGCGAACGTTCTATTTAGCTCTTAGTGACACACATATCCATCTCAAACACCTAAGTGGGACAATTTATTAGGGGTTTGATTGAATTAGGCACAGTCTGCCGATTTTTCAAAACTGAAAGTCACAGGCACAGAACAAAATCCTGTTGTGTGCTGTCAGTGTAGGTTAGAAACTAGCCATAGCAGTCACCTCCTTTGGTTCCTCTCTGCCGCCTTAACCAAGCAAAATACTGATACATACAGTGCTACACGTTATCCTCGCCAAAAGGAATTTTTTAAATTGGTTTGAAGCCTGAGATTTGATGTATGTCACCATGCCACTCTCTAGCCTGCCGCTGCCTCTGCATGCCGTCCCCTATAGTGTCAGGGTCAATTATTGGGTGTTTTAGATGTTATCTCGCCTCATTCAGTCACTCATGCTTTTGCCCATAATTTTGGCATAATGGTGCAATTAAGCAGCCTCAGAGGCATCCATGCATGCATGCTGCCCCTGCTGTTTCCTGTCCATTTCTGTGGTGTTTCCATCCTTTTCTGAGGTTCCCAGGTGTTTGGCCAAGCTTCCCTGTGCAGAGCCTTGGTCCCCTTGAAAAATGCTCGAGTCTCCCATTGACTTCAAAGGGGTTTGTTATTCGAAACGAGCACTCGAGCATCAGAAAAAATTCGACTTGAGTAACGAGCACTCGAGCATTTTAGTGCTCGCTCATCTCTTGTGATCACCATGCCCCTCTGCCTCTTGTGGAAGTAATTAGTTCAGTAAAAGAATATTGCTTGTACGAAAAAAAAAAAATTGTTGCCAAGTTACTGTTTTCTTGGCTGTTTCTCCATTTTTCCTTAACTTTATTGTTACATCCCTTGTGACATCTATGCAAAGAAGAAATAACATCTCATTGCTTTGTAAACCTTTTTTATTCATGCTTTTCTGTAACAATATCATTAGAAAATCGATAAACATTTATGTAAAAAAAAAAAAAGAAGCTTTATACCTGAGCTTCTTCAAGAGCCTGTTATTTTGGATAGGGAAGAGAGGGACCGAGGATGATTACTGTACTTGTTATGGGAGAGGTCATGGGCAGAAAGGAGCTGTCCTGGTAGGAGTGCACATATGGATCGTCTTATCTGTCACTGTATATCAGGTCCCTGCTCCCTCCCCCTCCTCCCCCCTCTCACAGCCGGGAAGACAGCACATGATGTAGCAGAGCCGGGAGTGTGCAGCAGCAGCAGCAGCAGCCGTGATGTCAGGTATCTGTCACTGCTGTCTGCATAGGCAGCTAAAGTGTTACATACTTTAACTCTCATAGACCCCCTGCCAAATAGGCTCCCCCAACCCCCCCACCCCCCAGTGCCTGCTATTCTGCTTTTATTTTACTAGATGTGACTTCACCCCTTAACCACCAGGCCCTTATTTATTTCCATTTTTCATTCCCCACTTTCAATGTTCCATAACTTTTTATTTTTCCATGTCCAGGGCTGTGTGCGGCTTGTTTTCTGTGTAACCAAGTGTCCTCTCTAGTAACGGTATTAAATAATCTTCACCATGTACGTATTTGCGCCGTTTTCTTTTGTGCCCTGTTTCTACAGATTGCACTGTGACACCTTTTGACACCTCTACTTTATTCTTTGGTCAGTACAATCACAGAGACACCAGAGATGTTACTAAAGTAAGCTGCTCCTAGTGCTAAGACAGACACAGCGGTGTTATACTGATAGCATTACCGGAAACCTCCGATAACACTGCTGCGCTGTACCCTAGAAACGCCAGAACGCTCTCAAAGGGTCCTACTTATTCATGAGGTGGGTGGTCCCTCTTCCCCTGGACGCCCCGTTCATTCCATAGGCCGACGGTGACTGCCGCGTGTCATGCGGCAGTCACTGCCCTCAATCCCGCCCCCTCATGAATATGCCACTTTGAGAGCGGTCTGGCGTTTGTAGTGTACAGCGCAGCAGTGTTAGTGTTATCAGAGGTTTCTGTGTAACACCGCTGCGTTTGGTTTAGCACTAGGAGCTGATTACTTTAGTAACATCGAGTGCTGAATTTCTGGGTGACAGGTCCTCTTTAAGGTGTCATTTTTGCGGTATGAGATGACATTTACATTAATACCATTTTGGGGACATCTTATTGAGCGGGTGCACGGAGCATGTCACAATAATTCAGTGCATCCGCCACAGTGTGTGTTATTTGTGTCTTCCAGGACCGTGCCTGCTGTAGACTAATTCGGATTCGAAGGATTACGTCGGTGACTGACATTTCTAACAAATAAAATGGTCAATGAGGGTGTGTCTGCGTTTTCTGTTCAATTAAACTTTGTTAAAAATGGTATGATTTATTTTTTTGCGACACTCTTCATAGTTTGCCATAGTAGTGGTGCCGGCTAGATGAGGGTGCTCATTACTAAGGGCTGGCCTTAGTGTTTGCCTTAATTTCTTTGGCAAATTCACACTAACACCCATACCATTAACCCTGTACCCACCTCCACCAGGGGTGCCGGGAAGAGCCGGGTACAAACCAGTACCTGACCGTCTATAGATGGTCAGGTAGTGGGGCGGCTGCAGGCTGTTATTGTTGCGCTGGAATAGCCCCCTAACAGTATCCCAGCTCAGTAATGGCAGGCTGCTGCTGTTTTTTTGTATCTGGCTGATTTCAAAAATAGGGGGCAACCCATGACGTTTCCCCCCCCCATTTTTTTGTAAAAATGGGAGAAACAGCCTGGGAGCCCCCTTTTAAGGGGGGACCCCACGCATATTTTTGCCAAAAATTGGAGGAAAAAACGGCATTGGGTGCCCCCTATTTTTCAAATCAGCAAAAAAGCAGCAGCAGCCTGCCATTACTGAGCTGTTAGGGGGCTATTCCAGCGCAACAATAACAGCCTGCAGCCACCCCACTACCTGACCATCTATGGACGGTCAGGTACTGGTTTGTGCCCGGCTCTTCCCGGCACCCCTGGTGGCGGTGGGTACCGGGGTAATGGTATGGGCGTTAGTGTGAATTTGGCAAAAAAATAAAGGCAAACCCTAACGCCAGCCCTTAGTAATGAGCACCGTCATCTTCCGGCACCACTACTATGGCAAACTATTAAGTGTCGCAAAAAAATAAATCACACCGTTTTTAACAAATATAAGTTTAATTGAACAAAAAACGCAGACACACCCTTGTTGACCATTTGTTAGAAATGTCGGTCATCGACGTAATCCTTCGAATCTGAAGTAGTCCACAGCAGGCACGGTCCTTGAAGAGACAAACACACAAAAACGGGCATGCAGCCATGGTGGGGGGACATGTTCGTTGTCTAGGGGGGACAAAAGCTCATTGTCTAGGGGGGGACATGTTCGTTGTCAGGGGGGGACAAACTCGTTGTGTAGGGGGAGACATGCTTGTTGTCTAGGGGGGACATGCTTGTTGTCTGGGGGGGCATGCTCGTTGTCTAGGGGGAAGGACATGCTCGTTCTCTAGGGGTAGTGGAATATGCCCCCCAATTATATACATAAATATACATTGGTGCCACTGGGGTTAATCAGCAATGGATTATATATACACTCACCGGCCACTTTATTAGGTACACCATGCTAGTAACGAGTTGGACCCCCTTTTGCCTTCAGAACTGCCTCAATTCTTCGTGGCATAGATTCAACAAGGTGCTGGAAGCATTCCTCAGAGATTTTGGTCCATATTGACATGATGGCATCACACAGTTGCCTCATATTTGTTGGCTGCACATCCATGATGCGAATCTCCCGTTCCACCACATCCCAAAAATGCTCTATTGGATTGAGATCTGGAGACTGTGGAGGCCATTTGAGTACAGTGAACTCATTATCATGTTCGGGAAACCAGTCTGAGATGATTCCAGCTTTATGACATGGCACATTATCCTGCTGAAAGTAGCCATCAGATGTTGGGTACATTGTGGTCATAAAGGGATGGACATGGTCAGCAACAATACTCAGGTAGGCTGTTGCATTGCAACGATGCTCAATTGGTACCAAGGGGCCCAAAGAGTGCCAAGAAAATATTCCCCACACCATGACACCAGCACTGAAAGGATGGATCCATGCCTTTTATGTTGTTGACGCCAAATTCTGACCTACCATCCAATGCGCATCAGAAATCGAGGACTATCAACCAGGCAACTTTTTCCAATCTTCTACTGTCCAATTTCGATGAGCTTTTGCAAATTTTAGCCTCAGTTTCCTGTTCTTAGCTGAAAGGAGTGGCCACCCGGTGGTCCTTCTGCTGCTGTAGCTCCATCCTGCCGCAAAGGTTCGACGTACGGCGTTCAGAGAATGCTCTTCTGCCTACCTGTGGTGTAACGGGGGGCGATTTGAGTCACTGTTGCCTTTCTATCACTCGAACCAGTCCTGTCCCCATTCTCCTCTGACCTCTGGCATCAACAAGGTATTTCCGCCACAGAACTGCCGCTCACTGGATGTTTTTTCTTTTTCGGACATTTCATCTCTGTAAACCCTAGAGATGGTTGTGCGTGAAAACTCCCAGTAGATCAGTAGTTCTGAAATACTCAGACCAGCCTTCTGGCGCCAACAACCATGCACGTTCAAGGCACTCAAATCACCTTTCTTCCCCATACTGATGCTTGGTTTGAACTTCAGGAGATTGTCTTGACCATGTCTACAAGTGCACGAGTTGCCGCCATGTGATTGGATGATTGAATGTTAGTGTTACGAGCAGTTGGACAGGTGTACCTAATAAGGCGTGGAGTGTATATGCTGCTAATAATCATAATTGGTGTCAGTGGATGCGTTGGAGGTATGAGCAGTGGCGTGGCCATGGTGTGCCTTCCTTGGTAAAAATTACGCGCCGCCATTTTGTCCCTCTTTCTCCTCTGCAAAAGTTGGGAGGTATGTGACCGGCAAGCTGATGTGATGTCCACAGCCCTATAAAACCAGCCATTTTAACTCAGCACTTCACACTTCATGTTGTGAGCGTCCAGCTGCTGCTCATTGTAATGTGCATTCTTGCTGCAATCCTCGCTGTTCTATAAGGGGGTTCTACAATAGCCCAAATAGCAGTTCTATTCAGTGACAAAAGCGAGAGAGAGGAAGAAATCTGTTTGACATTCATGCATCTGCAGTAGCAATTGGTGGACCAATCCCTGGTTGTTTTTAAGGGGGATCTGTTACCCCCAAATAGCAGTTCTATTTAGTGACAAAATCGAATAGGAAGAAATCTGTTTGCATTCAGCGCATCTGCAGTAGTGAGGCTGTCAGTTGTGGGTTATCTGTATAATGCACCTTGCCATACCTTATTGGGGCTCTAGTTTACAGCTATATTTACGTGGAAATCCACCATAGTTTATGCAGTGATTTTCGCTTGAAATTACACTGTCAGTTGTGGGGTATCGTATAAACGCACATTGCCATACCTTATTGTGGCTATGTTACAGCATATTTACGTGTGAATCACATAGTTATACAGTGATTTTCGCAAATTACACTGTCAGTTGTGGGGTATCTGTTTAACGCACATTGCCATACCTTATTGTGGCTCTAGTTTACAGCCATATTAGTGTGAAATCCACATAGTTTAGCAGTGATTTCTCTGAAATTACACTTCAGTTGTGGGTATCTGTATAAGCACATTGCATACCTTTATTGTGGCTCTAGTTTACAGCCAGATTACGTGTGAAAATCACATAGTTTATGCACGTGATTTTCTTGAAATTACACTGTCGTTGTTCTGGGGGTATCTGTAACGCACATTAGCCATACATTATTGTGGCTCTAGTTTACAGCCGTATTTATGTGAAATTCCACATAGTTTATAAGGATTTTCGCTGAAATTACACTTGTCAAGTTGTCGGCGAGTCTGTATAACGCACATTGCATACTTTGGGGGGTCAAGTTTACAGCCAGATATACGTGTCAATCCAGTAGTTATAAAACACACGTCAGACAGAAAGGTGGCAGGTGGGAGCAGGAGAGTTGGGTGGGCAGCACATTATCTGCTGAAAGTGCCATCGATGTTTGGTACATTGTGGTTTAAGGGATGGACATGGTCAGCAAAATACTCAGGTAGGTGTTGATTGCAACGAGCCAATTGGTACCAGGGGCCCAAAGAGTGCCAAGAAAAATATTCCCCACAACCATGAACCACCACCACAGCCTGGCAAAGGATGGATCCATGCTTTATGTTGTTGACGCCAAATCTGACCCTACCATCCGAATGTCGCACAGAAATCGAGACTCATCAGACAGGCAACTTTTTCCAATCTTCTACTGTCCAATTTCGATGAGCTTGTGCAAATTTTAGCCTCAGTTATGTTCTTAGCTGAAAGGAGTGGCACCCGTGTGGTCTTCTGTGCTGTAGCCCATCTGCCTCAAAGTTCGACGTACTGTGCGTTCAGAGATGCTCTTCTGCCTACTTGGTTGTAACGGGTGGCGATTTGAGTCACTGTTGCCTTCTATCAGCTCGAACCAGTTCGCCCTTCTCCTCTGACCTTGGCATCAACAGGATTTCGCAAAGACTGCCGCTCATGGATGGTTTTTTTTTCGGACATTTGGACATTTTCATCTCTGTAAACCCTAGAGATGGTTGTGCGTGAAAATCCCAGAGTGATCAGTAGTTTCTGAAATCTCAGACCAGCCCTTTGGCGGCCAACAACCATGCCACGTTCAAGGCACTCAAATCACCTTCTTCCCCATACTGTGCTTGGTTGAACTTCAGGAGGATTGTCTTGACCAGTGCTACAAGTGCACTGAGTTGCCGCCATGTGTGATGGTGATTAGAATTAGTGTAACGAGCAGATTGGACAGGTGTACCTAAAAGTGCCGGTGAGTGATAATGCTGCAGCATATAACATTGGTGTAGGGGATGGCGTTGGAGGTATGAGCAGTTGGCGTGGCATGGGTGCTTCCATTGGTAAAAAATTCGCGCCCCATTTTGTCCCTCTTTCCCTCTGCAAAAGTGGGAGGTATGTGACCGGCGCTGATGTGATGTCCCACGCCCTATAAAACCCAGCCATTTTCTAACTCAGCACTTCACACTTCATGTGTAGTGTCCAGCTGCTGTATTGTAATGTGCGATTCTTGCTGCAATCCCTCGCTGTTCTATAAGGGGGTTCTACAATCCCAATAGCAGTTCTATTCCGTGACAAAAGCGAAGAGGAGAAGAAATCTGTTTGACATTCATGCATCTGCAGTAGCATTGGGGACCCATCCCTGGTTGTTTTAAGGGGGATCTGTATACCCCAAATAGCAGTTCTATAGTGACAAAATCGATAGGAAGAGAATCTGTGTGACTTCATGCACTGCCGTAGTGAGTGTCAGTTGGGGTTATCTGTATAATGCACATTGCCATCATTTTGGGCCTAGTTTACAGCAGATTTACGTGTGAATCCACATAGTTTATACAGTGTATTCGCTGAAGTACACTGTCGTTGGGGGGTTTGTAAAGCACATTGCCTACCTTATTGTGGCTCTAGTACAGCCATATTACGTGTGAAATCCACATAGTTATGCGTGATTTTCGTGAATTACACTGTCAGTTTGGGTATCGGATAACGCACATTGCCATACTTATTGTGGCTCTAGTTTACAGCCTATTTAGTGTGAAATCACATAAGTTAAGTGATTTCGCTGAAAATACACTGCGTTGTGGGGTGTTCTGTATAACGCAATTGAACTTATTGTGGCTCTAGTTACAGCCATATTTACGTGTGCAATCCACATAGTTATGCAGGATTTCATGAAATTACACTGTCAGTTGTGGGGTATCTGTATAACGCACATTGCCATACCTTATTGTGGCTCTGTTTACAGCCATATTGTGTGATGAATCCCACATAGTTTTACAGTGATTTTCGCTGAAATTACATGTCAGTTGTGGGGTATCTGTATAACGCACATTGCAATACCTTTTGGGGGCTCAAGTTACCAGCCAGATATACGTGTCAAATCCACGTAGTTTATTAAAACACTAGGTCAGACAGAAAGGTGGCAGGTGGAGCAGGTCAGAGGGGGGGGATGGAAGCCAGTATCGCTGAAAGTCGACATCAGATGTTTGGTACATTGTGGTCATAAAGGGAGGACATGGGTAGCAAACCAACTCTACGCAGGTAGAATGTGCATTGAAACGAGTGCTCAATTCGGTACCAAGGGGACCAAAGAGTGCCAAGAAAATATTCCCCACACCATGACACCACCACCACCAGCCTGAAAGCAGGATGGATCCATGCTTTCATGTTGTTGACGCCAAATTCTGACCCTACCATCCGAATGTCGCATCAGAAATCGAGACTCATCAGACCAGGCAACATTTTTCCAATCTTCTACTGTCCAATTTCGATGAGCTTGTGCAAATTTTAGCCTCAGTTTCCTGTTCTTAGCTGAAAGGAGTGGCACCCTAAAATTTGCACAACTCAATCGAAATTGCTAGAAGATTGGAAAAACGTTGCCTGTCTGATGAGTCTCGATTCTGCTGCGACATTCGGATGGTAGGGTCCAGATTTGTCCGTCAACAACATAAAGCATGGATCCACCTTTCCAGGCTGTTGGTGGTGGTATCATGGTGTGGGGAATATTTTCTTGGCACTCTTTGGGCCCCTGTACCAATTGGACATCGTTGCAATGCCACACCTACCTGAGTAGAGTTGTTTCTGACCATGTCCATCCCTTTAATGACCACAATGTACCAAACATCTGATGGCACTTTCAGCAGATAATGTGCTGCCCACCCACTCTCTGCTTCTCCACCTGCCACCTTTCTGTCTGACTAGTGTTTTAAAACTACGTGGATTTGACACGTATATCTGGCTGTAACTTGAGCCCCCCAAAGGTATTGCAATGTGCGTTATACAGATACCCCACAACTGACAGTGTAATTTCAAGAAATCACCTATAAACTATGTGGATTTCACATAAATATGGCTGTAAACTAGAGCCACAATAAGTATGGCAATGTGCGTTACAGATACCCCACAACTGACAGTGTAATTTCAGAAAATCACTGTATAAACTATGTGGATTTCACACGTAAATATGGCTGTAAACTAGAGCCACAATAAGGTATGGCAATGTGCGTTTACAGATACCCCACAACTGACAGTGTAATTTCAAGCGAAAATCACTGTATAACTATGTGGATTTCACACGTAAATATGCTGTAAACTAGACGCCACAATAAGGTATGGCAATGTGCGTTAACAGATACCCCACAACTTACGTGATTCAGTGTCAGTCAACAAATCAACTGTCATAAACTATGTGGATTCACACGTAAATAGGCTGTAAACTAGTCCACAATAGGTATGGCAATGTGCGTTATACGATACCCCCACAACTGACAGTGTAATTTCAGCGAAAATCACTGTATAACTATGTGGATTTCACGCGTAAATCTGGCTGTAAACTAGAGCCCACCAAAAGTATGGCAATGCTGCATTATACAGATACCCACAACTGAACAGCTCACTACTAACTGCACTCACTAAGGCAGTCACTTAAACTCGTACTCTACTGGGCAAGATATGAATGTGCATTAAGTGTCAAAACAGAGTTGTCTTCTAGTATTTAGTTATTCATTTTATTTGGTTTTATAATATTTTCGATTTGTCACTAAATAGACGTGGCTAGTTGGGGTATAAGGAGAGACTTGTAGCCTCAGTTTCCTGTTCTTAGCTGAAAGGAGTGGCACCCGGTGTGGTCTTCTGCTGCTGTAGCCCATCTGCCTCAAAGTTCGACGTACTGTGCGTTCAGAGATGCTCTTCTGCCTACCTTGGTTGTAACGGGTGGCGATTTGAGTCACTGTTGCCTTTCTATCAGCTCGAACCAGTCTGCCCATTCTCCTCTGACCTCTGGCATCAACAAGGTATTTCCGCCCACAGAACTGCCGCTCACTGGATGTTTTTTCTTTTTCGGACATTTTCATTCTCTGTAAACCCTAGAGATGGTTGTGCGTGAAAATCCCAGTAGATCAGTAGTTTCTGAAATACTCAGACCAGCCCTTCTGGCGCCAACAACCATGCCACGTTCAAAGGCACTCAAATCACCTTTCTTCCCCATACTGATGCTTGGTTTGAACTTCAGGAGATTGTCTTGACCATGTCTACAAGTGCACTGAGTTGCCGCCATGTGATTGGATGATTAGAATTTTAGTGTTAACGAGCAGTTGGACAGGTGTACCTAATAAAGTGGCCGGTGAGTGTATAATGCTGCTATATATACATTGGTGTCAGTGGATGCGTTGGAGGTATGAGCAGTGGCGTGGCCATGGTGTGCCTTCCGTTGGTAAAAAATTACGCGCCGCCATTTTGTCCCTCTTTCTCCTCTGCAAAAGTTGGGAGGTATGTGACCGGCAAGCTGATGTGATGTCCCACAGCCCTATAAAACCCAGCCATTTTCTAACTCAGCACTTCACACTTCATGTTGTAGCGTCCAGCTGCTGCTATTGTAATGTGCGATTCTTGCTGCAATCCCTCGCTGTTCTATAAGGGGGTTCTACAATAGCCCAAATAGCAGTTCTATTCAGTGACAAAAGCGAAGAGGAAGAAATCTGTTTGACATTCATGCATCTGCAGTAGCAATTGGTGGACCAATCCCTGGTTGTTCTTTAAGGGGGATCTGTATACCCCAAATAGCAGTTCTATTTAGTGACAAAATCGAATAGGAAGAAATCTGTTTGACATTCATGCATCTGCAGTAGTGAGCTGTCAGTTGTGGGTTATCTGTATAATGCACATTGCCATACCTTATTGTGGCTCTAGTTTACAGCTATATTTACGTGTGAAATCCACATAGTTTATGCAGTGATTTTCGTTGAAATTACACTGTCAGTTGTGGGGTATCTGTATAACGCACATTGCCATACCTTATTGTGGCTCTAGTTTACAGCCATATTTACGTGTGAAATCCACATAGTCTATACAGTGATTTTCGCTGAAATTACACTGTCAGTTGTGGGGTATCTGTATAACGCACATTGCCATACCTTATTGTGGCTCTAGTTTACAGCCATATTTACGTGTGAAATCCACATAGTTTATGCAGTGATTTTCATTGAAATTACACTGTCAGTTGTGGGGTATCTGTATAACGCACATTGCCATACCTTATTGTGGCTCTAGTTTACAGCCATATTTATGTGTGAAATCCACATAGTTTATACAGTGATTTTCGCTGAAATTACACTGTCAGTTGTGGGGTATCTGTATAACGCACATTGCAATACCTTTTGGGGGCTCAAGTTTACAGCCAGATATACGTGTCAAATCCACGTAGTTTATAAAACACTATGTCAGACAGAAAGGTGGCAGGTGGAGCAGGCAGAGGTGGCAGCGCAGTAGGGGGATGTCGCAGCAGGGGTGACTCTGTGAGGCCAGAACTGCCATTGTCATCTAGTGGCAGTGTGTTGATCAACAACCCAAAGGTTGTTGAATGATTGACTAGGTCATCCAATTCCTCAAATATAACATCTGACAACCCCAGCCCAGAGTCCGTGGGTTCCTCTGATACAAAAATTAGTTGGCATGGCCCAGGAGCAGGTCAGCGGCCCTCACCTGTCCTCAACCAGGCTCTGTCCTGTTCCTTTCCCGCAGCCAGAGAGCTACTAGGTGGACTGGGCTCAGCGCCACTATTCAGCGAGGATGAAGTGTTTGAGGACAGTCAGCAGCTGCTTTGCAGTTAAGAGGTGGGGCAGACTTCCCATGCTTCCTGCAGTAGGCAGGCTGTGCATACTGACACCGGTGAGGAGAGTAGCAGTGACCAGGAAACGCAAATTGCCGATGATGTAGCCGATCGCATTTGGGAGCCGGGTGTAGCAGGGGATTCATCATCGTCGGGCGAAGAGAGTGTCAGCTTGCGGAGCAGGCAGCAAGTCGCTACTGTGGCTGCGAGTCAGCAGGGTGGCAGCAGTGCGAGGACGGGAGCCAATTGTCCGCGGGGTACGAATCCCGATTTGCAGGCCCAAATAAGCAGTGGCACAGGGGCTCAGCGAGGCAGCGTCGGTAGTAGTCGCACAGTGCAGAGTGTAGGCGGTAAAATTACCACCTCAGCGGTTTGGCAGTTTCTTGTAAAGAAACCAGAGGAGCGTGTGGGTATATGTCGTATCTGCAGCCAGAAAGTGAAGCGTAGCCAGGGTGCTAACACATGCACCGTCACCATCCAATGGCCTGGGAGAAACGGGTGTCAGATGCGGTCCATCCTGCAGGCTCAGCAACAGCAGCAGCACCTAGTGGCACACATGCTGTTTCAGCAAGTCAAGTCTCCAGCACCACTGCCGAAGGGAGCTGTTTGTCTTTGACAACATCTCCTAGTCCAGATGCTCCTGCTCCTCGCTACGCATGGCGCCAGCAGTCGTTGAGCGAGGCGATTACAAGAAGACAACTCTATGCGTCCAGCCATCCTAAGGTGCAGAAGCTGACCGTGCTCTTGTCGAAGTTGTTCCAAGCCTCAATTTTTTTTCCAAAAAGGCTGTTCCAGCACTTCACCAATATGTACAACAGAAGGTGGGCCAGTCCTTGATCTTATCAGTTTCTTCCAAGGTGCACAGCAGAGCGGACATGTGGAGCTGTAATTATGGTCAGGGCCAGTATATGTCCTCTACGGCCCACTGGGTGAATGTGCTTCCCGCCCAGCCACACCAACAACTTCCACAAGAGACGGCGCTTTCTCCTCCACGTTGTCAAACTGCTGCTCCTGCGCCAGTGTCCGCCTCCTCCTCCTCCTTCTCCACCACCACCTCAGCCTCCACAAGTGCTGCTCCATCATACCACATGTGCAGTGCACAGCGGTGTCACGCAGTTCTACACCTTGTTTGCCTGGGCGAACAAAGTCATACAGGGGAGGAACTGCTCCGCATCATGCAAGATGAAATCAATGTGTGGCTTTCTCCGCGACAACTAAAAATCGGAACCATGGTGACAGACAATGGAAGGAACATGGTGTCCGCGCTGCACTGAGAAGGGATGGTCCATGCGCCCTGCATGGTGCACGTGATAAATCTGGTAGTCAACAAGTTCCTGAAGTCTTACACCCATCTGCAAGACATTCTAAAAATGGCCAGGACACTGTGCACGCACTTCAGCCATTCTTACAAAGCCTGAAGTTGCAGCGCCAGAACGGCCTACCCCAACAGTCTGATATGCGATGTGTCCACCCATTGGAATTAAAGCCTGCATATGTTAGACCGCCTGTATGAACAAAGAAAAGCCATTAATGAATTTTTGATGATGCAAGCAGACCGTAGTACTCCCCTGTGTAACTTTGATGTCAGCCACTGGCAGCTCTTGCGTGACACGTTTGCTCAGGACTTTTGAAGAGGCCATCTTATTTGTCAGTCGCAGGACTGCGGGATGAATAAGGCGATTCCACTGCTTCATGTCCTCATGCTGCAAAATCTGTCTGGTCAGAGCACTGGAGAAGTGAAGACTACATCTCATGGCCACATGAGTCCAGTGGGGGCTGAACTGGAGGAGGAGGAGGAGGAGGACATTGGAGCACAAGCAGAGTCTGGTGCAATTTGTCGTTTTTCTACTCAGGTGACAGGAGAGGAGGAGCAGGAGCATTCAGAGGAGCCAGAAGACGAGGCAGATGACCCAGAAGCACCTTGGTAGTATACTGTGAATATGGAGGCCAAGAGTCCCTCAGAGCCACTTGCGCAGATGGCCCGCAGCATGCTGCTTTGCCTAACTAGTGACAGCCAACATCCGGCATAGGGATGACTTTTGGCTCTCCACCCTCTTGGATCCTCGCTACTGGTCCAAAATGGGTGACTCAGAAATACTGAGCACACAGTTGGCCGCTGCCTATGTGCGCCATTGTCCATCCTCTGTCAGGTCTGACCGGGGGATTCCTGGCAGTCATTGCTCACGTACTACTACTGCAGCAGCTGTGGGGAGCTGGGGGGGTAGGAGCAGTAGCAGTTCCATCAACAGTCGCTTAAGTCCGGATTCCTTATTGAGCAATTTCCTTCACCTGCCTAGTGAGGAGGGTAGCCGCCACCACCAGCAGGACATGAAGCAGACCCTGCAACAGCAGGTGGTGGCCTACTTAGACAGCACTTTACCACCTGAGGTAGAGGATCCCATGGACTACTTGGCAGCCAAACTTGATGCGTGGCCGCAAATTGCGGAGTTTGCAGCAGAGAAGCTTCCTGCCCGGCCAATAGTGTGGCATCAGAGCGGGTGTTCAGTGCGGCGGGGGCCATCGTTATCCTTAGGAGAACCAGATTGTCCACCCGTAATGTGGAGAAACTGACCTTTGTCAAGATGAATCAGGCTTGTATCGGCCAGGATTTCAACTCACCAATGCCTAATGCATCAGATTAGATCAGCCATGACCCCTCCTCCAAACGTTGAGAAATGAGTCAGGGTTCTAACTACCTGCCTCAGCTACTATTCGGATGCTGCCACCCGCCTGATGTCACACATCTGCTGCTAGTTGCACCATCTGCCTCCTACCATCTTTACCAGGGACTGGAATTGTCCGCCACCTCCACACTATATAAAACTCCACACTATATTATGGTGCCATCTGCAGGCTCCTGCTGCTTTGATGCCACCTTCACACATATCATTGGCCACTCTGCGGGCTCCACTGCTCTGATGCCGCCTCTCACACTATATCATGTGTCAGTTGGGCTTGCTGCTGCTGCTTTTTGATGCGCCTTCATATACATCATGTGCCACTCTGCCGCTCTGCTGCTTCTGATGCCACCTTCACACTATATCATTGTGCCTTTCTGTGGGCTCCTGCTGATGCCGCCTATTCTATACACATCATTGTGCCACTCGCCGCTCATGCTGCTTCTGATGCCACCTTCCACACTATATCATTGGGGCCATTCTGTGGGCTCCTGTTGCGGCTTCTGATGCCACCTTCACACTATATGATGTGCCACTCTGCGGGCTCCTTCTGCTGATGCTTCTGATTCCGTTTCAACACATATATCATTGTGCCACTCGGCAGGCTCCTGTGCTGCTTTTGATGCCACCAACACACTATATCATTGTGCCACTCTGCCTCTTGCTGCTTCTTATGCCACCTTCCCAATATTCATTGTGCCACTCTGTGGGCTCCTGCTGCTGCTTCTGATGCCCACCATCACACTATATGATTGTGCCATCTGAGGGCTCCGGCTGCTTCTGATGCCACCAACACACTATATCATGTGCCACTCTGTGGGCTCCTCTGCTGATCTGATTTGCCACATTCACATATATCATGTGCCACTCTGGGGCTCCTGCGATGCTGCTGACTGATTCCACCAACGCACTGTATCATTGTGCCACTCTGCAGGCTCCTGTGCTTTGATGCCACCTCCACATGCTTATCATTGTGCACTTTGTGGCCTCCTGTTGTGCTGCTGCCAACTCCACACTATATAATTGTGCCACTCTGTGGCTTTCCTGTTACTGCCACCATGTTGCTGCCACCTGTGGGATCCTGCTGCTGATGCCACGTCCACACTAAATCATTGTGCCACTCTGTGGCATCCCTGTTGCTGTCACCATGTTGCTGCCACCTGTGGGCTCCTGCTGCTGCTTCTGCTGGCCACCACCTCCACACTCTTATCATTGTGCCACTTTGTGGCCTACCATGTTTCCGCCACCTCCATAATTTGTCATTGTGCCACTCTGCAGCCTACTCATGCTGATGCCAACTGACCGCTGTCTCCCTGGAACCCTGTGATTTCCATAATGCTGTTTTCACCCTCCATCACTCTCTGACGTTGCCACTATATTTGGTTTCCCCCTTCATTTCATCTGTCAGAAGTGATGAAAGCTCAGGATTGATAGCCCAAACCAGGAGTGGATACAAGAACCCAGGGACATAGCAAGTATCCCATTTGCGCTATCTCTATTCTGGATTAACTCCTGTTTGTTTTTGGCTTTAGCAATACTGATGGTTATAGACCGATTGATAGAGGACACTGACGCGTGAAAAGAGGGCAAAATGATCAGTGCCTCAATGCAAATTACTGCCAACATCCTCTGCATCTTTTGGGGGATTTCCACATGTATCCGCGTTTAACAGAACAGGTTCTGTCGTAATCTATGGAATCATCTGATGTCAGTGTAAAAAAGAGTGCACTCTTTGATGTTATAGTGGGATCTTGGTCCTCAGCTCGGTCCTTCGAGCTGGCACAAATACCTTGTCAGGCTGCATTCCCGCTTTGCTTATTGGGAAAGTTTGGCCTTGTAAGTGCACATGGAAGTGAGAGTGAGAGTGAAGCGATTCTAGAGCCGCGGCTGTATACTAAAACACAACATGTTTGAAGACCAAACCATGCTCCCTATGCATATAAGCAGGACAACATTCTAAAACACCCTACAGGCTTTCTGCAGCCAGGAAATGCTTGTTTTTTAAAGTGATATGTTTTGATTCGATTCGGGTCGAATCAAATTTATTCGAAAATTCAGCGAATCGGGGTCGAAACGAATTTAACAATTTGCCCATCTCTAGTGATGGACAACTCCATCACCCATCGGGGAGAGACTGCAAACACAGGCTATTAAGATGAGAGGGGGTATTCCGAGAGGACAGTTCCTCAGGTTAAGCCGGAATTGTAGCCCCACTGAAGACTTTGTCCAACAATCCAGAGATCTGACATCCAAATTTGTTCAAAAAGTATCCCCAGTACTAAAATATAAGAGAGATTCAGTTGCTGTCACCACAGAAAGGAAGACACTTCTTGTCCCCAAGACCAATACTTTATAGACTGATTGGTACCTTTGATGAAAAAACAGGTTATGTCAGACAGATCCTAAACAAATATTGGCGTGTCCTGAGGCTGGATCCGGATCTGACAAATAACATCTCTGCAGTACCTCAGTGACTTTAGGAGGGGGAAAAACTTGCATGACAGATTGGTCAACAGTCACCCACCACTTGGCTTCACCCAAATCCATGGGAGACTCCAATGCGGACTAGTGTTACCTGGCAATACTTTCACAAGTTCCAGCACTGGTGAGACTTTTCAAATTAGAGATATATGCAAAACAGCAGGGAGGTCTTATGCTTACGTGTACTTGCCCACTGTGGGTCATAACGCACCTCAAGATGAGTACAGGACTAGGTGGAGGACATTAGAAACCAACGTGCCACGTCGGTGGTGGCAAAGCATTTCACCGCAATCACATAGTTATACGTTTGCAGGTTATCGAAAAAGGGGGGCAACTGGGACCGGCTTATCCAACAGAAAGAGGCCAAATGCATTTCAAACTAGACACAGTAGGCTAGAACTGATTGTCTGCAACCAGAAGGAGACTGAGAGCGCATGATGTAGCTGTGGCTGCATGCAACCCCTCCATCCTCCACGATGCCCCGCTCTGCAGGCAAGCACAATTCCAGCATGCAAAGGCCCATATGAGGTTCTGTGAGAAGCGCATGAGGTGAGGCGAGACAGCAAGCAGGGGAGAAGTGGATGTGTGGGATGCCAGAGGTTCGGCTATGCCGAGACGCTAAAAGATTTACATAGAGCAATGATATGGTGATGTACTGTGGATAGGAGCAGTGTGAATCCCTGTGCTATTGTTTGCCACAGTTAAAACCTACTTGTGCGCGCTAATGAACTTATGCCCACACTTGTTCCAAGGATCCCATGGACTACTTGGCAGCCAAACTTGATGCGTGGCCGCAAATTGCGGAGTTTGCAGCAGAGAAGCTTCCTGCCCGGCCAATAGTGTGGCATCAGAGCGGGTGTTCAGTGCGGCGGGGGCCATCGTTATCCTTAGGAGAACCAGATTGTCCACCCGTAATGTGGAGAAACTGACCTTTGTCAAGATGAATCAGGCTTGTATCGGCCAGGATTTCAACTCACCAATGCCTAATGCATCAGATTAGATCAGCCATGACCCCTCCTCCAAACGTTGAGAAATGAGTCAGGGTTCTAACTACCTGCCTCAGCTACTATTCGGATGCTGCCACCCGCCTGATGTCACACATCTGCTGCTAGTTGCACCATCTGCCTCCTACCATCTTTACCAGGGACTGGAATTGTCCGCCACCTCCACACTCTTTCATGGTGCCTCTCTGTTGGCTTCTGTGGGCTCCTGTGATGCCGCCTTCATACTACATCATTGTGCCACTCTGCCGCTCATGCTGCTTCTGATGCCACCTTCACACTATATCATTGTGCCATTCTGTGGGCTCCTGTTGCTGCTTCTGATGCCACCTTCACACTATATGATTGTGCCACTCTGCGGGCTCCTTCTGCTGATGCTTCTGATTCCGTCTTCACACTATATCATTGTGCCACTCTGCAGGCTCCTGCTGCTGCTTTTGATGCCACCAACACACTATATCATTGTGCCACTCTGCCGCTCTTGCTGCTTCTTATGCCACCTTCACAATATATCATTGTGCCACTCTGTGGGCTCCTGCTGCTGCTTCTGATGCCACCATCACACTATATGATTGTGCCACTCTGTGGGCTCCTGCTGCTTCTGATGCCACCAACACACTATATCATTGTGCCACTCTGTGGGCTCCTCCTGCTGCTGCTACTACTGATGCCACATTCACATTATATCATTGTGCCACTCTGCGGGCTCCTGCAGCTGCTGCTGCTACTGATTCCACCAACGCACTGTATCATTGTGCCACTCTGCAGGCTCCTGCTGCTTCTGATGCCACCTCCACATGCTTATCATTGTGCCACTTTGTGGCCTCCTGTTGCTGCTGCTGCCAGCTCCACACTATATAATTGTGCCACTCTGTGGCTTTCCCTGTTACTGCCACCATGTTGCTGCCACCTGTGGGATCCTGCTGCTGATGCCACGTCCACACTAAATCATTGTGCCACTCTGTGGCTATCCCTGTTGCTGTCACCATGTTGCTGCCACCTGTGGGCTCCTGCTGCTGCTTCTGCTGCCACCACCTCCACACTCTTATCATTGTGCCACTTTGTGGCCTGCCATGTTTCCGCCACCTCCATAATTTGTCATTGTGCCACTCTGCAGCCTACTCATGCTGATGCCAACTGACCGCTGTCTCCCTGGAACACCCTGTGATTTCCATAATGCTGTTTTCACCCTCCATCACTCTATGACGTTGCCACTATGTTTGGTTTCCCCCTTCATTTCATCTGTCAGAAGGATGAAAAGCTTCAGGATTGATAGCCAAAAGCAGGAGTGGATACAGAACCCAGAGGACATGCAAGTATCCCATTTGCTGCTCATCTCTATTCTGGATTAACTCCTGTTTGTTTTTGGCTTTAGCAATACTGATGGTTATAGACCGATTGATAGAGGACACTGACGCGTGAAAAGAAGGGCAAAATGATCAGTGACCTCAATGCAAATTTACTGCCAACATCCTCTGCACTCTTTTGGGGGGATTTCCACATGTATCCGCGTTTAACAGAACAGGTTCTGTCGTAATCTATGGAATCATCTGATGTCAGTGTAAAAAGAGTGCACTCTTTGATGTTATAGTGGGATCTTGGTCCTCAGCTCGGTCCTTTCGAGCTGGCACAGACGTTACCTTGTCAGGCTGCATTCCCGCTTTGCTTATTTGGGAAAGTTGGCCTATGTAAGTGCACATGGAAGTGAAGAGTGAAGCGATTCTTAGAGCCGCGGCTGTCATACTAAAACACAACATTGTTTGAAGACCAAACCATGCTCCCTATGCATATATAAGCATGGCACAACCTTCTACAACACCCTACAGGCTCTCTGCAGCCAGGAAATGCTTGTTTTTTAAAGTGATATGTTTTGATTCGATTCGGGTCGAATCAAATTTATTCGAAAAATTCAGCGAATCGGTGCAAAACGAAATTTAACAAATTTGCCCATCTCTAGTGATGGACAACTCCATCACCCATCGGGGAGAGACTGCAACCAACAGGCTATTAAGATGAAGAGGGGTATTCCGAGAGGACAGTTCCTCAGGTTATGCCGGAATTGTAGCCCCACTGAAGACTTTGTCCAACAATCCAGAGATCTGACATCCAAATTTGTTCAAAAAGTATTCCCCAGTACTAAAATATTAAGAGAGATTTCAGATTGCTGTCACCACAGAAAGGAAGACACTTCTTGTCCCCAAGACCAATAACTTTATACGACTGATTGGTACCTTTGATGAAAAAACAGGTTATGTCAGACAGATCCTAAACAAATATTGGCGTGTCCTGAGGCTGGATCCAGATCTGACAAATAACATCTCTGCAGTACCCTCAGTGACTTTCAGGAGGGGGAAAAACTTGCATGACAGATTGGTCAACAGTCACCCACCACATGGCTTACCCCAAATCATGGGAGACTCCAATGCGGACTAGTGTTACCTGGCAATACTTTCACAAGTTCCAGCACTGGTGAGACTTTTCAAATTAGAGATTATGCAAAACAGCAGGGAAGGTCTATATGCTTACGTGTACTTGCCCACTGTGAGGTCATAACGCACCCTCAAGATGAGAATACAGGACTAGGTGGAGGACATTAGAAACCAACGTGCCACGTCGGTGGCAAAGCATTTCACCAGCAATCACAATAGTTATACGTTTGCAGGTTATCGAAAAAGGGGGGCAACTGGGACAGGCTTATCCAACAGAAAGAGGCCAAATGCATCTTCAAACTAGACACAGTAGGCTAGAACTGATTGTCTGCAACCAGAAGGAGACTGAGAGCGGCATGATGTAGCTGTGCTGCATGCAACCCCTCCCATCCTCCCACGATGCCCCGCTCTGCAGGCAAGCACAATTCCAGCATGCAAAGGCCCATATGAGGTTCTGTGAGAAGCGCATGAGGCTGAGGCGAGACAGCAAGCAGGGGAGAAGTGGATGTCGGGATGCCAGAGGTTCGGCATATGCTGAGACGCTAAAAGATTTACATAGAGCAATGATATGGTGATGTACTGTGGATAGGAGCAGTGTGAATCCCTGTGCTATTGTTTGCCACAGTTAAAACCTACTTGTGCTGGATATGAATTAGCCTAAATACTGTTGCAGATCATCTGGGCTGTGTCGCACGCTGTGCGCTGAAGTTAGAGTTAAAATCTGCTGTTACTTCATTGCAGAAGGCTTGGGCTATTTCACATTACTGTTTGTTAAAGTTAGAATCAGCTGCTGCTGGACAAAATAAGCTTCTACACTTCTGTAGCCTATCTGGGCTGCTCAATAAGACTGGTTTTTAAAACTCAAATCTTGCTTCTGCTGAATGCGAATAAGCCCCTACGTGGCCACAGAATAAGCAGATTTGCATCTTTGTCTGTTAAAATCAGAAATCGCTACTGCTGGACAAAATCTTCTATGCTACTGTACAACAGTAACAAAAAGAGAACGGGGCCAGTGGTGAGGGCCTATGCACCACCAGCACAGTATATAACACCAAAATGTTTGGACAAAAGATAATAAATAACTTATAATAAATGTCACAAAATCAATCTTTATTTATCACAATAAAAATACATATAGGTACGGACAGTAATATGTGGACTAAAGAAACGGATAAAAAGTGGCTTGTACAGAGGTAATAGCCAGAAAACAGAAGACTTAGAGGTAGGTTGTACAATCCATAATAAGATGAGGCATGGGGAGGAAACAAGCGTAAAAAGAAGAATTATATTTTTCACACAGCCAGATCTATAGTCTAAACAGGGTAGTAAATATACCATACCACAGGATAAAAGAACCAGCCACGGACCCCGACACGTGTTTTGCCGATAGGCTTTATCAAGGGGAGTGCTATGTGTTGGGAGAGTCCAGTATTTAACCCCTTAAGGACGCAGGGTTTTTCCGCTCATTTCTCGCTCTCCAACTTCAAAAATCCCTAACTTTTTCATTTTTACGTGTACAGACCTGTGTGAGGGCTTATTTTGTGCGTAACAAATTTTACTTTCCCGTAATGTTATTTATTTTAACATGCCGTGTACTGCGAAGCTGAAAAAAAATTCCATATGTGGAAAAATTGAAAAAAAAAACGCACGTCACGTTCTTGTGGGCTCAGTTTTTTCAACTTTGACTGTGCACTCAAAATAACACCTCAGCTTTATTTTTTGGTTCGGTGCGATCACGGTGATACCAAATTTATATAGGTTTTATTGTGTTTTAATACATTTTCAAAAATTAAGCGAATGTGTACAAAAAAGACAAAAAAAAATTTTGCCATCTTCTGATGCTAATAACTTTTTCATACTTTGGTGCACGGAGATGTGTGAGGTGTCATTGTTTGCAAAATGAGGCGACGTTTTCATTGCTACCATTTTGAGGTTTGTGCGACATTTTGATCATTTTTTATTTCATTTTTTATGTGATGTAAAAAGGTGTAAAAGTTGCATTTCGGACATTTGGGCGCCATTTCCCGCCTCGGAGGTCACCGCCGGCTGTAACCGTTTTTATATTTTGATAGATCGGGCATTTTGGGACGCGGTGATACCTAATATGTTTGTGATTTTTACTTTTTATTATGTTTTATATCAGTTCTAGGTGATTTGAATTTTTAATATTTTATTAATTTTTTTTATTTTTTAAACTTATTTTTTTCTTTTTTTTCCCACTATTTCTTTGACCATCTAGGGTACATTAACCCTAGATGGTCAGATTGCTCCAACCATATACTGCAATACTTCTGTATTGCAATATATGGCATTTTTGCAGGTCATTCATTACAATGAGCCACTGGCTCATTGTAACGAATCTCCAGAAGCCATGTAGCCTCGTGTCAAAAGAAGACTCGAGGCTACCATGGCAACCGATCGCCGCCCCCTGATGACGTTCGGGGGCGCGGCGATCGTAAAAAAGATGCCGGCGCCCGCTCGCCGCAGTCTTTTACACGCCGCCGGCGACTTAACAAACATACCAGAAAGGCAAGCGACTGGCGGTGCACGCTAAACACCGCCCACGGCCCGGAGGTATGATGCGCATGCGCGGAAACAGCAAAGCATCGCGAGAACACCCGCGTGTCAGCTGGCATAGGAGACCCGGCATGAACATATGGAACACATGCGCATGCGCAGGGCAGGGAAACCTAGCACAGGGGAGAACGGCATAAAAGGTAATACATACAGGGAAAGTGCATAGGAAAAGTTACATAAACCAACTTACTTATATTGCACATGAGCCCATTAAAATGTGTGGAAAATTATACATCGTGCATGATAATAGTATGTAAAGCAGGATAAAACCTGTGTTATAATAAATATTGCAAAAAACGCATAATTATATTGCACAAACCCAATATACGACAGACAAATGAGCAAGTGAAAAATGCAAGAATATATACACATAAACAACAGTGTCTAACGTGTCACAAAAATGAATAATCGATTATGGCTCATAATACAGACATTAGTAAATATATAATGCACATAATTGCAAGTGATGTATATACATGAAGGGGAAAAATATACATAAAGGGAAAAGATTTTTAGTGAATGGTGCAAAAGTGAAAAACCCCGTGCAAAAGTGAACACGCGTGAATAGGAAGGTTAGTGTCGCCGAGGGAATTGGATAATTAGGCCAATGCATTGTGGATTGGTAGAAGAGGGCAGCATACTCCAAGGGTATCTATAAGAAAAAACAAAGAAACATAAAAGACACCAACTAATAAGAAACAATTCAAACAGATAACCAAAGGATAAAATGACCATCAAAGTGGTACCATAAACATAGAACATAAACATAAAAAATGAAAATGCATTAAAAACCATTGAGGAACCTGAAGCATAAGGAAGAGGGGGTGGAGCTATGTACAACAGTAACAAGTTTAACTTTGCAAAAATATTATTTCCCTGTAACATCATATATGACATCTATAATTTTTCATATTTCAGTAGGGAGAGCTGGGTAAGAAGTATGATGAGCTGATGTTTTCATTGATATAATTTAGGACCTATATTACCTTTTGATTAATTTTTATTCAAATATTTATGGGTAGAACAAAGCTGCAATTTGGACTTTTTTTTTTTAGTTAATAATTTTATATTTTAATACATCAGATCTCTTTGTGTCCCAAAATGCCTAATCTGATTTTATTTTTTGGTTTTTATATGCATACTAGGGAAAGGACCAATTGTATAAATCAAAAAGGGGCTACAAGCACGCTGCCGATTCTTAGTTCTACCCAAAACTGTTTATGACACCATTTAAGAGTAGCTCTACCTTTGACATCAATAATAGGCTTTGCTAAATTCACCTAATTACAGACTATCAACTGTTCATCCACATATGTCCTAGCACATCAAATTGCAGTCCTATTTTAAACTTAAATGTGCTCACTTATTGGGGAGAATAACCATATGCCCCAATCAGGGTCCAGATGTTCCAGCCAGTCTCTACCACACATCCATTCTACAGTATGCTACCTACTATCCTCTAATTAAGCCTTTTATAGGGAAAATTCAACCCCTTTCCGACATTTGACGTAATAGTACTGCATCGCGGGAGGTGCGTTCCCGCAAAATGCAGTACTATTACGTCATGCTTCTGGCCCCGGCTCCTGCCTCTAACACCCGCGATCGGAGAAATCTCCGATCGCGGGTGTTAAATCCTAACACGCCGCGGTCGCGCTGACCGCGGCATGTTAGGGGCATTTAAAGTGAATCGGACCTTACCGGCGCTTACCGGTGGGGGTCCGCTGTTCCGATCGCAGCCTTGGGACTACCAGTGCCCGGGGCTGCGCGATCCTCCTTCCGGCTGTAACACACTGAGCATGCGCAGAATAGCTTGTGACAATAGCTTGAACAAACATGTGAAGAATAGCTTGAACAAGCAATCAGTGGATCGCTTGTTCAAGCTTACCTGTAAAAGTAAATTTAAAAAGTTAAAATCATTAAATAAAAACATTTTTTAATAAAAAGAAGTAATTAAACAAAGTTAAAGTCCCCTAAAAACAAATATTCTCTATACACATGCAATAAAATGAGAAAAAAACAAAATCGACCAAAAAACCCCACATATTTGGTATCGTCGCGTCCGTAACAATCCGTACAATAACTCAGAAACATTATTGGACCCACTCGGTGAGCGCCGTAAAAACAAAACCCGAAAAACGCGCCAAAAATGTACATTTTTCATAAAATCTCTGCACAAAAATGTACTAAAAAGTGATCAAAAAAAGTTATGTGCATCAAACTGGTACCACTGAAAAGAACAACTCAACACGTAAAAAATAAGCCCTAAACTAGCTCTGTCAACCAAAAAATATTAAAGTTACGTCTCCGAAAAGATGGCGATGCAAAAACAAATTAGATTTCCTCTATATTAGTTTTTATCCAGTAAAATTGTAAAAATAAATGAAAAACTATATAAATCACTGTAATTGTAGTGATCTGTAGAATAATGATAATATAGTATTTTTAGTGTACGGTGTAAGACCCCCAAAAAATACAAAAAGAAGTAAACCAAAATTGCCAATTTTCTTTTCACCCATACATTCAAGAGTAAGCTAATGACACACTAAAATGAAGTATTTGTAAAGTGCATCTCATGTCGCAAAAAATAAGCCCTTATATGTCCAAATTGCCCAAAAAATAAAGATTGTATAGCCAATAAAAAGTGACAATGCATAATCTGCTCTGAATGGCGCAGCTTCTATTTGATGCCCTGGCGTGTGCCCATACAGCAGGTTACCACCACATATGGGGTATTGTTATACGCGGGAGGGATAGGGTATCAAATTTAGTGGAGTGTTTTGGTATTTTATCCACTCAAAATTTGTACATTTTTTGAAAAACACATTCATTTAGCCAAAAAAATTTCACTTTCAAAATTGCATCCAATTTTGTTTTAACGCTTGTAAAACAATTAAAGGGTTAACAAACTTCATAAAAGTTGTTTTAAGGATGTTGAGGGGTGTAGTTTCTATAAACTGGGGTAATTTATGGGGTTTTACTTTTATTTAGGTCTCTCAAAGTGACTTCAAACCTGAGCAGGTCCCTCAATAGCAGGATTTTGCATTTTTTATGAAAATGTGAAAAATCGCACCTAACGTTCAAAGCCCCATAACATCCTACAAAAATAGGAGTATGCATAAAAAACCATGTCCACATGTTAGTTATTAAGTAGTTTTGCGGTTATGACTATGTATGGAAAAAGTAGAACATTTTGAAGTTCGAAAATCAAGAATTTTTCCAAATTTTCACCAAATATCGGATTTTCTCATAAATAAATGCCAAACATACCACCAAAATTTTTCAACTAACATGAAGTACAATGTGTCTCGAGAAAACAATTTTAAAATCACTTGGATATGTTGAAGCGTTCCGAAGTTATAACCACTTATAGTGACACAGGGCAGATTTGAAAAAATGGGCCGTGTCAGGAAGGTGAAAAGTGGCTTCAGCGTTAAGGGGTTAAAAAAAAATTTACATTTTGTCATTTTTTTTAATTGTTATATTTTTATATTATTATTTCAGGCTCCCTGGGTTTCTTCAACCCTAGGAGAATTGATCGCTCATACAATATACTGACTGTTACAAATGAAGCTTACCAACAGGCCCCTGAGTTGATCTGACTCTGGCATCAATCAGGGCTGTTAAGCTTTCAAGGGCCACAACCATCTTGGAGGAGTTGTCATCAGGGAAAAAAGCAAAAAGTCTCTCAGAGGATCTCATAGCTTCCATTGCAGGATTTATAATAGACTCTTCCAGAAGCAAGGTATGAAAGAGATCCCACAGTTCTCCTCGGATTCTAGAGGTTTTTTTAAAAAGTGTACACATTGAACATAACAACCCTATAAATGTAAATATGCCCCTTATAAATGCCGGTCTAAATAAATACACCAGTGGATAAAGTACACGTTACAATGAAATAACATGTAATACTATTATTGTCAAGAATCCCAAAGAGCAGCTTAAAACAGAGGAAACAATTCCTTGGTCAAATGGATGGGATGTTTGTGGTTTTTTGATGTTTTACTAGTAATTTTAGTGGACGAGATATAAAGAGAGATGGGCGAATCAATTCTAAAGATTCTTACTTCGGTTAGAATTTTATGCTGATTCGCGGGAACAAAGTTGTTTTTTCCCCCTCTTTTTTCAGCTAGAACAACGTGTTACATGGGGCAGAGAACACTGGGAAGGAGAAAGGAACACCCCCGATGACATCTGCAGACCTGTAAGGCAATCAGCGACCACCAGGCTTATGTGATGTCACACAGCCCTATAAAACCCAACCATTTTCCATCTCGGCACTTCACACTTCATGTGCTGCCTGTAGCGTCTAGCTGCTGCTACTGTTTTGTGTAGTAACGATTCTTGATGCAATCCCTGGTTGTTCTTTAAGGGGGATCTGTATAGACCAAATAGCAGTTCTATTTCGTAACAAAATCGAATAGGAAGAAATTTGTTTCACATTCATGCACTGCAGTAGCGATTGGTGGACCAATCCCTGGTGATTTTCGCAGATGTTACACTGTTAGTTGTGGGGTATCTGTATAACGCACATTGCCATACCTTTTTTGGGGATATAGTTTACAGCCAGATTTACGTGTCAAATCCACATTGTTTATACAGTGATTTTCGCAGATATTACACTGCCAGTTGTGGGGTATCTGTATAACGCACATTGCCATACATTTTTGGGCCTATAGTTTACAGCCAGATTTACGTGTCAAGTCTACGTAGTTTATAAACCATTATGTCAGACAGAAAGGTGGCAGGTGGAGCAGGCAGAGGTGTCATCTAGCAGCAGTCTATTGATCAACAACCCAAAGGTTGTTGAATGGTTGACTAGGTCATCCAATTCCTCAAATATAACATCTGATAACCCCAGCCAAGAGTCTGTGGGTTCCTCAGATACAATAATTAGTTGCCATGGCCCAGGAGCAGGTCAGAGGCCCTCACCTGTCCTCAACCAGCCTCTGTCCTGTTCCTTTTCCGCAGCCAGAGAGCTACAAGGTTCAGCGCCACTATTCAGCAAGGACGAAGTGTTTGAGGACAGTCAACAGCTGCTTGGCAGTGAAGAGGTAGGGCAGACTTCCACTGCTTCCTGCAGTAGGCAAGCTGTGCATACTGACACCGGTGAGGAGAGTAGCAGTGACCGGGAAATGCAAATTGACAAAAATGTAGCTGATCGCACTTGGGAGCTGGGTCTAGTAGGGGATTCATCATAGTCAGGCTAAGAGAGTGTCAGCTTGCGCGGCAGGCAGCAGAGGAGGCAGCAAGTTGCTTCTGTGGCCGTGAGTCAGCAGGGTGGCAGCAGTGTGAGAACTGGAGAAAAACGTCCGCGAGGTAGAAATCCCGACTCACAGGTCCAACTAAGCAGTGGCACAGGGGCTCCAGCGAGGCAATGGCGGTAGTAGTCGCTCAGTGCAGAGCGTTGGTGGTAAAATTACCTCGGCGGTGTGGCAATTTTTTGTAAAGACACCAGAGGAGCCGAACATGGGTATATGTCTTATCTGTGGGTAGAAAGTGAAGCGTGGCCAGGGAGCTAACCTTGGCATCATGGCCCTGCGCCAACACATGCAGCGTCACCATCCAATGGCCTGGGAGAAACTTGTGTCAGATGCAGTCCATCCTGCAGGCGAAGCAACAGCAGCATCTCGTAGTGGCAGACACGCTGTTTCAGCAAATCAAGGCTCCAGCACCTCTGCCGATGGGAGCTGTTTGCCTTTGACATCATCTCCAGATCCAGATGCTCCTGCTCCTCGGTAAACTTGGCGCCAGCAGTCATTGAGGGAGGCGATTACAAAGAGACAACTCTATGCGTCCAGCCATCCTAAGGTGCAGAAGCTGACCCTGCTCTTGTCTTGGTACTGCAGTCTCTTTCTTTCCAAGTCGTGGACTCTGCACACTTCAGAGAACTAATGGCTTGTGCCAAACCGAGGTGGAGAGTTCCAAGCCGCAATTTTTTTTCCCAAAAAGACTGTGCCAGCCTTTTACCAATATGTACAACAGAAGGTGGGCCAGTCCTTGAACTTATCAGTTTCTTCCAAGTCGCACGGCAGCACGGACATGTGGAGCTGTAACTATGGTCAGGGCCAGTACATGTCCTTTACAGCCCACTGAGTGAATGTGCTTCCCGCCCAGCCACACCAACAACTTCCACAACAGACGGCGCTTTCTCCTCCACGTTGTCAAACTGCTGCTCCTGTGCTAGAGCCCGCCTCCTCCTTCTCCACCACCCCCTCAGCCTCCACAAGTGCTGCTCCATCATACCAGATGTGCAGGGCACAGCGGTATCACGCAGTTCTACACCTGGCTTGCCTGGGCAAACAAAGTCACACAGGGGAGGAACTGCTCCATGTCATGCAACAAGAAATCAATGTGTGGCATGGTGACAGACAATGGAAGGAACATGGTGTCTGCACTGCACCGAGGAGGGAAGGTCAATGCGCCCTGCATGGCGCACTTGTTCAATCTGGTAGTCAACAAATTCCTAAAGTCTTACACCCATCTGCAAGACATATTAAAAATGTCCAGATCACTGTGCACGCACTTCAGCCATTCTTACAAAGCCAAGCACACCCTCCTCGAGTTGCAGCATCAGAACAGCCTACCCCAACATAGTCTGATATGCGATGTTTCCACCCATTGGAATTCCAGCCTCCATATGTTAGACCGCCTGTATGAACAGAGAAAAGCCATTAATGATTTTTTGATGATGCATGTGGACCGTAGTACTCCCCTGTGTAACTTTGATGTTAGCCACTGGCAGCTCATGCGTGACACCTGCCGTTTGCGCTGGCCCTTTGAAGAGGCTACGTTATTTGTTAGTCACCTGGACTGCGGGATGAAAAACATCATTCCACTTCTTCATGTCCTAGAACTCATGCTGCAAAATCTGTCTGGTCAAGGCACTGGAGAAGTGGAGACTACATCGCATTGCCACATGAGTCCGGTGGGGGCTGAACTGGAGGAGGATGAGGAGGAGGACATTGGAGCACAAGCAGAGTCTGGTGAAATCAGTGGTTTTTCCACTCAGGTGAGTGGAAGTGAAAGAGTGGAGGAGCAGAAGCATCCGGAGGAGGTAGAAGACGAGGCAGATGACCCAGAAGTAGAAGACGAGGCAGATGACCCAGAATCACCGTGGCAATATACTGTGGAGATGGAGGTCGGGAGTCCCTCAGAGTCGCTTGTGCAGATGGCCCGCATGATGCTGTTTTGCCTAACTAGTGACAGCCGAATAGTCAATATCCGCCATAGAGATGACTTTTGGCTCTCCACCCTATTGGACCCTCCCTACTGGGCAAAAATGGGTGACTTTTTTTTCCAGATACTCAGAGGGAGAAACAACTGGCATACTATATAGAAATACTGTGCACAGAGTTGGCCGCTGCTTATGTGCGACATTGTCCATCCTCTGTCAGGTCTGACCGGGGGATTCCTGATGTCAAGATGAATCAGGCCAATCCAAGCCTGATGTCAAGATGAATCAGGCTTGGATTGGCCAGGATTTCAACTCGGCAATGTCTAATGCATCAGATTAAATCAGCCATGACGCCTCCTCCAAAAGTTGAGAAATGAGTCTGGGTTCTAACTACCTGCCTCAGCCACTACTCTGATGCTGCCACCGACCTGATGCCACACATCTGCTGCCAGTTGCTCCATCTGCCTCCTATCATCTTTTCCAGGGACTGGAGTTGTCCGCCACCGCCACACTATATCATGGTGCTACTCTGCAGGCTCCTGCTGCTACAGCTCCTGATGCCACCTTTACACTATATCATTGTGCCACTCTGCGTGTTCCTGCTGCTGCTGTTGCCACCTCCATACTCTGTTGCTGTTGCTACTGATGCCACTATCACACTATATCATTGTGCCACTTTGTGGCCTACCATGTTTCCGCCACCTCCACATCTCTGACCTCATGCTGCTGCTGCTGGTGCCTCCTTTTGAGTTCTTTTTTGTCAAAGGCCTGATTTTTTCAGGAAAACTGTAATGTATAATGGATGTGGCATCTCCTATCTGCTGCTACTGATGTCACCTCCACACTATATCATTGTGCCACTCTGTGGCCTACCATGTTGCCGCCACCTCCACACCTCCGACCTCATGCTGCTGCTGCTGGTGCCTCCTTTTGAGTTCTTTTTTTGTCAAAGGCCTGATATTTTTTTATGAAAACTGTAATGTATAATGGATGTGGCGTCTCCAATCTGCTGCTACTGATTCCACCTCCACACTTTATCATTCTGCCACTCTGTGGCCTACCATGTTGCCGCCACCTCCACATCTCTAACAAAAAAGAACTCCAAAGGTGGCACCAGCAGCAGCAGCAGCATGAGGTCAAAGGACTGATTTTTTTCAGGAAAACTGTAATGTATAAGGGATGTGGCGTCTCCAATCTGCTGCTACTGATGCCACCTTTACATTATATCATTGTGCCTCTCTGTGGCCTACCATGTTGCCGCCACTTCCACACCTCTGACCTCATGCTGCTGCTTCTGGTGCCACCTTTGGTGTTCTTTTTTGTCAAAGGCCTGATTTTTTTCATGAAAACTGTAATGTATAATGGATGTGGCGTCTCCAATCTGCTGCTACTGACGCCACCTCTACACTATCATTGTACCTCTCTGTGGCCTACCATGTTGCCGCTACCTCCACACCTCTAACCTCATGCTGCTGGTGCCACCTTTGGAGTTCTTTTATGTCAAAGGCCTGATATTTTCAGGAAAACTGTAATGTACAATCGATGTGGCATCTCCGCTGCTGATGCTGCTGCTGCCTCCTCCACATTCTGTCATTGGACCATTCTGTGGCTTTCCATGTTGCTGCCACCAGTGGGTTCCTGCTGCTGCCACCTCCACACTCTTATCATTGTACCACTTTGTGGCCTCCTGTTGCCGCTGCTGCCAACACCTCCACACTCTCCACCTCCACGCTTTCCATGTTGCTGCCACCATGTTGCTGCCACCTGTGGGCTCCTGCAGCTGCCGCCACCTCCACACTCTTATCATTGTGCCACTTTGTGGCCTACCATGTTTCCGCCACCTCCATACCTCCCAACTTTTGGATGAGAGAAAGAGGGACAAAAGCCCCTTTTTCTAAACCATGCCCATTATCCCACCCATAAGCATAGTATAATATCGACCTTGACGGTCCCCACATAGTACAATGCCCCTTACTTTGGCCACCCCCCATGGACCCGTATATTACCCCCTAATGCAAATCTGCAACATATAAAACCCCTCTTTAATTTTATCCTCCCTTTACATTTTATTTTCCACTTTTATTTATCTCCCCAAACTTCCACATAATATTATCTGTACCCCTACCTCTATCCTCCTCATAATGCAGCCTCCTCCTTCAGCATCCTCCACCTGTCCTCCAGTCCCATCCAGAATCCTCCTGTCCTCCCCTCCAGCATCCTCCTCCTGTCCTCCAGCCTCCTTCTGTCCCACAGCCTCCTCAAGCATCCTCCTGTCCTCCAGCTTCCACCTGTCCTTCAGCATCCTCCTCCTGTCCCCAGCCTCCTGCTCCTGTCCTCCAGCCTCCTGCTCGTCCTCCAGCCTCCTCCTCCTGTCCCCAGGCTCCTCCTCCTGTCCTCCAGCCTCCTCCTCCTGTCCTCCAGCCTCCTCCTCCTGTCCGCCAGCCTCCTCCTGTCCTCCAGCCTCCTCCTGTCCTGCAGCCTCCAGCCTCCTCCTCCTGTCCCGCAGCCTCCTCTTCCTGTCCTCCAGCCTCCACCTGTCCCCCAGCAGCCTCCACCTGTCCCCCAGGATCCTCCTCCTGTCACCAGCCTCCACCTGCCTTCCAGCCCCCTCCTGTCCTCTGAACTCCCCCTCCAGCATCCTTCTCCTGTCTTCCAGCCTCCTTCTGTCCCCCAGCCTACTCAAGCATCCTCCTGTCCTCAGTCTCCACTTGTCCTCCAGCATCATCCTCCTGTCCCCAGCATCCACCTGTCTTCCAGCCTCCTCCTGTCCCCCAGCAGCCTCCTCCTGTCTCCCAGCAGCCTCCTCCTGTTCCCCCAGCAGCCTCCTCTTTTTTTCCCCGCAGCCTCCTCCTTTTTCCCCAGCAGCCTTCTCCTATTCCCCAGCAACCTCCTCCTGTCCTCCTGCAGCCTCCTCCTTTTCCCCAGCAGCCTCCTCCTGCCCACCAGCAGCCTGCTCCTATCCTCCAGCAGCCCCCTCCTCTATTCTCCTGTGCCCCAGCCTCCTCCGGTAGCCTCCAGTTACCGCTTCCTCATGCACTTGTCGCTGCAGAGCGTTTGCTTGTTGGAGGTTGATGTTGGACTGCACCAGCTGCTTTATAAGCTCCTCCATGTTTAGTCAGGCCTTTGTCTGTTGCAACCGTCCCTTTAAGAGTACTGTCTCTTTAAGAAACTGCCTGCATCCTCCACCAAGATGTAGCAGGGTCAGTTTTAATGTGACAAAATCCAGAGACACAGGCAGAAATGCGGTTTCCTTGCGGCTTTTATTGGCAGCCAAAACAATGCAGCTCTACAGGCAAGTAAAATAAAACAAAGCCAGGAAACAAAAACAGGCTCGTCTGAGCTCTACCTGTACATCAGCAGGTCCCTCTCTAGCAAAAACAGCTTACTCACAGCGGCTAGTGACACATGGCTGGCAAGCCTTCCAGAGCAATGTCTCTCACACAGAGCTTCAGCCCAGTATGCAGCTCTGGGATAAAACCCCTTCTCCCAGCTGCACTTGGTAATTAGGGTCTATGGTCAGTGCATTAACCCTTTAACACAGGTATGGAAGTAACCTGAAAGGAATATATACACCATCTATTACCAGCCGCTGTCCTACAGTATTTATACAATTACACACATGTATAAATACCTCCCAACCGTCCCGTTTTGGGCGGGACAGTCCCGTTTTTTAACCCTTGTCCCGCCTGCACGGGCCGTTAAGTGAAAGTCCCGGTTATTTCTGCGCTGTCACGGATTTTTCCGTCTTGTCCCGCCCCCGAGTCCCGCCTCCGTCCTGCTCAGGATACAGAGAAGCCAGGGTGCAGCGTCCTCCTCCTCTCCAGCTCCCAGGCTGTCTGCTGCAGAGCCGGCACCTCCCCCATCCCCTCCCCTGGGAGGCAGAGCCCTCCCTGTCCTCAGGCTGCCACTCGGCACAGGATGCAGGCACATGGATGGATGGATGGATGGATGGAGCAGTGCATAGTGTCATATTCTCTGCACTGCCCCTGCACAGCAGCCCCAGGGGATCAGCCTCCGTGCAGGCAGGAGCTCTCCAGCTCTGCTACATCAATAGCTCTCTGCCCCCACCTCCTCCTGCTCCTCACTGAAGTTCGTCTGATGAAGCAGAGCCGAGTGTGTGCAGCTGCTGCAGTGTGATAACAGGTACTCTACAGTGACTGCAGGCAGCAGCTAAAGGGTTAAACACTTCACTTTCCTCCATAGACCCCCTGCCCCCATCCCTAATCCCCCCAGTGCCCTTCTATTCTGTTTTTATTGTACCATATACTTAATCCCTTAACCCCTTAAGGACGCAGGGTTTTTCCTCTCATTTCTCGCTCTCCAACTTCAAAAATCCATAACTTTTTCATTTTTACGTGTACAGACCTGTGTGAGGGCTTATTTTGTGCGTAACAAATTTTACTTTCCCGTAATGTTATTTATTTTAACATGCCGTGTACTGCGAAGCTGCAAAAAATTCCAAATGTGGAAAAAATTTTTTAAAAAACGCACGTGCATCACGTTCTTGTGGGCTCAGTTTTTTCGACTTTGACTGTGCACTCAAAATAACACCGCAGCTTTATTCTTTGGTTTGGTGCGATCGCGGTGATACCAAATTTATCCAGGTTTTATTGTGTTTTAATACATTTTCAAAAATTAAACGAATGTGTACAAAAAAAAAATAAAAAAATTTTGCCATCTTTTGACGCTAATTACTTTTTCATACTTTGGTGCACAGAGCTTTATGAGGTGTCATTTTTTGCGAAATGAGCCAACGTTTTCATGCTAACCATTTTTGAGGTCTGGTGCGACATTTTGATCTTTTTAATTTCTTTTATTATGTGATGTAAAGGTGTAAAATGTCGCATTCGGACATTGTGGGCCCATTTCCCGCTCGGAGGTCACCGCCGGCCTAACTGTTTTTATATTTGGATAGATCGGGGTGATTTTACTGTTTATTATGTTTTATATATCAGTTCTAGGGAAAGGGGGGTGATTAGAACTTTTAATATTTTATACATTTTTTTTTTTTTTTTTTTTAACTTTTTTTTTTCTTCTCTTTTTTTTCCCACTATTTCTTAGACCATCTAGGGTACATTAACCCTAGGTGGTCAGATCGCTTCTACCATATACTGCAATACTTCTGGCTCATTGTAACGAATCTGCAGAAGCCATGTAGCCTAGTGTCAAAAGAAGACCCGAGGCTACCACGGCAAACGATCGCCGCCCCCCAATGACGTTCGGGGGCACGGCGATCATAAAAAAGACTTTGCCGGCGACAATGACCGACCGCGGTTATTCGCGGTGGGGGTTTTCTGCAACATGCAAAACCCCCCACCTTGTATGAAGAGGACTCAGCCCGTGAGCCCTCTTCATACATTCCTTATACCTCTGCGCCGTAGAGCTACTGCGCAGAGCGTTAAGGGGTTAAAGGGGTTTTCCCACAAATACAAGTTAGGCCCTATCCAATGGTCATACACAGCCGTCTGCTCCATTACTCTGACGGAGCGACGAGGGGTTCCGTTGGAGGTATGTAGGATCCCTCGTTTTCATGATCTGTGGGGATCTCATCACTGAGTCCCCCACTGATCCGCAACTTAGGCCCAATCCTGTGGATAGGAACTAATTTGTGTTTGCAGGAAAACCCCCTATAAGGACTTGGCCCTTTTTAATTCTTGCGTTTCCATATTTCACTCCCCACTTTCAAAAATCAATAACTTTTTTTTATTTTTCCATGTACAGAGCTGTGTGCGGCCTGTTTCTGCGTAACAAATTATACTTCCTAGTGACAGTATTAAATATTCCAGGCCCTGTACTGGGTAGCGGGAAGGAAAATATCAAATGTGGTTTTTATGGCTTTCACTGCGCGCTCCATAGGACCCCTCCCCTTTACTGCGCTCCATAAGACCCCTCCCCTTTACTACGCTCCATAGCACCCCTCCCCTTTACTGCGACAACGAGCATCTCCCCCCCCCCCGGGGGGGGACATGCTCGTTGTCTAGGGGGAGTGGAATATGCCCCCCAATTATATACATAAATATACATTGGTGCCAGTGGATGCGTTGGAGGTATGAGCAGTGGCGTGGCCAGGGGGTGTGGTTAGGGGGTGTGTCTAGGGTGTGGCTTCTGTGGGTAAAAAAATTGCCACGGCGCGCCGCCATTCTGTCCCTCTTTCTCCTCCACAAAAGTTGGGAGGTATGGCATTCATTTTAGAAAATCTTTGTGATTGTATTACTCTCTGACTATTAAGACAGGCTGGTAGTGATCACACTTATCAATGCAGCGAGTACAGGTTACCAACACCAGGTATACCTGTAGGGTGAGGTGTAACCTTCACCCGCTCATTACTTATACCCCATGATGACTCACACACCGGTGGGCATCTAATTGATGCATTTGTTTGTTGCATCCACTCATTGTTTGACCCTCTGAAGAATCCGATGTTAGGAAGAGACGTGCCAAGGCGGGAGGGGTGCGGTGTGTGAATAGGTGTCAGTACTTGGTACTGCCCTTGTAAGGGTGGGAGTAACATAACAAGGGGGAATAGGGACAAGGGGAATAGGGACAGCTAACCATATGAACTGTCATCTGCTGTGTACCTGTTATCCTGTGAGTAACAAACTGACTACTCACATACATGCATACAGAGTCTTTAGGAGTGATAAGACGCAACTTTCTTTTCTCTTATATTTGATATAAGGTGGAACTCCTGCTTGACAATAGTATGATAAATTTGTTTTACTAATTGTTTTGGCAATGTTTTGCCTGACACCCGGGTTATTTGAATATTTTGAGGCATATCTAAAAAATATTGTATTTTAATTGACTTTTCTGTGAACGCTCTTACCATATTTTGCTGCACTGTTTACTGATTTTTGAGAGTACCATGGGTCTGTGTGTGACCAACTAGGCTAGCCACATTGAGGTAGTGATTGGTTTTGCTGTTTGCAAAAGGCTGTAATGCTAACCACTAACTGTGCTGCCGTATGGTACCATGTACAACAACACTGTTCAGTACTGATTTTTATGATATCTATCATTTTGTATGAGATAGTGACATGTGTGTGCAGTGAAGCATGACATTCTATATCCACTTGCTAAGGGAAAATGAAAAATAGAGATAGATGTTTCAGAGAAGAAAACTGGTAAGTCATATAATGGATAGATATAATGTTACTCCTCACGTACACACACAACAGCTTTTTTCTAAAAGTCATCAAAACAACACACAGTGGTTAGGGGGCGTGGCTAGGGTGTGGCTTCTGTTGGTAAAAAAATCGCGAGGTTGGGAGGTATGTGTATATACTTATATCTCCGTCACGCTCTACGCCATACAGAGCTACAAAGGGTTATAAATAGGGCACCGCCATCTTTGTTGAGATTGCTGCTCCCCGTGACATCATCGGGGAGCAGCGATTGGCCGCCATGACAGCCTCGGGTCTGCTATATGGCTTCTGGAGATTTATTACAATGCGCCAGTGGCTCTCACTGTAATGAATCCTATGTAAAAATGCCACATACTGCAAAACTGATATACAACTAAATAAACAGTAAAAATCACAAACATGTTAGGTATTGCTGCCTCCCAAAATGCCAGATCTAAATCTACAAATGGTTAATACCGGCTGTGAACCCCTTAACGGAAAATAGCCAAACGTCCAAAACACCACTTTTACATCACATAAAAGTGTAATAAAAAGTTATCAAAAGGTCGTCAAAATGGTAGCAATGAAAACAACGGCTCATGAAGCAAAAAAATTACACCTCCCCAGCTCTGTGCACTATAGTATGAAAAGTTATTAGCGTCACAAGAAGGCGAAACTGTTTTCCTTTTTGTATTTATTTTGAAAAATATTAAAACACAATAAAACCTATAAATCTGGTATCACTGTGATGTACCGAACCAAAGAATAAAGGAGACAAATGATTTGGAGCGTAGAGTGAATGTATTAATATCACAAGACCCCACAAGACAGTGATGCAAATGCATTTTTCCATATGTGTATATGTATGTATGTATACATACATACATTTGGGGCAGGGTGGTTATGAGGCCAGAGTTCCAGGGTAGAGGGTGATGGGGGGGCGGAGCGGCCGCAGTTCTGGCGGGGGCTAGTGGTAGCGGGCGTACTTTGGGCGGGGGTGGGGCATGTGGTATCGGGGGCATGCGGGCGGGGGTGTGATTTGAGGTAGCAGGCGGAGTTCGGCCGGGGGAATTGTGGTACTGGGCAGAAGTGTGAACATACAGTAAGTTTCTAGATAAACTTATCACTCTGTTTTGTCGTACAGAGGAGGAATACTTGGCTCAGCATTCTGCTTACATCATCCTCATTTACATACATGACCTCACCCTGACCTCACGCTGCCAGGAATCCTTATGATTTCCTGCAGGCTGTTCCGTCTGCACAGGATGACGGGAGGGGGATGAGGTGTCTGTAACAGCCGAACCACAAGGACCGTCCCAGGCGCCAACAGGTGGGCGCTGACAGAGGGGCGCATCCCCGTTGATCTATGAATGACAAGGGGGGCCCGGGCCGCGACAGACCGAGGTTTTAGTGACAGCCCCCTTCCCATGGGCCCGATCGCAGTTGCGACCCCTGCGACCGCGATCGGTACACCACTGAATACAAAAGCCTATGGAGATGCATCAAAAATGCATGAGACACATGCAAGTCCAAACTGAGACACTGAACAAACTCTGACTGAAAACTGATTGAACTCTGACATGATATGCAACGCAAGTCTGAAATAGGCCTTAGTTTCAAATAGAGAGAGGACATGATGTTGGAGATGGCAGAGAGAATCAGTGGTGTTCTGAAGTAAGGCAAGGTTGATTTGATGTGCAGAAGTATATAGCTGGGTATCATCAGCATAAAGATAATACTGGAAACCAAATCTGATGTTTTTTATGAAGGTCCGGACCGAGGGAAAAGAGAAGAGGACCTAATACTGAGAACGCTGAGGACCCCAACAGGGAGAGTAAGAGGAAAAGAGAGATCCACAAAAGGAAACCATGAAAGTGCGGTGCTGCTGAGAGATACAGAAGAATGAGGAGTGAATAGTCACCTTATGATTTTGCAGCGAGGAGATCATTGGATGCTTTGAAAAGAGCAGTTTCAGTGGAATGCACAGTATGAAAACCAGATTGTAAGGGGTAAAGGAGGGAGTGAGATAGTGGGTTTGTTGAGAATAGACCATTTATTCCACCAGTTTGGAGATGAAATGGAGATCAGAGACTGGTTGGTAAATGACACCATTGGTCAGGTCCAGGAAGGGTTTCTTTAGTAATGGGGTTGCAACAGAATGCTTGAAAGAGGGAAAGACACCAAAAGAGAGCAAGATATTGAAGATTTTAGTGAGGTGAGAAGTGACTGCTGGGTAGAGGGACTGTACCAGATGTGAGGGGATGTGGTCACTGATGCAGGTAATGGGGCTTGCTCAAAGGCAAGGTACAGTCCTATCCCCATATTTATTGACATTGTATACATCGGACTTTAAGTATTGCACTCATGTCAGTTGTGGTGAGTAGGGTGAAGATGAGTATTGAGCTGTTATTTTTATGTTTGTTCTGTGAAATTAAGAAAATGGACAGTTTATTGAAACAGTTGAGATTGGTGGCAAGAAAGTGGAACTAGTAAGTACTTGAGGGTCTGCCTTGACGACAATCTCAACTGGAAGTGTTATGTGTAGAAAGTAAGAAAGATTATCTCATCTGTTTTTGTTTAAGGTAGCAAAGGAGGCACAGTTTTCCTTTTCCCATCCTGTAAAACATACCGTATATATACTCGAGTATAAGCCGAGACTCGAGTATAAGCCGAGGGTGTAGTATACAGCCAGCCAGCCCCCCATGTAGTATACAGCCAACGAGCCCCCATGTAGTATACATCCAAAGAGCCCCCATGTAGTATACAGCCAACGAGCCCCCATGTAGTATACAGCAAACGAGCCCCCATGTAGTATACAGCCAACGAGCCCCCATGTAGTATACAGCCAACGAGCCCCCATGTAGTATACAGCCAACGAGCCCCCATGTAGTATACAGCCAACCAGCCCCCATGTAGTATACCGCCAACCAGCCCCCAAGTAGTATACCGCCTGCCCCACGTAGCATACAGCAGCCCGATGTAGCATACAGCAGCCCGATGTAGCATACAGCTTGCCCCCAGTAGTATACAGCTTGCCCCCAGTAGTATACAGCCTGCCCCCTTGCAGTATACAGCCTGCCCCCTTGCAGTATACAGCCTGCCCCCTTGCAGTATACAGCCTGCCCCCTTGCAGTATACAGCAGCCTCTATTAGTATACAGATAAAGAAATAAACTTAATACCCTCCGCTGTCCCCGATGTTCGTCGCGGCTTCCGATTCCCATCGCGGCTTCTTCACTTTTCACTCTTCTCTGGCCGGGAGATCGCGCCGCCCATCGCACACTATCATTGACTTGTCTATAAGCCGAGGCGAGGCTTTTCAGCACATTTTTTGTGCTGAAAAACTCGGCTTATACACGAGTATATACGGTATGTATATATTCCTTACCCAGATTCCTCAGTAAACATGCTTTGCAAATGCATTTTCCATAAGGAAAGTATGGCAAAGTATCCCAGTCCTTCTGCGACAAAGTAGCGTGAACAGTTTCATATTTTCTCTGAAAATTTCTAACATTCTAACGGGGAAACACAAGGCCTTAAGCTGCCTAGCAGATTTCTTCAATGCCATTTTAATGATATTGGTCTAGGAATGTACATGTAAGGCCAAAGGTCTGTTCATGTTACCAAGATTAGACACATCAAGGACAAATCTACAAAATCTGTGAGCCACATATAAATTGTGAGTTCAATATTACTTTTAATATCCCTAATGCAAAAGCACTGTATACTTTTTAACTAAGAATTTGGGATTGTACAACAGTAACTTTTGTAAGATTATTTAATTATGCTACTAAGTTGTTCTTTTTTGCGCGCATTTCTAAATAATTCACTCATGGGGCACGTTAATAGAGATGAGCGAATATACTCATGCAAGCTTGATGCTCATTCAAGTATTAGCGTACTCGAAACGGCTCGTTGCTCGGACGAGTATCTCGACGGCTCGAGATCGAGCATTTACTTAACGAAACACAGTGAAGAACAGTGACGAATACAATGAAAACAGTGAACACAGGATCATTTAAGTGAAGAACACATTGCAGATGTTCCGTACATCTGCTAACTTACATGGCTTGGAAGGTATTTAGCAAGTGTCTGCGTAATGCACTTACATGCACCAGGAAAAAAAATGGTGAACTCGTGTACAATCTTAGTGGATCACGGTACAGTGCATTATCATCAGACAATGCACTTTCAGTGCTCCAGCAAGAAGGAGGTTAATATGTAGAGATGAGCGAGCACTAAAATGCTCGAGTGCTCGTTATCGGGTCGAACTTTTCCCGATGCCCGCGTGCTCGTATCGATAACGTGCCCCCATTGAAGTCAATGGGAGACTTGAGCATTTTTCACTGAAAGAACACATTGGAAGAACACTGAAGAACACATTGCAGATGTGTTCGGCGCTCTTGTCTTCCGATAAGTTAGCAGATGTACGGAACATCTGCAATGTGTTCTTCAGTGTTCTTTCAATGTGTTCTTTCAGTGAAAAATGCTCAAGTCTCCCATTGACTTCAATGGGGAACGTTATTCGATACGAGCACTCGGGCATCGGGAAAAGTTCGACCAGAGTAACGAGCACTCGAGCATTTTAGTGCTCGCTCATCTCTACATATTAACTCTCCTGTCTGCTGGAGCACTGAAAGTGCATTGTCTGATGATAATGCACTGTACCGTGATCCACTAAGATTGTACAAGAGTTCACCATTTTTTTCCTGGTGCATGTAAGTGCATTACGCAGACACTTGCTAAATACCTGTCCAAGCCATGTAATCCCCGAAAACGGCTCACAGTCCGACGAAAGTGCGCTCCGTGACTCTTAGTAAATATGAGCCCAAATGTGAACAGTACTGTAACCTGGGTAATTGGAAAGTTCATTGGTGTATTTCAGATGTAACTATACACTAAAGCTGTTGTTGATGCTATTGTTGCTTCATAGGTTATACATTTTTTTTTTTTTTTTTCTACACACACTGATGTGCAATCACCAGTGAATTTAATAATAAGGGTCAACCAGAAGTTGCTGTAAGCTGTTTGTGATCAGCTGCTGCGGGTTCTGAAATGAAGCTGATAAATCACCTTAAGTGGGGGGTGTCAGCAGAGCCCCTTTGCGCTTTGGCTTCACGGGCTATGACATGGTCCCCACTGCCTACCGCTCCAACTGCACAGCCTCTTTCTTTCCTGTTTTTATTAAGTCAAAAGAAAATTGGACATTTCAGTAGCACATAGAGAGTTCACCAAGTGGATCAGCGGTGTCAGGGTCAGAGGTGGTGACCCACTGGGAGGGCATTCCATCTGAGGGCAAGCAGTTTCTCATATATACAATGTTGTCCCAACATTTCCCTTAATGTCAACAATTTAGGGGGAGCAAGAAACTTCCATTAGTAATTTCGCCGCCTGTAGGCTATGTCCCATGAATTTCCAATTTTTGTATGGGGAAAACATTGATCCCTAGCATGAGTAGTGCCAATGGGGGGTCAGGGCTGATATGACAGCCCAGGACAGAGGACAGCTTCTCAAAGGTTTCTACCCAAAGAGGCAGCAGTGTCAGGCAGAACCAAAAAATATGGGCAATCGAGCCTTTGTGCCCACAGCACCTGTCTTTTGTGCCTGGGTAAATACTGAATAGCTAGAATGGAGTACAGTACCACCTGGTTAGTATTTTTTGTTGGACTTCAGTAAGGTTAGCGCAATTCCATGATCTAGTGATCCAAACAAATGCCTGATTGCATTGGGCCATAAAGAAATTCTGTTTAAATCTTTTTTCCTCTTCAGAAAGTGTGATTTCTTTTGTAAGCCTTCAATTCCCAATACATCAGTTTCATAGATTTAAATACCTGGAACCCTTCCTCACACACATAACAATGCATATCTTTTGGAAGTGTTGCCCGCTGTAAGTTGTGCCCGCTGTAAGCTCTCATTTGTGCAGTGGGTAGGACCTTGAGGCCTGGAATATCAAGTTCCTTTACAATGGCAGTGGCTGTCTTTACTTTCCTCTCAGCAATCAGGTCAGACATGTTAGTAATTCCCTTTTCTACCCATAACCTTGATTGCAGGGTGGGTGTATACTACACTTTGAATAGGCATGTTAACTTGTGTTTGGATAGAGTCTATACTGAGTTTTGATGCAATGTATTTCCAGCTCATGACTGAAGCTTGGATTTTGGGTGCTCTAGGTATCGATAAGGAGGCAGGAACGGAACACGCTTGCACGTGGATCAGGGGTGTCGGGGTTTGAGGTGGTGGACCCACTGAACCACCACAAGTGATGAAGTAAGCAGACACCTGGGAGCGGAGTCTAAGTGGCACCTAGTATTCACCAGATCATCAGGCCACACCCCCTATTTGCACTGCCTCTTCATGCCGTGAAGTGACAGCTTTAGCCGAGGCTAATGTATGTGCGACCTGAAAGAATCTAAGAAAATCCCCATACCCTAAGTGAAACAGATTATGCATATCTCCAAATGCTTTCATCTTACCATCTCTGTGCTGCTATAAAATAACCGAAGAAGGGGAACCCAAATTCCCCTTCCCCCATGGGTTTGTGCAAATACAAAATCTTCATCCTAACTTTCTTGCGTCCCTAAATTGTCATTAATTAACCTTAAAAAGGAATCGGGTATCCACATTGGGCTAATAGTTAGTACAAACAGAAATCTAGGATACCACCAGTGGCTCCACAGGAGTGACTTTGCTCGTGGTAGTGGCCTAGGCAAGGTGCAGAATCAGAGTCTTGGACAGACAGGAGGTCAGGACAGGCGGCACAGGATCAGAGTCGGGGACGTAGCTGGAGGTCAAGGCAAGCGACAGAGAATCAAGGTCAGGAAAGTAGCAGGATGACACATCATATAATGCACAGTATTTGCAGTAGACAGCGTTCTCTAAGGCTATGAGACACCAAGATCCGGCAGTGGTCATAGGAAGATGGAGGCAATATATTAGGGCACGCACTGGAGCATGGGAGTCATCACTGGAGTGAGGACAAATGAGTGAGGCTGTGGTCGGCATGGTGGAGCATGCAGAGGCACAAGGGTGCACCCTTGACAAGGGGTCTATTGCTGTTTAAACCTTTTTCGATTTCATGCCAACTAGATGCTGTGGAGTATTGCTACCATGCTTTCGTTTGCCTCATGTGAAATATGTGATAGTACCATAGTAAATTGGGTATAACTCATCCACCCTTTATTTCAGGATTGGAAAAGAATTGAAGCCGCCACTCGTGATTTAAAGTTGCCTCATTTGAATGTTAGCATTTGCTTCTAGAGTTGGTTGAGGAGCGAATTAGGTATAGCGATTGCTAATTCTTGGAAATAATATATTTCTTTTGGCATATATATTTCTTTTATATATATTTCTTTTGTGGATGACAAACCCAGGGTAGCTAGAGTTTCCCCTGCTTCCCCAGCTGCTGCGATTCAATTCCCATTTCCCAATGGAAAGGAAATTCAATCTCCAAAGCTTCATAAGGAGGAGAAAATGTGGAACCCCAGTTTCTACTTGTGACCTTGTAATACGAACCCCTTCCAAATTGTGTTATGAGATCTGTATCCCCTCTGAGTGAGGTGGTGAGATTAAAAATTGATATTATCATCAGCAAAGAAGCCGATATTGTGCTGTCTGCCCACCCCCCACCAATACTATAACAATGTCTGGGTTGGCCTCGGCAAATGGCTCCATCACCAGAGTAAAGATCAAGGCGGAGAGAGGGCACCCTTGACGTCTGCCGTTGGTGATCATGAACATGTCTGATAAGGAACCATTTACAAGGACTCTAGCTGAGGGATTGGTATAGAGTGCTTTGATTGCTTCCAGCATTGTCCCAGAGAACCCAAATTTACTCATTGAGTAGAAACCAAAGGGCAAATTAATTCTGTTAAATGCCTTCTCTACTTTCAAGGTACAGAGCAGAGAAGACATTTGAGAGTACTCCATCACGAACATCAGCGCAATTCTTTTCATCGCCATCTCCCCATGGTGAATCCCACCTGATCATCCCACCTGCACTAATATTCCCACATAATAACCCCAATAAGCACTGAGCTATTCATTGTGAGTACACTTTAGTATTGCTTTAAGAGATGGGATGAAAAATGACCAGTGTATTGGCAGGTTTCCCTGGCTTTGGGATGGTAACAACCAAATCCTGCAACTTGACCGGGAGAATGCCGCGCTCAGTTGCATTATTAAACACATTAGCTAGATAGGATAGTACTCATTCACAAAACCACCAGGCCCTTGGACTTTTTGTTTTTTTGCAGTGCAAATGGTCTTGGTGATCTCTTGGTGTGAGAAGGGTGTGTTTAGAGACTGAAGGTGGGGATATGAGTTAGTAGGTAGTTGACGTTTGTCTAGAAATTAATCAATCTCTACTTGGGAGGGGTGTATGATTGTGTCATCATCCCTCAGATTGTACAATTTACTGTAGAATTAGCCATTGGTTATGTCAGTAGGGTGGTTCTTTTAGCTAAACCATATGCCTATCAAAATCTTTCATGAGCAGTGATTTTAACTGATAGCTAAGCAAGCAAAGGCCGTCATGGTTATGTGGGGATGTCTTTTTGTATCAGTTCCTGATAAATTTGTTTAATCTTCTCTCAAATTACGGTGCCTAGAATTCATATCCATCATAAAATATTCACTTAAAATATTTCTCAATTGCTTTCATGATATGACGTTGATAAGAAGGTAACCCCATTAGAAAAGTATTGTTTGGGGGATTCTGATATAGGTGACAGCCAAAGGCAAGGATTATGGGTGTGTGGTCAGACAACGTTGCTGTACCTATGCTGGAGGCTTGAACCTTAAAAGTTACTTCTTGAAAAGTACCCATGTCTTGGGGAATAGTAGGAATATTCCCGGAAGGAGGCAATTAAGCATCAAAAGGTATCAAATTGGCTTGTTGTATGTATCCATGTTAAAGTCCCTGCTTAGAATTTGTTTTTCTTTCCCGATTTTCTCCACCTTATACATAAGCTTGTTGAGCAAACTTATTTGTGAACTGTTTGAGGAGTAAACCAAGACCAGGGTCAATGGCATGTTGTTTATCTCACAGACCAGAAAGAGGAACCTGCCTTTATCATCTGCTAAGCGTCCTTTCACATAGCATTCCTATAGGACGAATTCAGCCCATTTACATTGTTGGATCAGATGGTATTTGACATGTTAAACAAATAATTGTCTGCAACCTGGCTCTGGAAAGATGGATATAATTTCGAACTGTGGTGTGACTAAGTAAACCTTCCAGACGTGTTCAGAAATGCACCCATAGCACTGTTTAGCTTGTCATAAAAGAGATAAACAGAATAAACTAAGAGTATACCCTGTTTCAGGGTCTTGAACAGTTACAATAACCTGTCAGGTTGAATATATCACCTGATAAAAATGGGGTATAGTTCACCTGTATAATCTCCTGGATCTCACATCCTAGATGAATACCATCTCAGGATCAATCCTTTTGTTGCTCTTCAGTGGGAGGGTGTTGTTTGGATCTGATCCCCATTATTTCAAGGACCAAGAGCTTGGTGGGGTATCCCCACTTGCACGCGATGCCTGCGTTTCGTAATGCTGAGGTGCGTTGAGCGAATTGTCCGTGAGCCTGTAGGGTAGCTTTGGAAAGGTCTGCAAAGATCTGGATGTCCTCTTAAGGAGCTGTGAGTGTCTTTATTTTTCTGACAGAAAGCATTAAGGATTCTTTCATGTGGCCTCTATCATCTTTCTGATGATAGTCTCTGGGAATTTCCACAGGCCAAGAGGCTTTGGAAGCCCATGAGTTCTGTCAATTATCGGATACTTAGGCGAGAATTCTGGCAGAAGTGCTCTGATAATGCTTGTGTGTATATATATATGTGTATGTGTGTGTATATATAATATACGTTTAGTGGGGGAAAATTGCTGGAATGCCCAGAAATTTCACATTATTCCACCTATTTCTATCTTCTTGGTAAGCTAATTTGGATTTAATGGCAGTTACCTCATCTGCTAGATGGTAATGAGAGTTGATTGGCTCATTGTGAGAGCTAATGAGTTCTCCCATTCTTGTTTCTATATGATCAACTCCACCGACACGTCTATTTTATGTGACAGATGGGCCAAGTTGGTATGCCGGAAACTTTGAAGAGCTAGCATAATTTCTTTAATGAATTCTGCTGAAGCTGGTTGCTTTTAGGTGGGTATGGAGGCAAAGGGGTCTGCATTCCTCACATTAAGAACATTAACCATGTTGTGGAGGCTTACCCTCTGTTGGTCTAACCATGGACGTTGCTTCTCTGGGTTTGTGGGTTGCTTCTCTGGGTTTGTGGAGGAGCATGCTCACCATGAAGCCGGCACTTCTTGTCTAGATCCCCCGTGGTGAGATTGCTCCCTCAACTTCCTGGTGTTGTCGTGGGGGAGACGCAGGGAGTACCTCTAAAAGCGGTCTGTCCTCGCAGAGGACTGTAAACACAAACTTGAAACATCCAAACTCTATTGCTATAAATGTATTTTGTATAATATTGTATGTTTACAAACTCATTACAGTCCCCCCAAGAAGGCTAATCTCCCTCAAAAGACAAATAGAAGAGGACAGAATAATGCGGAGAGTTTTGATGGGTAATAATTTCAAAATTGCAGCTGGAATTGCTCACAAGCACTGAACTGTTTCAACGTTTCAGAGCATTTGGACAGAAATCCCGGGCTGCAGTGACCAAACCTCTCATTAGCATAATGAATCAAAAGGCTAGGCTCCGTGGTTCACAGTTCATTTTAGTTATGAAAGCAAGTTTAATTTATTTAGATCTGTCAAGAATCATTATGTTTGTCGACAAACTGGGGAAAGACTGAACCCAAAGTGTGTAAAGAAGTCAGCGAAAGGTGGTGGAGGAAGTGTCATGGTTTGGGGATTGTTTTCTGCAGCAGGACTTGAACCTCTCATTTAGCTACAAGGCAGAGTGAAAGCAAGTGTGTGCCAAACCTTCTCCGACAACATGGGGTTCCTTCCTTGCTTCTTCACTCATTCAGCCAGCAATTTTCTGCAGTGTAGGGGGCACTGCAGAAAATTGCTGTGACAGAGAAATTGCTGTCACACAGAAAACTGTGTGATGGGGTCACACAGCAAAATAGTTAACACATTTCCTTGAAACAGAAAACCTTGAAATAGTGGAATGGCGGATGTAAACCCAAAAATCCTTGGTGAAAAAATTATGGCCAAGAAACCAAAGTGGACCAAAATCCCAACAGAGCAGTGTGAGAGATTAGGAACTTCAGCACCAGATGTGCTGAAGTCATTTAAAGCAAAGGTCTGTACATTTCCTATTGATTGGTGACTGTTGATTGTAATCTTCAGTAAATTGAGTTATAAGCGTTCTCTGTGCTAAAACACTGCTGTTCTGTGATTTATGAATATTTTGTTTTCAAATACCCTTTTTGAAAAATGTCCACATTTGCCTTGCACCAGTCACATGGCACCACACCAGCCATTAGGGAAAACCCCTTTAAGGTAAAAAAATATTATTAATTACCCCTTTCCCTAGAACTGGTATAAAGATAAATCACAAACATGTTAGGTATCCCTAGCTATCAAAATTATTCCTGTCGGTAAACCACATAACTGAAAATAGTACCCAAATGTCCAAAGCGTCATACAGAGAAAATGTTATAAAAAGTGATCAAAAAGTCACAAAAGTTCTCAAAATGGTAGCAATGAAACCAACATCTTACACAGCTCCATACACCAAAGTATGTCGAAATGAAAAAAGAAATTTACATACACAATGTTTTACATTTTTAAAATGTAATAAAACCTTAATAAAATTGGTATCATCATGATTGTACCAAACCAAAGAATAAAGCAGATAAATGATTTGGAATGCACAGTGAAAGTCGTAAAAACTGAGCCCACAAGAGAGTGACGCACACTAGTTTTTTTGCCAATTTAACCACAGTTGGAATTTTTTTCCAGCTTCCTAGTGCACGGCATGAAATAATAAATAACGTCACTGAGAAGTACAATTTGTTACACAGAAAATAAGCCCTAACACAGCCCCGTACAATGAATTATCAATCAGTTTATGACAAAATTCTGTCTTAATTTGCACTTTAAAGGACATCTACCACCAGGTTGAAGGATTGTAAACCAAGCACACTTATATACTGGTGTGTGCATCTTTATGGCAGGATTTGCTGTTCTTTTATCTTCTTATTCCCTGGTTTGTACAATAAAACCATCGGTCTCATTTGCATACTTTTAAAACCTTTTATTCTTCAAAACAAAGGCATAAGAAGTTTAAGGAAGATAAGATCATACCAGAGGAGGCACACACAAGTATGCTAGTGTGTGTGGTGTACAATCCTTCAAGGGCTTAACACCACACTAAATTTATTATCCAGCTTTAGACTCTTATATGCATCTTGTGCAACATAAGAGTGTCTAGTCCAACTCTGAACTTGCCTTATGACACTTAAAGGAAATCAACCACTTGGGTAGACATTGACCATGTCTACATGCCTAAATGCACTGAGTTTTAGAAATTAAGTGTTAACGAGCAGTTGGACAGGTGTACCTAATAAAGTGGCCGGTGAGTGTATGTTCACAGTATTTTCACAATATTCACCATATAAAGCATTACAATGCATAAAACGGGCTCTTTCGTATGTGCGCAGATGGTAATCCCAGCGACTCAAGCCAGGGCCCCCATATTTTCCAACATCATTTTAAGTGGACCCCCGCACTATCACACCGAGGGCAGCAATCATTGCTCCTTATGCCACCTCTACACAGCCATACAGGGGTCCTATATGTTCTGTGACACAAGAATGTGAGAGCCTTTGTTTCTCACTGGAAGGCAGCTCAGGCTTCCAGGCTAGGATGGATATCCACTGCTCATCCGTCAGGCGCCCTAAATCGGCAAGTAATCAAGTAATTGTCTATATATTATCGATATAATCCCACTGCCGTCTCCTGGAGAGATTAGGATGTTAATTACCAAATGATGTTTAATGGTCAAAGGGGTACTCCTCATTTGTGTTTCTAAAGCATGTCTTAACTGAAGGTATTGATAAAACATGCTGTGAGGTAGCCGGAACTCCTCACTTAGCTGCTCGAAACTCTTCAGAGTTAGCCCATTCCCCTGATGAAGTCAGTTTAACTTGCGAAACATATCAGGGGGCTAATGTAATTTTTTTTATTAGCAGAGTATTGCATTAGGAGGGAGTCGGTGTCTATACAATACCTGCAAATTATTGAGGGACAGTCGGAGAATCACATTAATAACATAGGATAGTGGTCAATGCTCAGCAAGTATAGGATTGGTCTATGTAAGGTCATGGTCAAATCATATAAGCTCAGCTGCATCATTCTAATTTCATTAGCACTTCAGGATGGACATTGATACTGCTGCGGTTATTATACAGTGAGCCGTTTGACACGCCCCTGGGTGGGCAGAAGCTGCAGGCAGTCTGTCTTTCTCAGTACATGACAGTTGGGCATACATTTCCCAATAGACTTATCATTGTATATTGTGTTGTGCTCCTGACCCAATTTGGCCTACAGAGTTTAGATGATGATTGCATCATATAAATCCATTACGTTCTATACCTCAATATTACGCATTGTCTAGCCAACGTCATCTACTACTAGTCAAGGTGTATAGAAATCAATAAAAGGACAATTAGCAATTTACATCTAAACACTTATTCAGACTGTGCGTAATCTTTCACATATTCATAAAGCGCAGCCGCATTACCTCTGTCTCATCTACATGTTATCAAAAAAATTGATAGTTCATTATACCCTGCCCTATATCCTATCATGACATTTGTCCTATTATAAAACAAAACAACAGAGAAAAGGACGGCGCCTCGGGTGATACCTTCACAGTAGATATGGAGTGAGGAAAAAAGGGGAGAGGGGGGCCCACAGCGGGCCTGCTCACCTTTTTGCCACTTGGGTATAGGCGAAATATCCCGCACATGGGATCCAGTCGTACACTACAGGTTCCTGGCGTTCAGGTTTCAATGTCTTGGCTCTAATTGTACTAGGGTCGGTACCTCTGGTATTAAGATAAAGGCCGGAACCCCCAAAAATAAACGGAAGAGAAAAATATATCTATATAACCAGAATGGGCGCTGACTCTAAGTACTATCTTTTACTGTAGTGTCTACATCAATGATGCATCAATTGACTCTTCTCCAAAGAAATGATAAAATTGCTTTATTCATAAAGGGTACTAAAATTATGACTGCTTTATTCATAAAAGGTAATACAATTTTCAAAATGATAAAATGAATTAACTTACAATTCAGTAAAATTAGTCTTATTACCTTTTATGAATAAAGCAATTTTATAATATCTTTGGAGAAGAGTCAATTGATGCATCATTGATGTAGACACTCCAGTAAAAGATAGTACTTATAGTCCGCGCCACCCATTCTGGTTATATAGATATATTTTTCTCTTCCATTTGTCCTATGGGATCCATACTGATGAATTGTGTAACAGATAAAGAAATTGTGGCATCAACACCATTTTGGTCAGGTTTGCTCTCCCGACTAAAGACAGGGGTAACTTAAACCATGCATCCACCTTTTTCTAGAGCCTTGGCCATCATTGGTTGGACATTCAGGGATATATAGTCTTTGGGATTAGCCAACACCAATACACTTAGGTACTCAAATGACAAAACTACCTGTAATTGTCCTGCATTGAAGTTCCCAGGAAAAGGGTCTAGAGGGAGAAGCACCGACTTGTTCCAATTTATTTGGATACCAGAGTCCTCTCCATATTCAGTCAGAAGTGGGGATAGGGAGCTTTGCACATTGTCAAAAAACAGTAACATATCGTCAACATACAATGCGAAAGTATGCGAAAGAAATCATCTAGTGGCCCATATTTAAAGCCTCCAATTACCCCAGAGGTCCTGACCTTGCAAGCCAGTGGTTCTATCACCAGGGTAAACAGGAATGGGGACAGGGGACAGCCGTGCCGGGTTCCTCTCCCTAACCCAAATGCATTTGACAGCATCCTAATCATACAGATCCTGGCTTTTGGTTCTGAATATAAAAGTTGGACTCACTACAAATAATATGGCCCAAACCCCATCTTCTGCATGACAGCCCATAAGAATTTCCACTCAACGCTGTCAAAAGCTTTGGCAGCGTCAAGTGAGAAACAGGTCTGCACGTCGCATTTTCGGGGGACATTTGTAGATTCATGAATAAGCGGTGAATATTAATAGCGGTGGATTTTCCCAGCATGAAGCCAGTTTGGTCTCTATGTACAAGGTTAAGGATAACCCATACCAATCTATTAGCAAGTAATTTAGCAATTACTTTAATGTCTGTACACAGAAGTGATATGGAGCGGTACGATTCCGGCTGCAACGGGTCTTGGGAATTAGTACAATTATTGCTTGCGGTATAGATGCCGGAAGATTACCTGTCTCATGGACAGTGGTAGCTAATTCTAAAAAGTTTAGGTAGCAACACTTCTTGGTATTGCTTAAACAACTCTCTGAGGAGGCCATCCACCTCTGGGGCCTTATCGCTCTGGAAACTTGTTAGGGCTTGTTCCAGCTCTTCCAAATTTATGGGTCCATCTAACAGGGCTCTCTGTTCTTCTGTCAGAGTGGGTAGTGGGACATTTGCTACAAAGTCATGTACATCTGCTCAGTTGTAGGCTAACCTGGATTAATAAGGATCGGGAAGGCGTATAGGAGGGCGACGTGGTCGGAGAGTGACCCGAGAGTGGTCCGCTGCACTGGATGTGACATCGCCCCGCTGATCTCCACATGCTTAAGTAGGCACCATGTATCAACTACGTATTCCTGGATGGCCCTCTTCGCTGTCAGCAACCCCCTGCCGGGGGTGCTAAAGGTACCTTTGTATCGCAGGGACAGTGTTCCCAGAAGGTGTTGCCTCATAGCCTGCTGGTTATGGTAATCTGCTTGTTTATAACCAACTAACATTTCTGCTCTGGGTTGTAGAAGTGCAATCCGGTTACATTGTATTAACCCATTTAGCGATGCCATGGCGCTTATTTATTGGCCTATCTGCCTGACTAACTCTCTGAACCTTTTGCTCTAACGCTCTGGACTCTGGACTAATTGTATGAACTATCTGTTGCTTCCCCGCTTGCCAGCGGTATCATTACTAAAATAACTAACATTACTGTCCAACATTACCGGACAGCTTGAAACTTTCCTTCCCCCCACAGGATCTATTACGTTTTTTGACTCTGCTGGACCAATATAGGCTGAAGGCCCCTCCCGTCCTTTATTAGCAAAAATCTTAATATAACTCTCGCTATTGTATATTCAGACAGTTATATTACTCTTGTCTCAGGGTATATGCCGGCTTGTCTAATATGTTTGTAATTTTCTGTCTGTTTATTTAGAGAATACTGTGTTATTGGAGTTCTGTGAGGTACTGGTTAAGGTTTTTGTTGAAATGCCACCGAAAAATGCGGGCCGGAAATCCGTCGGGGGAGGGGGTTCTCCTAAGGAGGGGAAAGAACGTGGTGGCAGTAAAAACGACCCCGCAGGGAAGTTGGAGAAATTATGGAGCTCCCCTATAGTAAAAACTCGCCAAACTGGTAAAGCAGGTAATCCCCCCCCCCCCACTGTGCCTCCCGATATACATGAAAGGCCCTCGCAGGAGGGCGAGTTAGAACATTCTGAGGACTCCAACAATCCAATTTGGATAGAGATCCTGGCGACTGTCCAAAAGACCAGTGTTACAGTGGAGGGGTTAGACAAACAGGTGGCGGCTCTTTCCTCTGATATAGCCCTGGTTAAGGAGGATATCTCTAAAACTAGGGAAAAGGTATCTATGGTGGTCACTCAGGTAAAAAGTCTCGAGGGAGAGACCAAGAGTTTAAGGAAAGAAGTTGGTGCATTGTCTAAGGCTCAAATGTCCCTTCGGGACAAAGTAACGGATTTGGAGGACCGATCTAGACGCTCTAACCTCCGCATTATAGGCCTTCCAGAAGAAGTAGGGGAGAATTCCCTTTCAAAATGGATTCAGGATTGGTTAATAGAGCAGGTGGGCACAGAGTCTTTATCATCTGTCTTTATGATAGAAAGAGCCCATCGTGTCCCCAGCAAACCTCCTATCCCAGGGGCCTTACCCAGGGTCATACTTGCTAAAGTTCTTTGCTCCCAAGACCGTGATGCTATTATTAGATGCTCCCGCTCTAGGCAGGACATGATGTACAATGGGGTAAAAATCTTTATTTTTCCGGACTACTCACAGGCTACGCAACAAAAGCGAACCAAATTTAAAGATGTAAAGTCGCGCCTGAAGGAGGCAGGTTTAAAATTCTCATTGTTATATCCAGCAAGACTGAGAGTGATCCATAATGAACAAACCGTTTTTTTTGAGAACTCCATAGACGCCTCGGAGTAGCTGGAATCTAAGGGTTTCTAGGTGGTGTATTAGGAGGCGGGGGCAGCATAGATCTCCTGGAAGTTTATAATTTAGAGCATGCGGACGAGGGTCGGGTAGGGGGGACGGGGATGTAGGAGTTTAGAGGCCTGTTCAAAGTGATGGGCCAAGAAGGGGTCTGGGTAGGGGGAGGGGGGGAGGTGGGGTTGGTGGGGGAGGGTAACTGCCGTGGGGAATGCTCTATTGTTTTATTTGCTATCATCCTTGCTTTTTGCTTCTGCTCCGCTAAAGAATGGCTACACAAATTTTCTGTTGGAACGTAAGGGGGTTGAATGACCGCCGAAAGCGGTGGATGGTAAACGATGTGGTGATTCGACATCTTCCAGGGATCATTTGTCTAACAGAGACACACTTAACTCAGGACACTATTGGTTGGCTAGATAGACGCTGGGCTTCCATGTCATTTCACTCATACGGATCCGCATTCTCCAGGGGGGTCTCTGTTATTATTCATCAGAAGGTTGATATTAAGATTTTTATCACAAAGGATAGACTGGCAGGGAAGGTATATCTTTTTGTATTGTGTATTAAATCAGGTAAAGTGCATTCTTGCATTTGTATACTTTCCTCCTCCATTTTCATTTCATGTGTTGAACGCCTTAGTTAACTTTGTTATCGACAGGGAGGACAGCCCAATGATGATTATAGGGGACTTCAATACAGTTCTCGACCCCGCTCAGGACAGACGCAATATGCGAGGCTCTAGCCCCCAGAATCAACGGGGATCCTCTGGACTGAGATCTTTTTGTGAGAACTTTGGCCTGAGGGATGCCTGGAGGATCAAATGTTTAGATAGACCTGCCTTTTCCTGTTTTAGCCGCACCCATTCCACATTATCCAGGATCGATATGTGTTTGGCCAACGGCGCTTTTTTGGGATTCATAGTGAAGATTAAATATGAATCTATCGTAGTTTCCGATCATGGACCCATCTCCCTTCAGATAAGGACAGAGAGGGGCCCATATCTAGATAAGAAGAGCTTTTTTAGGCTCAATCCTCATTGGCTTTCGGTCTTGGATAATGATGAAAAAGTTATAAAGTTGGTTGAGGAATTCTGGGGGAATAATGTTCTTGAGAGGGACCCGGGCTTAGCCTGGGATGCGCTCAAGGCCTTTCTCCGAGGCCTGTTCTTTTCTGAAATCGAGTGGGCCAAAAAGAAGTTTAGACTGAGAGAGAATACCTTAAAGAAAAATTTGGCCACTACACAAGAGGCGTGGGCGGTGTCAGCTACAATGGAAGACAGGGAAAGATTTCTCGAAGCACAGGCTGCATATAACTCCTATGCGTCCGAGAGGGCGCAACATAACATTTTTTTCGCTGGGCAAAAATATTATGCCGAGAGAGGGCGACCGGGTAAAATACTCGCGAATCTTCTCAAAAAGAGAAATAGTCATAAGGGGATTCATTTGATTATAAATCCTACAGGAGAGAAGATACAAGGACAGGGGGCAATGCTGGAGAACTTTCGGCTTTTTTATCAGTCGCTATATTGCTCAGAAGTAGAGTTTTCAGATACCCAATTGGAGAACTATCTGGAATCCGTTTCGTTCCCCTCTTTGTCAGCGGAGCAAAGCGCCACTCTGAACTGCCCCATAAGGGCTAAAGAGATTATGGAGGCGATAAATAACTCCTCGGGTGACTCTGCTCCAGGGTTAGATGGCTTGCCATTGGCATTTTATAAACATTATAGTAAGACGCTTTCTCCTATTCTAGAAACGGTTTATTCAGCAGCTCTCATCGCAGGGACAGCCTATGGATCAATGACGGAAGCCTCTATAGTTTTGCTCCTCAAAAAGGATAAAAAAGAGTCAGAGATGGGTTCTTACAGACCCATCTCTTTGTTGAATTCAGATGTCAAGATCCTGGCCAAGATCCTTGCGACGAGACTTAAGAAGGTTATTTCTTTCATTATTCATCCTGATCAAAATGGTTTCATTCCGGCCCGGGGTACAGCCCACAATCTTCATAGACTGTTCTCCGATATGCAATTGGGGGTAGGGGAGGACCGCTCCATCCTGTCTTTGGACGCCACTAAAGCGTTTGACAGGGTGGAGTGGCCCTTCCTATGGAGGGTGCTAGAAAGATTCGGGATCGGAAGGGAGTTTATAGACTGGATAAAAACAATGTACCATTCCCCAAGAGCATGAATGTGCATAAATGGAATGTACTCAGAGCCATTTCGGCTATATAGAGGCACTAGACAGGGTTGTCCCCTCTCCCCCCTTCTATTTGCCCTTTTCGTAGAGCCTTTAGCCATTAAAATCCGTGAAGCAGAATGGATTAAGGGATGGGGGTGTGGAGGGGAAGCAGAAAAAATATCACTTTACGCCGATGATATTTTGCTGACTATTCAGAATACAGGTAGCTCAATACATGACGTGATCCATTTGGTGAACGAATTTGGCTCTTTCTCAGGTCTGAGTATCAATTGGGAAAAATCTATTCTCCTCCCTTTGGATAGCAATGTCCAGGAGAGAGGGGATCTGGTCAAGGTCCTCAGGAGAGACGAATCGTTTAAATATCTGGGGATTTATGTTTCAGCGGAGCTGGGACGTTTCGCTGAGTTAAATATCATTCTGCTTATTACTAAAATTAGACATAGTATTAATGGCTGGCTCAAAATGCCCCTTTCTAGAGCAGACAGGGTAGGGATAGTGAAAATGATCCTACTCCCGCAGCTGTTGTATCCCCTCTCGGTCTCCCCGGTCTGGCTACCCAATAGATTGTTTAGATTAATGGAAGGATTAATTAGAGATCTAATTTGGGGGAAAAAATGCCCCAGGATTGCGCTGTCGTCTCTCTGTTGCCCAACAGAAAAAGGGGGGTTGGGGGTTCCATACCTCTTCGGGTACTTTATTGCAGCCCAACTTGCGTTCTTGACTACAAGGAGGGAGTGTAGCGCCTTTGGGAAGTTATTACAAATAAGCGAGTTTACTAGGGATTCAATTTTTAGTTTTTTGGATAGTGGGGAACTTGGGCACGATAGATATAGAGGCACTTATATGGGGAAATTGTTGGATAAGAGTTGGACTGCGTACAAGAAAATTAGAGGTATTCGAGGTATTTTTAATTTCACTCCAATATGGGGGAATTATCACTTTGAAGAGTTTAGGTCCATTCCGGATAGCAGATATTGGATGATAAGGGGGGTAAAATTTCTCACACAATGTACAAACTCAGATAATTCACGGATTTTATCAGATTTTTTTCACACTAAATAGAAGAGTTGATATATGTTTTTTAAGATTTTTTCAATTGCAGCACGCATATAACTCGGTAGAGGATAAAAACAGGTTTAAATTATGCACAGATGCAGGGGTAGAATTTTTATTGGGATCTTCCACTGGGAATAAGGTGGTAGCACATGTTTATAGATATCTGATTCAAGGTCTCGCAGAAGGAGTTATTCATCCTTCTAAAAGAAAGTGGCAGGAACATGTGGGCGCTCTCTCGGAGGCGGATTGGGAAAAATGCTATAGGAGCATTGGGCTGTCCTCCCTCTCTTGGAATCATAGAATGGTACAATTTAATTTTGTGCACCAACTGTATTATTCCCCTTATAGTCTATTAAGAATGAAACTCAGAGACAATGCGAGTTGTTTACGGTGCAACCTGGAGAGCGCGGATTTCGTTCATGTATCCCTTTTATGTAATAAAGTAGATGTCTACTGGTCCAGGGTCTTCCTGTATCTGGAAGAAACATTTAAAGTAAAATTACCCCGGACTGTCCGGGTTGCTTTGCTTAGCCTTTATCAGCTTTGTAATAGGGAAAGGGGGAAAAAAGTTGGTGGTCAACAAGGTTCTCCTGCTGGCAAGATTGGTTATTGCACGAAAGTGGGGGTGTCCGACTGCCCCGTCACCGGAAGAATTCCGAGGAGAAGTAGAGAAGTGTAAAAAATTCGAAAGATTGATGGCGGTTAAGGGAGGATATTTGGATAAATGGAAAAAGATCTGGTGTATAGAGACTGAGAACTAGAGAAAGACAGTAAGATGGTAAAAGACCAGGTGCAGGGACATTAGAGGATTTTACTTTTTCTTTTCCTCACGGCAGAAGGGGTGGGTAGGAAGGGGTGGGAGGGAGGAGGGGTGGGAGGGATGGGTGTGGGGGTTTCTGTGGTGGTCAACTGGGTTGCAAGCTTTTTTTTCTGTTATCTTATGACTGTAAAACAAAAATTTTGATATAATGTTCTGTAACCCACGATACCATTGTAAATTTATTGTTATTTTCATAATAAAGATTAAAAAAAAAAATGAGCTGCTAGGATGTCACACTAAAAAATTTTAATAAAGTGTCCCAAATAATAGAGAAAGCGGCTCAAATCGTTGAGAGATGACCTTTGACTCCTCCTCAAGTGTTGAAAGCACGTCAGGCAAAAACAAAAATTCTGTTAGACGGGAGGAAAAAACTGTATACGCCAGGGGGCATTCGTGAATAGGTTTAAGTTTTATTTCTCGTTGTACAATTTAAAACAGGACCCCTCAACATAGCAGCCAAGCCAATTGGAGATTAATGACTTCCTAGGGCATCTTCCATTAAAATCTCTCTAAGCAGCTCAGTTAGAATTGTTAATTGTTAAAATAGAATTGTTAAAATAGAATTCCAGAAGCGTTGGTAGCACTGGACGCTGAGAAGGTGTTTGGTCATATTTACTGGTAGTATGCCTTCTCGGCACTAGAAAGAATGTGATTTAGTGGCAAGACATTAAGGGCCACCCAGGCGATATACTCCGCTCCCCCAGCCAGAGTTGTCGCCAAAGGGGTTATATTGAATTTAACAAAACGGGGGCAATTAGAGGAGACCATTGGGTGCAGGGCATAGAGGTTGGAGGGGGCAGGCATGTCATATCATTGTATGCTGATGATGTAATTCTCTCTGTGTCAAATCTGGTAATGGTGACGCTAAAATATTCCAATTGCTGTGAGGTAAACATAGAGGCTTGCAAATCTTTTATGTTCACATAGTGGACTCCAATGAGTTCCATAGATCATATACTTTTAGACTTTGGGAGAGAGAAATTGGTAAAAGCTACAGCCAACAGGATTTGGAGGGGGCTATCTTCCCTAGCCATAAAGCTTTGCAATGCAATTCTCATCTAAAAAATACACTCAAAACTACTTAGATGGTATTACACCCCAGACAGGCTCCTCCAAGCATACGCTTCAGTGCCTATAGACTGTTGGAAAAATTGTGGTAAAAAGGGTAAACTGGGGGTGCCCAGTACTAAAGGACTTTTGGGCAAAGGTGTTTGCATTGGTCAATAAAGTGCTGGGGACAGCACTTACCCACTCCCTGGACGCTAGCATTATTGCATATTGTAATGGGACATATGACATGGTGAAACCGCATTTGGGCATGTAAAGTGTTTACCATGGCATGGCTGCGTATGTGGAAGTAAGTGACCTGCCCCTCGATAGAAGAGCTTTGGGCTAAAATTAATCTGACTTATGGTTACTAGATAGGTTCTGGTTCTTGTTCCAAAGTTAGGCAACCTCTGTAAGGTTTACCATGAGTTTATATGACAATTAGATATTGGTGGAATATAGAATCACAAATTGTATGCTGAGGAAAGGAATATGATGCAGCAGTGATGCCCAGTATATAATCACACAGGCTTCCTAGTACTCAATGCATGGAAGGGTTCATATTGGGCGGTTCACAACAGCTGTAAGTTAGCAGAAGTGAATAGTTAGAGGGCTCAATAGATGAAAACCGCTGTAAAAAACCGCCTGATTTTTTGGAAAAGAATGTTTATGTATTATGTGTTTTATATACAAATAAAGCATCTTTGAAACGGACACGGCCTGTGTGAATGAGCCCTTAGACTAACGCTGTGTTCACACAGTGGTACACATTTATAAATGTGTAGCAAAAATTTTTGCTGGAGCCCAAACTGTAAAAAAATAGTGTTGGGAAACTAGAAGTGCAGGAGAAGCAGGGCCTGTGCCCGCACCCAGCATAACTGGGCAAGTGCTGGGGCCCAAAGCTGCCAGAGGGGCCCATTCACTGCTTTGTCTCACCTCATCAGTCAGCAGAAAGCAGGGCCTGGGTGATGAAAGTCAGTGCCTGGATTGGCGGATTTCTTAATACACAATATAGTCAGAAAATCAGACACATGCAATTGACAGGCAAAGTGATGAGTCACTGCAGGATGCAGGCCGACATTTGGGCTGTGGGCCGAAGAACTGAATAAAGAGAAGAAAGTGAGTTCTTGACCTGCGGGGAGCACATCGCTACTCCCACTTTTTTTTACTTGCCACATTCTTTATACAAATTTGCAAAAAACTGTTTGTGGGGAATCTGAGAATAAGGGGGGCCGTATATAATTAGTCCATTGGAGAGGGGTATATAATGTATATACAATGTATAAACATATACATGTATGTAATGAATGCTTGAAGGGGCTGTATATAATGAATGCATGGATAGGGGGCTGTATATAATGAATTATATAAAATGAATTGGGTTGTATATGATGCCAGAAACGGAGTTCACTGAAAAGGGGTCCACTGATACTCACCCTAGGCCTACAGAAACCTGCACCCAAATTAAAAAAAAAAAGTGTTGAAAAATTAGGTTTTTATACTGTACATCTGAAGGAACAGAAGGAAATGAACATACCCTGGGATTTTCAGGCAAAACACAGGCACATTGCTCAGTGGAGTTGAAATGCTCTGTAAACACATCCATGTGCCCATATGTTTTGGGATGTGTTTCAATGAAAATGCATCCAAAATGCAATGAAAACATATTGAAAACACAAAAAAGACAAATCCAAAATGCAATGAAAATATATTCAAAGCGCAATGAAAACACTTCCAAAGCACATAGGGGGAGATTTGTCATATGACGGTGCTTGTGTGCCTGCGTATGATAGTGGCAATGGCCTGCCGGATACATCTTGGGGCTTATCTGTACCTGTTTAGAATGTACACAGGCACGGGACAGGTAGGTCTCATTCCTGGCCAGTCAGGAGGTGGCGTAGCTGCAAATCTAATTGAAATTTCTTGCAATGAGCAAGAAATTGCAATTGTTTCAGCACTTCTATACCAGAAACGGAAGTAAAATGGAAGGTAACATTCCATACATTAATGTCTATAGGGAACAAAAAGCGAAGAAAAGTCTTTCTGTTCTTGTGTTCACCTTCCATTTTAATTTCCATTACATTTGCCTAAAATAAAGAGTGTAACAGATACCCTCGATGAACGTGTGAACTGGGCCCAAGTCATTAGGCTTGGAGTCATAGAAACCTGGAAACTGCATGCTACAAATTTGGAGAATACATAGTAAAAGGAAATAAACTGCACAAGGTCTGGCCAGTGGAAAAGAGAGGCAAATGTAATTGCCATTTAAACAGCTGATTATGTTACTTATTACTATGATTAAAATAAAACTCCAGTAGCATTCAAGGTTTTTTTTCACACTAGACTATATACATGAGAGTGGTGGTTATTAGGCCACAGCGCCATTTGTTTTTTGTGGGACTGTTGGAATTTATCGCTAGCTCTCCTGTAAAAGTGAAAACAGTATTTACACATCGCTACTTCATTTACATGGTGGAACTCAGAGGCACTTATAATGCCTGAAAAATCACGACCTAAGGAAAAATTACATTAATGGAAAAATGGCATTGATTCCAAAACGTATACTACATTCAGGGGAGGAAATGCCCTTTACTAATCCTGTTCTTACAGTTCATATTTTTTTGATACAATTGTATAAATAAATGTCAAATCAGTCACAAGAAATATAGACGGCAACTGCTGCTGATATGGTGAATATTGGGGAGGGGGTTAAGGAGCCTTTTTTGAGCATATTACATGTAGTAAGCCTTAAGATTCAATCCAACGGGTGGGGCTCTATTCACAGAGTTCAGATTTGTATTGAGGTACTATATACAGAATAGAGAGACGTGGAATGGCATGCTTGGTAGTTCAATAAATCTTTATTACAGCTTGTCAAACGAACATGGCTAAGGGATGTGGAGTTATGTACAGGAGCTATACAGACAAGCTGATTTGTATGTATCACGCTTCTTCTAACTTAATGTGGTCACATGACTGCCTCCCTTCTAGTTATATTGCCTCAGGAGGCAAGGAGATCACTGTTGGCGCGTGTTAACCCGCAACTCGCCAGGTCAACTACAAATATGAGCAGTAATATTATGAGTTTTAGAAGTAGTAGAAGTATTATAAGTAGTGGAAGCAGTTGCGGGGGGAAAACGGAGGCAGAATACTCGGGCGGGGGAGCATATTTTATAAAAATGCATGAAAAGTGCAATTAAAATCAAAATGTGATAAATATACAAATATGACATGAGGACACTCATGTTGATCCTGTCATTTAAACCAAGGGGCCCCAAAACATTGGACCTCGAGCTTCCTTTTGAAGTACCTTTTCTAATTGACCTCCAATTCTCTGTGACTCTAACAAAAAGGTTCCTTATCGTCTCGAATATATAAGCTCTTAGGCCCCTTCCACACTTGCGTTGCAGATCACATCAGAGTCTGATCAAGGTGCGATCAGGGTTTGTTCAGTGAAAAACTGACTTTTTTCATCAGATTTCAATCATTTTGTTCAGTGTCTCAGTTTTTCACAAACGGTTTCAATGCAATTTCAAGCATTTTTCATGGGCAGATAATGCGCTTGAAAAGGACTCAGGACTGAGCTCTATCTTTTCTATGGCAATTGATGAGTGAAAAACGCATTACATTTGCAGGTGTCTGAGAGTGCAATGTGTTTTTGATGCATCTCCATAGACCTGTATGGTGCGTTTTTCACGCGCATGACTTGCAAAAGTAAAGATTTAAACACGCGTTTTTCATGCGTTTGCGCGTGAAAAAAATGCAAGTCTGAAAAAACCCATTGATTACAATGGGTCAGAGTGCAATGCAAATTCTGCACGTCAAAAGCATGTGAAGAACACACACTTGAAAAACACAAGTGTAGAAGAGGCCTTACAGGGGAACATTATTTTCCAGCACAAACAAATACGCAAGGTACATCAACACTTATAAAAGATGTGGATGACATATTCTTTTTATGGACAGGAGTGGAATAGTTGTTTGTTGAAATGGTATAGGAAGTGAATGAGGTGAACAGTATGAATACGTTCTTCACCTATAAAATCGGAGGCAGGAGTTTGGAATTCCTTGATGTGTTTTTGAAGGTGAAAGCAATCACGAGTACAGTATTCAGAAAACCAACGGCAAGGAATGCACTCCTCCACTATGATAGTTACCATCCCCATTATATTAAGCAGCCCTTACTGTATAGTCAAATCATACAACTAAGTAGAATTAATGACACATATAATGGGTTCCAAATACAGGCATAGGATTTGAAAGTGCACCTTGCGAAAAGAGGTTACCTGTCCCCCTTGATTGTAGAAGTTTGATAGAGACCTGCTGCAGGTGAAACGCGCGTCGGGGTTGCTTGCCAGGCAGTAGTTTGTCCTCCTGCTTGTCACATTAGCTTTATTTTTGCTACATTAGCCATAATTTCAGTATCTTTGCAATTGCTTGCGCCTTTGGTCTTTGGTCCTTATTTCTATTTGCCACACACTCCGCTTATAACATAATTACGATCCTCCATTTGTGCGTATGCTGTGGTTTTGACCAGATTATATTTATCTTACTATTTTGGATTTTTTACACCTCATTTACTTAGGACCTATTACCTGTCATGCATTATGTTTCTCTTCTTGAGATGTTTTTATTTTTATATACTTTACAATTGCAATAAAGATTACTTTTTTTTGCAATTTTGTTGAAGCCTTGTTCTTCATTTCCTCTCTTTTTGCTCTTTTGGTATTCGCTATAAACAATAATTGACACATTATACAAAACGACAAAGGCCCATCACTAATGAAAAAAACCCTGATAACTTTCAGGAGAGGCAGTTAGTAAGTAGTGTGATGCAGAAGAAGGATAAGAAAAATGGCTTGCAATTAAGCTCCGCAACAGGAATTCACTTTGTTGCAATTGTAGCTTTTGCGGTCAATTCATCAGGACCAAATTTTTTGGATTTGGAGACCAAAAGGTCCAAATCAAGCAATTTCTTACAAGCAGATATGAATTTGTAATATATTTAATAATGTGCTCCTGTAAGCCCTTTTAATTGAGGATAGCATTTGGAGGTCAATAATTAGGACAGGAGAAGGGACAATTAGGTCGATGACAATTAGACGATGAAATGCATATTCAGACAGTTTGGGGCACATTTACTAAGGACAGTGCAAACTACACTAAATGCCGTTTGCTTGCGTAGTGTATAGGGTGTGCCAGATTTAGATTCCTGGCTCACAATTTTCATGAATCTGGCGCTCCCTGCACTGTCCCAACAGATTGCACCAACAGTTTTGTGGTGCACATGTTAAACCTGGCGCATGGTCTGACTGAGCACTGTAACACCCCCTAATTTTTGTTGCATGGAGACCAGTGCAGCTGTGCCACAATTGTGTTGCGTGCGACACAATTGTGGTGCATGCACTTCTTAAAGGGAAACTGTCACCACATTTGCACATATACAGCTAGTGACATGTTCCTATAGATCCCTATTAACTGACTGCCACCCTTCTTTTAGCTAAAAATTTTCACTTACATCCACGTAAATCACCTTTTATCTCACATTACCTGGCATCAAAGAGGGCATGTATTTCTCATCTGGCCCCTCCCATCTAATACTCCACATGCCTTATGTCTCCTTACTGCCAGGGCCGGTTCTAGACAAAGTGGGGCCCTGGGCAAAATTAAAGTGGGGCCCCAAAATAAAATTATTTTATGACCAGTCACAGTCAGTAAGAGGCTCCCTATAGTATGGTAAACCAAACTGTAATATGGGAGAATTTTAAAGGAGAGAAATAGATGATAGGGAGATTGATGGGCATCACGGTGGCTCAGTGGTTAGCACTACAGCCTTGCTGTAAAGGCAACTCTAAGTGCCACACATCCAAAATGAATATGTTTAAAGTAGAAAAAGTTGGATGTGATACGAAAATGGCTCAAATCAATTATATAGAATTATGCAAAAAAAGGTACTTTATTGTATACAAAAACACTAACACTTAAAAACAATTAAAAACAGCACAAACTGTTATTGTGTACAGAGCATGAAAAATGACATGCTCTGGACTAGCTCCCCCACTATTTACAAGTCTAGGTAAATCTCTACATGGTGTCTCATAGGAATGAAAAAATATGTTGTAAACATTGACTGGCTGTTAAAGTTTTCTGACTCGTATGAAATAAAGTGCAACAGGAATCCTGTGATCAATATTCAATGCACATGTCCAAGGAAAGCACAGTACAGCGATTTGTCAATGTAAATAAATAAAATAATATCACCAAGTTCGATGAGGGGGAGATGCAGTGCGATGAGAGTGAGAAGGTCATAACATAGGTGGAAATAATGGAGGATGGTGGGAAATAAAAACTTTATACCAGAACATAAGTGTGTTTTGGTGCTACATATAACTTTATGGACATGTTCTGGGTTGCAGTGCTAATATATAATAGTGACATCAGACAAAGAGGATCAAATGTTCATCGTATCAGTCAATTTTCACAAAAAAAGAAAAGGTAATAAGAAAGTGTGTTTTTAGATAGTTCTGCATATAGAGAAGGGTTAAAAACATGAATATTAGTTGATATTATCCCTTCTCAAAATGTAGTAACATATAACGTGAATATTTCCATTATCTGTGAGGTGCTCCTGTGTGCAACAAATTCTCCCTGCAGCCTTATGGCTAAGAATCTGGAGTGGGGCACATTTCAGGGGGCTGTATCTCTGGCTCTGTGACACTTAGAACCTCCCATCTTTTTTTCTATGAAAGAAGAGTGTCTCCTCTTTTATATGAATCTAAATTTGTGTTTCTAAGTTTCAGGAAAATGGAGATATTAACCGTTAAACTGCCATTGGGAGTGATTTTTATATATAAAAATGGCACCTGATATTCTCACTGTAAACCTGAATATCTCTGGATCCATGGCACTAGTAAGCGCAGAATGAACTTATTGGGGGTCATTTACTAAGGGCCCGATTCGCGTTTTCCCGACGTGTTACCCGAATATTTCCGATTTGCCGCCGCTAGTACATAATGCCCCTGTTTGTGGCGCCGCGATCATTGTGGCGCATACCGGGCCTGGCATTGGCGGCGACCAGAATCGGGGGCGGGCCGAACAAAACCGACGTTGCCGGAAAAACCGCCGCATTTAAACACCGAAATGTTCGCTCGGTAGCGCGTCACCTGTCACTTCTTGGGATGGGCATTCCGGGCGTAAGTATTATTTTCGTCGCTGCAGCTCCCCCTGTGGACCTGCGGAGGAACTACCCATGCTTAAATCCCAGCCTTGACCCCGAATCCTGTTCATGACATCGTCCGCTGGATCAGCGAATGTCCGAGGTAATTAACTGTGCCCCATTGTTGTGCTCTGCACTGTCTGTTTATATAGATAAGATCCTACTAGAGATGAGCGAGCACTAAAATGCTCGGTGTACTCGTTATTCAGACGAACTTTTCCCATGCTCATTGCTCGTTCGAGTAACAGCCCCATTGAAGTCAATGGGAGACTCGAGCATTTTTCAAGGGGACCAAGGCTCTGCACAGGAAGCTGGGCCAAACACCTGGGAACCTCAGAAAGGATGGAAACACCACGGAATGACAGAAACAGCAGGGGCAAGCATGCATGGATCCTCTGACTGCTTAACGCACCATTATGCCAAAATTATGGGCAACAGCATGGCCATGACAGATTGACCGAATGAGGCTAGATAGCATCTAACATCCAATATTGACCTGACAGAAGGGGACGTCATGCAGAGGCAGCGGCAGCAGCGGCAGGCTAGAGATGTCATGGCAACATACCCTAAATGGACATAGCTTCAAACCAATGGTGGCAAGGAACCAAAGGAGGTGAGCAAGAAGCGCTCAAATAATACGGTACATGATAAAAGTTTGCCAGTTATTTTGTGGATTACCAGAGGGTGGCGACAGGTTAACTGGCCATGAAAACAACCAAAATTCTGCCTGAACACGCTCGTTTGATAAGGGACCATGTAGGAGGGCAGTGAACTAGTAGTAGATTAAAGGTGCTGCAGTTAAAACATGTTTTTGGATCTTGGCATGGAGCTGCGCTCCCTGCCAGGCGGCTTTCGCCAATCCAGCCCTGTCTCCTAGGCTACCCCCACACAGCCACTTCTAAGAACCTTTTGTATAGATCAAGTGTAGTAGCGTTCTTATGTTTGGATATGCGGGTGAGGGGATGTAAACATCTGCGCAAGAAGCGCTAAATAATACCGTAATTAAAAAGTTTTCCAGTATATTTTGTGGCTTACACCCACGGTGGCGACAAAGTTAAACAAGTTTGATGTGGAATGCCCTGTAATACTCTTGGGGGCGGTGTGCCTTTTATCACCTAGGCTCAGCAGTTTGGAGCACCGCCTGCTGTCGCTTACCGACGGCACTGCTGCTGTGCCTAGAGCTCCGACTGATGGCCATGCCCACGGATGGTAGTTCGGGAGGAGGGGGGGAGGTGGGAGAGGAGAGGCATAGTGCCTGAAACCACCGGACCGAGTTAGGCCCCGCAATCCTCGCGTCGGCAGTATATGACCACCGCAGGGTCAGACGCGGTCCCAGCCTCCACCAAGTTAACCCAATGTGCCGTCAGCGATATATATGGCCCTGCCCGGCAGCACTCGTCCACGTGTCCGTGGTCAGGTGACCTTGTCGAAACGGCGTTGGTCAGGGCACGGATTATGTGTCTGACACGTGCTGTGCAGGCTTGACGGCACATCGGGAAGTAGTGGCGGCTGGGGGGACCGAATACCGAGGGGGCGGCCGCCACCATGAGGCTGCGAAAGGCCTCGGTCTCTACTAGCCAAGGGCAGCATCTCCAGGCTAGCAATCTGAGAGTGCACATTAAGGGCTTGGGCTGTGCGGTGGGTTGCACTATATTTCCGCTCCAGCGTCTGGGTGTATAGCTGAACGCTGGGGATGCTTGGAGGATCGTGGAGGCACGATGGGTTTTTGTGGCAGGGTCCGGGGCAGGGGCTGACTCTCAGCTGACACAGGGAGGAGCAGTGGTGTGCACGGCCGAGGTGAACCGCCTTGTTGCCACTGAGTGGTGTTTAGCATCATATGCCGGCGCATACTGTGGTTTAAGCTATTAGTGGTGGAACCCTGCTGTCCTGGTTTGGAAGGGGCACACCACGTCCCGTCGTCATCCGGTGTTTCCTTAAAGAACCTCCAGACTTCTGAAAATCTAGCCCTCGCCGCAGGAGCCCTCGCCACGGGAGCTTCACTAGTTGACACATTTGGCGCTGATGCACCAGCTCTGGCCCTGCCGCTCCGCTGGCCCCACCACTGCCTCTTCCAACCTGTTCGGGTCAGGACTCTCCTCCGTCTCAGAGCATGTGTTCACCGCCTATCAACCCAGCTTGGTCTGTCACCTCATCATCCTCCGATCCCTCAGTCTGCTCCCCCCTCGGACTGCCTGCCCTGACAAACAACTTCCCCACTGTCTGACAACCTGTTCTCCTCATCGTCGGACACCTCTTCCACTACGTCAACAAGGTCATCATCACCCACAGACTGCGACTGGGGAAAAACCTGGGCATCGGAAATTGCCATGACAACCGGACATTGTTTTGTGAATGTGGGAAGGGTCCCAGAAAACATTTCCTCAAGAGATGCCGTTCAAATGGCATTTTGCTGGGAGGGGCAACTGGGGGGAGGAGGCTGGGTGCAGGAGCTGGAGGAGTGCCGATTTTCGTGACATGGGTTGACGCTGGAAGACTGACTGGTGACAAATTGCTCGAAGCATTGTCGGCAATCCACGACTCACCTGTTTTCGCCTGTTCTGGCCTCAACAGTGCCATACACACCACGAGTCCCAGTAACTTCAGCATACCTATGGATGGAAGCACTGCGTGTTCCCCTGCTCCCTCATAGCAGGTGTGTCTCACCCCGCCCAGGACCACGGCCTCTGTCCCCTGCAGTAGTTGACGCCCACGTCCCCCCCGCGTCTCTACCCTAGCCCTCGGTTTAAACATTTTGAAAATGAGAGTTATAACTTTAATTTTTTTTAACTTTTTTGTGTTTTTTAGTTTTTAAAACTCAAATCGATGCATCCTATTGCTTGGCTATTTTCTATCCAAGTATGAAGCACACTGCATGGCCAGATGAGAAGTGACACTGAGGTTATTAAAAATAAACGTAAATAAAAAAGGAATGGCAGACTGTGCCTAATTGAAATCCAACCCCGGGCCCTAATAAATTTTCCCACTTCGGTCTTTGCGATGGTATGTGCGTCACTAAGCGCAACACAGTGGTCGCAAGTCTCACTCCAATTGCTCACAATTTGCTAGTAGATGCACTGCAGCAACTACAGCCACAGCGATCAACCAGAAATCAAATATATATAACGCTACTGTAGGCGTAAGTAACGCCTTTTGGATTCTCCTATGGCTATTTTCTAGCCAAGTATTAAGAACACTACTATGCCAGATGAGATGACGCTGAGGTTATGAAAAAAATAAACGTAAAATAAAAAAGGAATGGCAGACTGTGCCTAATGGAAATCAAACCCCTAATAATTTTCCACTTTGGTGTTTGAGGTGGATATGTGTGTCACTAAGAGCTAAACACAACGGTAGCAAGTCCCCCTGCTAATTCCTCACAATATGGTACTAGCTGCACTACTAGTGCCAGCAGCCCCAGAAAAGGCAAAGAAAAAAGTATAACGTTATTGTAGCCCTAAGAAGGGCTGTTGGGTTGTTGTAGAATCACTCCTGCCTAACAGTAAGCTAATAGAACACCCTAACGCTTTCCCTGACCAGCAGCAGCTCTCTCCCTAGCGGCATCCAGACGGAGAATGATCCGAGCAGCGCGGGCAGCGGCTAGTCTATCCCAGGGTCACCTGATCTGGCCAGCCAACCACTGCTATCGACGTGTAAGGGTACCACGTCATGCTGGGTGGAGTGCAGAGTCTCCTGGCTTGTGATTGGCTCTGTTTCTGGCCGCCAAAAAGCAAAACGGCGGGAGCTGCCATTTTCTCGAGCGGGCGAAATACTCGTCCGAGCAACGAGCAGTTCCGAGTACGCTAATGCTCGATCGAGCATCAAGCTCGGACGAGTATGTTCGCTCATCTCTAATCCTAGCCCCTTATGTGTTGGCCCTCCCCTCATACGTTAGGGACACCACAGACTTACTTAAAAGACTCGATGGACTCTCAATAGGCCCCAACACTTACCTGGCAAGCATCAATGTGGAGTCCCTTTATTCGTCAATCCCACATAACTTGGGCCTCCAAGCAGTAGACTTCTACTTGAACACCCGAGGCAGACAGTGCAGAGCACATAATAAGTTAATTCTGCGCTTACTGGAATTTTCACTCACACACAATTGCTTCACTTTCGACGGCACTGTGTACCACCAGCTCAGGGGCACCGCGATGGGTAGCTCTTTTGCACCCACCTACGCAAACATGTTCCTGGGCTGGTGGGAGCATAGTGTCGTCTTTGGTGATGAGTCCGGCCCTCGATGCGTCGGTATGGCGAGCCTTTGGTTTACGCACGAAATCCATACCTTGACTATACCATTTCTCGATGTGTTCATCCAGAAAAGACCTAATGGTGAATTGGACACCACAGTGTATAGAAAACCCACCTCCACCAATTCCTTCCTGCGCTGGGATTCATTCCATCCACCGGCCCTAAAGAAAGGTATCCCCTATGGACAATACCTTAGGATGCGCAGAAACTGCCCATCCATGGTTGAGTTCAAACGCCAAGCCAAAGACCGGAGATCCCGTTTTCGGGCCCGTGGTTATCCGGACCGCATTCTCCGTTTAGCATACCAGCGAGCATTAGGGTCCAATAGAGTTGATTTACTCACGCCATGTCCAGCTTCTCCCACGCCCCAACTCATTTGCCTAGTTGCCACCTATGATAGCGGTGCACAACTCGTACGACAGATCCTCAACAAGCACTGGCACGTACTTAAAATGGACCCAGATCTATTGACAGTGACACAGGACTATCCCACAATTACCTTTAGAAGAGGAAGAAATATCAAGGATAGACTAGTCCATAGTCACTTTGTCAGACCGAAACAGACGGGGACCTGGCTCAAACAGGATGTAGTGGGGTGTTACCGCTGCAGTGGGTTTGTGGCCTGTAAAGTTATTAAGAACACCAAAACCTTTAATAGCTCTGTCACAGGGACCACATATACTATCAGACAGTATATTAACTGTAAATCCCTCGGGGTCATTTACCTAGCCACATGTGGATGTGGAAAACAGTACCTGGGCAAGACATTCAGGGAATTCCGACGTCGTGTTGTGGACCATTTAGGTGACATTATGCATAATAGGGACAAACCCCTCTCTAGACACATACATGACCAACATGGGGGCAGCACACAGGGGCTTTCCTTCGTTGGCATCGATTTGGTGAAACCCCCAGAAAGAGGGGGGGATTGGGACTGTATTCTCAGGCAAAAGGAGACACGCCGGATTTTCAGGCTTAAAACTGAAGCCCCAAATGGGTTGAACGAACAGCTAAGTTTTGCGTGTTTCCTTTAGTCCTTATTCTATGCCACATATCATTCCTATACGATAACTCAGCCTTCTATAAAGAATACTTTGACTACTGCACCCTTAAGTAATGTATTAAACTGGATATTTTTGGATGCATTCACTTCACTAGCTCAAGCCACCGGGCATTTACTGGCCTAAATCCCGTTATTGTTCTCTGCATAATTGGATCAGACATTCACCAAGGGCACACTAGCGCATCACCTACTCCATCCCTGCTCCTCTCCACTCCCCCGGGGACACCCTTACCGCCGGAGCCCTGGCATTTCTGCCAGACCCCAGGCGGCTTCAGGGTTGTCTCTGCGCATGCGCGGGTCGCGCACGCCGTCCGCGTCACCATGCGACACCTTTAGGCGCGCGGCTGACTTCGGGGGTGCGGGTGACCAGCATGGGCTTTTTTGCCTGTGCGTATACATGCATGCGTACGCTCGGCCCCGCCCCCAGTCCTCCTCGTGACCACTCACGATCGACTGGTCACGTGATGGGGCGGAGCGTCGCGGACGTTGCTGTATGTTGCAGGGCGCGCTCATTTAATCCGTGCAGCTGAACCTCACACACAGACTCACTGCTCCAATAAGGCCCTGCACGGAGACGCTGCAATAGGGCCCCAAAGCCCCAACCTGACCACCTATTTATACCTATGATTTGGACCAAGGTAAGGGAACAACATCTTGACGCTTTTTGCTTGACCTTAACTTTGGGCCCTTTGGAAATTGTCGGTATACGAAACTTACTATTTCCCCCCCCCCCTCCTTCCCCCCTTTTTACAATAGGGACCATCTATCACTATGTCTCCCGCCTAGAGTAAGGTAGGACTGCTTGATATTGACACTGGAAATTTATGAAATTTATGCTTTGGTTCATTGATTGAAACAATGTTTTACGATTGTTCTTACTAGGGAACTGATGTGCATCAGTGTCTATAGGACGAAAGACTGTCCATAACCAATTACCAGACGCTTATTCTCCTTTATTTCCTACAAGGGACCACTCCGGTTGTGTAGGCTTTTTTGATAGGGCCATCCAGCCAGGGATAGGTTCCTGTCGGGGGTTGTGGCCAATTAGGACCACGACTCCGAAGTTAGGTTCTCAGGGTATCAGATAAGTTGGACTTAAGGTGTATCAGAGAGAGTGACATTGTCATCTTGACCCCATTCTTGACATCCACAAGTCCCATCTTACCCTGCTTACATTCACCTATCCTCTTCACTTTGTAAAGACATGATGTGTTTCTCGCCTGAGACAATACTAAAAAACACGCATCACGTCTGTGGAATACGGATAGGTTGTCTGGTGACATATGCTGCTTGAGCCTCTAAGGAGAGCCACGTACTAGCTCCTCAATTTTGTTATTTGTATATTTTAAACATTAAGGCCACCCAGCTCATGTTTTGCAAACGTCTCTTTCTTTCCTAGATGGGGTTCATGCACTAAGGATTCTGCATGGAAGCAGGTTTTTTGTATTATAATACGTTTTTTATGTATCTTGAGATTCTAGTAAAAGTTACGTTTTAGATCACTTCTTTGTTTGTATATATAAGGCTGTAATAATTTGTGTTCTTTTACAAAAGATGCTTTATTCCTCCACAAGGGAGGCAGCACGAGTCTCTTTTCCTGTGCTGTACATGTTTATTAAGCCCTTAACGACTTGGCCTTTTTTAGTTTTTTCACTTCCATTTTTCACTCACCAACTTCAAAAATCTATAACTTTTTTATTTTTCCACATAAAGAGCTGTGTTATGGCTTACTTTCTGCGTAACAAATTGCACTTCATAGTGACGGTATTTAATATTCCATGGTGCGTACTGGTAAGCAGGAAAAAAATTCCAAATGCAGTGAAAATGGTGAAAAACCACATTTGTGACGTTTTCTTGTGGGCTTGGATTTTACAGCTTTCACTCTGCGTCCCAAATGACATGTCTACTTTATTCTTTGGGTCGGTACGATCATGTGGATACCAAATTTGTATAGGTTTTATAATGTTTTCATACATTTAAAAAAATTAAAACCTCCTGTACAAAATATTTTTTTTTTATTTTGCCATCTTCTGGGGCCAATAACTTTTTCATACTTTGGTGTACGGAGCTGTGGATAGTGTCATTTTTTGTGAATTTTGATGCGGTTTTCATTACTATAATTTTTCGGACTGTGCGACCTTTTGATCACTTTTTATAATTTTTTTTATATTTATCAAAATGGCAAAAAAAATCCATTTTCGACTTTGGACGCTATTTTCCGTTACGGGGTTAAACATAGTGAAAAAACATTATCATATTTTGATGGATCGGGCATTTTCAGACGCGGCGATACCTAATGTCTTTATGATTTTTACTGTTTATTAATATTAATATCAGTTCTAGGGAAAGGGGGGTGATTTGAATTTTTAGGGTTTTTTTTATTATAATTTTTTTTTTTAAACTTTTTTTTATTTTTACTTTTACTATTTTTCAGATTCCCTAGGGCAGTGGTGGCGAACCTATGGCACTGGTGCCAGAGATGGCACTCGGAGACCTCTCTGTGGGCCCACGGGCTGTCTTCCAGGCACAGAGTTTGCCAGACATGGCACCTTCCTGCGGTCTCAGGCAGTCCAAGTAGTGACCTGCTATTATAAAGTGACCCATCCTGTGCTGATTGGTCCTGTCCGAAGAGTGAAAAGGTGTGGACAGGGTCAGATTGGAGCTCAAAGATTCTGGTAGCAATAAGTTTGTTACTGCCTAAATTGCCGTGTTGGCACTTTGGGAAAAGCTAGTGGTTTTTGGGTCTCATTTTGGACGCTCGATCTCTAAAAGGTTCGCCATCACTGCCCTAGGGTACTCTAACCCTAGGTAGTCTGATCGATCCTATCATATACTGCCATACTACAGTATGGCAGTATATGTGGATTTTACTCCCCATGCATTACAATGTGCAATTAGCACATCTCTTTGAAGCCGCCGGCAGCATTGCAATATGCAGCAAAGACTTACCGGCTATGGAGAGGGCTCGGCCCGCGTCGGGAAGGGGTTAGTACGGCGCGCGTCGGGAAGGGGTTAAGACCATCTATCAACGGTTTGTGAGGAGTTTGGGAACCCCACCCACATCACATGGCCATGCCTGCTTTTTTTTACCCCGCCCACTTATTGTCGTACATAAGGTTTTGAGTCAAAATTTTCACATCATGATTTTCAAAATACACTTATTAACCATCATTTACAGGAGCCATTGTCTGCATCACACCTTGGCTTCTAGCAACCAATCGCAGCTTATTTTCTATTTTGCCAAAGGTCATTAACACCTTCACGCTCCGTGGCGGCTATATCCACCACAGAGCTGTGAAGGGTGTATGAAAAAGGGTCACGGGCTAAGCCCTCTTCATACAGAGATGGTCTTTACTGCATATTGCATCAAAGACCCATCGCTAACACCCTCGGTCGGTGCTTGCACCAATCGCGGGTGTTAACCTGTTGTTTGCCGGCGGCACTGTTATAACCGGCGGTGACCTCCGAGACGGGAAATGGTGACAAAAATGTCCGAAATGCAACTTTTTACACCTTTTTGCATGACATAAAAAATGTAATAAAAAATTAACAAAATGTCGCACAGTCCTCAAAATGGTAGCAATGAAAACGTCAGCTCATTTCGCAAAAATGACACCTCCCCAGCTCCGTACAACAAAGTATTTAAAAGTTATTAGCGTCACAAGATGGCAAAAAATGTTTTTTCTTTTTTGTACACATTAGTTTAATTTTTGAAAATGTATTAAAACACAATAAAACCTATATAAATTTGGTATCACCGTGATCGTACCGAACCAAAGAATAAAGTAGAGGTGTTATTTGGAGCGATGAGTGAAAGTCATAAAAACTGAGCCCACAAGAACGTGATGCACATGTGTTTTTTTTTCAATTTTTTCCACATTTGGAACTTTTTCCGGCTTCCCACTACACGACAAGAAAAAATAACATGGGAAAGTAAAATTTGTTACGCACAAAATTAGCCCTCACTCTGTACATGGAAAAATGAAATAGTTATGGATTTTTGAAGATGGAGAGTGAGAAATTGGTGAAAATGCCCTGCTTCCTTAAGGGGTTAATATGAGCTTTGATTGGTTACTATAGGCAATTGTGTGAGGTTTGAGGTATGCCTGAGGCAATATGTGAAGTAATATGTAAGGTAATATGAGGTGCTATGATATATAAAGATATTTAGAGATAAATAGAGGTAGATAGGTATAGAGATAGATAGACAAAGATAGATAGCTATGCATAGCTAGATAGATTTACATTGTGTGGGGAATTGCTCTGGTAGATGCCTTGTAGCAGTGCAGGAAGCAGGGACACATGCAGGGTTAAAGTCCAAAATCAATTGTTTATTCACACTTCTTTGTCAAAACACAAATTCAGCCTTGGCTTAGGCACATACAAAATACAAAATAAACCCTGCCCGGCTGGGCACTGCCTAATACAATATCAGCACCTAACTATACATGTACCAGGCTGCCTGGCACACGCACTTGGCCAGCAGAATATCAGGAGGCACTCAGTTACCTTTGCTGTGTGAACACGGTCCAGCCACCAGCTCTCCAGGTAGTGCCTCAGCTACTGCTTCTGACCTGCAGTCTAAACCAGGCTCTACTGAGGTCTGTGACCTGCACCTGTGGGCTATACAGAAACGCAGGATCAAAGCCCGGATGGAGTAGGAGTCCCACTACCAGCCTACCCCTACTCCATAATAAGCAGGCCCAGTACAGACATTACCAATGTGTCCATGCTAGCTAAGCCAACATAGACCAAACAGACTTCTCCTGCTTACCACATGTCTGCATAACCCGTGGGTTACTGCAGACAAATCCAGGGCCTTTACCATATACTCTTCATCTGCCTGTAGGGCAGATAATGGTTCTCCTACACAACACCTCTCACTTTCTCACAATTGATAGATATAAATAGAGATACATAGAGAGAGATATGGATATATAAATATACAATATTTTTTGTTAATCCATTGTATTTCATTTGGTTCGGTCTTAGTCATACTATACGGATAATGGATAATTAAAGAGATAAAAAGTCAGCTTCACATCTTTTGTTGAAGTAAAGAAATGACTAAAAAAAGTTGAATGTCTGAAGCAACAGGCACTGGTAAAAGCATTACATGTCTGGCTCTGAGGTCCTTAACACACTCAGAAGTTTTTTTCACTCTATAACATCTGCAGCAGTTTTTGATGTGCTTTGTAGACAATGTATCTCATTGAATATCTAATACAGAAAAGGCACAGCAAGGCCCTAGTTCCATTCTTTCTTTCTCCCATACAGAAGAGCGTGGGCTCACCTCCCTGTGGTAACATATTCTGACACCATACTTCCTGCATTGTACTTCCTTGAATGATTGGGCTTTGGCTCTGTGTTTTACCTGGCTTTCCCTCTGAATTCCAGTCCAGCCATTCTGCTGTCCCTTCTCCCTCCCACAACAACTCATATCTGAGCTGCTGACACAGAAGTGCACAATTGTATACTTATCATACTGTACGGTGTGCAGCATAAAATGTAGAAAACGGTATATTTAGGGGCACATTTACTTAGCCGGTCTTGGGAGTTCACAGAAAATGCATGATCTGACGATCATGCACTTTGCCGCGATTCACTAAGATCGTGCGCCCGATATCCTGCATGTGTCACTTCCCTGCTCAGGTCCGCCAGAGTTCACCTTCTTTTTCCTGGTGCATGTATGTGCATTATCTTGCGACACAAATTGAAACTTAAATCCTGCGCTCAGTCTGAAACATTCGGATCGTCCGACGGCCCTTCCTCGTATGAAAGTCAATGCAGCTGCACCACAATCGGATCGTGTGCAACACAATCCCCAGTTAAATACCTGACACAACGGGAAAAATCCAAAAATCTTTATTACACTGTAGTTAAGCCTCTGCTGCTTAGAACAAATTAGAAGCTTTTCCACTTCCAGCATTTGAAGTTTCTTGAGCTGCTCTCGCATCTCCACAGCTGTCTTAGGTGACCCCTAGTGGGTTTGGCCAACAGATCTGCTTCCTGCTTAGCTTTATACTTTTTAAGTCTTTTTCTAATTGATCTGTCTTTCTTTAATCTGGTTCCCTGTGCAATAAAATAAGACCACCATATGGAATTCACACAGTATGACTAAGGAGGAAATGGAACCCTCATTTAGGTTGCAATACTCAGTTAATTCAGATGCAAGTTTGTCCTTGACTATAGGCTTTTTTGCAAGGAGTCAGTTAGTCTCCAATGACAAGCCCTAGCTGGGGAAAAAGTGTCTCTGAGGCAGAGTGTGATAGATAAATGATTGGACGAGGAGATGCTATCCACATCCGCATCTTGCATTTAATGCAGAATCTGGATATCACCAGAATATAGTTGATACGGGTGTGCTAAAAATGTGTACAAAGTAAAAGAGAGATCTCCAGGGTTTTACGCTATCCAAAATTCAAAGTGCGCAAAGCGGCTCATGATTCTGTGAAAAGCATGTTTTGGGAGCCGTCAGCAGAGCGGCAATCAATCCATAATGTAATCAGGTGGAAGAGAGAGGAAAACAATCAAGGTTCCTCTGTCTGGTGGGGGTATCAACAACCATCTGTAAAAAAAAAAAAAAAAATTGCTGGCACCAAGCCAGTTGCAACAATTCCACCTTCAGCAGGATGGCTCTGTGCCTCCTCCATATCTTCCTCTTATCTCTTTCATCTCATCACTTGTTTCTTGTAAGTTTAGTGAGGTCCATATCCCAGCTCTTGCATTGTGCATCACATTGCATCACATTGCGTATTCAGACTGGCTGCTATGACTTTTGAAGGGGAGGTGTATAAGATAACCATAGTGCAAGAAATGGAATCTGGTCAGTTGTTAAACACCAGCTGATGAATGCAAGCACTCATTTTGGCTTGTTTGTCGCTCTCTGTGCCATCACGAGGAACAACAAGAACTTCTGGACGCAGACACAGGTCTCAGGTCAGTGATGGACTCGTGTGGTGGTGCCTCTTTGCGCCAGCTGCAGGTGTACTCACCCGTCCATGCTCCAGAGTGATGCTAATTGGTGCTGTCTGTCTGCTGCCCTGCTATATAGCCTGCCCAATCCTATGACTTCTGCTGGATCTTTGTGCCCATTTGCCTTAGAGAAAGCATTATTTTTGAGACTCTTATGATTTATTAGTTGTGACCTCTGCTTTGTTTTCTGACCTTGATTCTCTATCGTCTGCCTTGACCCTCTGCTACGTTCCTGACTGATCTTGTGCCGCTGGTCCTGGAAGTGCATTACCTGTATCCTCATTATCTAAGTCAGCATGTGGCGATTCACTGAGATCATGCACCTGAAATCAAGAATGTGTCACTTCCCTGATCAGGTCAGACACAGTTCACCATCATTGTTGTGGTGCACTTTAAACAGAGCTTGCGACACATTTTAAAAGTGAAATACGATGCTCAGTCCAAATCAGTCGGACCGTCCCCCTGCACACCCCTTAATTTGTGTCGCATGAAAGCCAGTGCAGCTGCGCTGTAAAAAGGGTTGGGTGCGCCACAATCCCAGCGCACACACTTCTTAAATACCTGTGCAAGCCGTTTAAATGGTGCTTAAAAAGGTGCTCAGTCCAACAAAAGTACATAGCGCAACCCTTAGTAAATGAGCCCGTTTGAGTTAAAGCTAGAATTGTCATAAACCCCAAAGAAGATTCAGCTTCAAAGGATTCCCTCAGCTAGCCTGGCACCGACTGTTTAAGAGGCTTCCCTCTATTTTGTTTGGCAACAGAAAAAGGATCATAAATAGAGATGAGCGAACATACTCGTCCGAGCTTGATGCTCGTTCGAGCATTAGCGTACTCGGAACTGCTCGTTGCTCGGACGAGTATTTCGCCAGCTCGAGAAAATGGCATCTCCCGCCGTTGTGATTTCTGGCGGCCAGAAACAGAGCCAATCACAAGCCAGGAGACTCTGCACTCCACCCAGCATGACGTGGTACCCTTACACGTCGATAGCAGTGGTTGGCTAGACTGATCAGGTGACCCTGGAATAGACTAGCCCGCGCTCCTCGGATCATTCTCTGTCTGGATGCCGCTAGGGAGAGAACCCAACAGCCCTTCTTACGGCTACAATAACGTTTTATTTTACTTATTTTTGGTTTGGCTGTGGCTGGGCTTGCTGCCATTAGTAGTGCAGCTAGTACCATATTGTGAGTAATTTGCAGGGAGACTTGCTACCGTTGTGTTTAGCTCTTAGTGACACACATATCCACCTTAAACACCGAAGTAGGACAATTTATTAGGGGTTTGATTTGAATTAGGCATAGTCTGCTGATTTATTTTTTTTACGTTTATTTCTTTTTATAACTCAAAGCCATCTGGCAAAGCAGTGTGCTTTCAGTGTAGGCTAGAAAATAGCCATAGGAGAACCCCAACGGCTTATTTAGGCCTACAATAGCGTTATATTTTCCTTTTTTTTGTTTGCTTGTGGCTGGGCTTGCTGGTATTAGTAGTGCAGCTAGTACCATATTGTGAGTAATTTGCAGGGAGACTTGCGACCGCTGTGTTTAGCTCTTAGTGACACACATATCCACCTCAAACACCGAAGTGGGACAATTTATTAGGGGTTTGATTTGAATTAGGCAGAGTCTGCTGATTTATTTTTTTTACGTTTATTTCTTTTTATAACTCAAAGTCATCAGGCACAGCACAATATCCAGTTGTGTGCTGTCAGTGTAGGTTAGAAACTAGCTATAGCAATAGGATAGCATCGTTTTGTTTAAAAAAAGTTTACACTTTACACTTTAATTTGGAAAATGTTTAACCCGAGTGCTAGGGATAGAGGACGAGGGCGTGGACGTGGGCGTCCAACTACTGCAGGGGTCAGAGGCCGTGGTCCTGGGCGGGGTGAGACACCACCTGCTGATGAGGGAGCAGGGGAACGCCGCAGAGCTACACTCCCTAGGTTCATCATGTCTCAAGTTATTGGGACTCGTGGTAGAGCACTGTTGAGGCCAGAACAGTGCGAAGAGGTGATGTCGTGGATTGCGGACAATGCTTCTAGCCATTTGTCGACCAGTCAGTCTTCCACGCAGTCCACCCATGTCACCGAAATCAGCGCTCCTCCACCTCAGCCTTCCCCCCCAGTCTGCCCCCTCCCAGCAAAATTTGGCATTTGAACCGGCATACTCTGAGGAACTATTTTCTGGGCCCTTCCCACAGTCACAAACCACTTGTCCGGTTGCTGCTGAGCTATTTTCCGATGCCCAGGTTTTCCACCGGTCGCAGTCTGTGGGTGATGATGACATTATTGACGTAGTGGAAGAAGTGTGTAAAGAGGTGTCGGACGATGAGGAGACACGGTTGTCAGACAGTGGTGAAGTTGTTGTCAGGGCAGGAAGTCCGAGGGGGGAGCAGACTGAGGGATCGAAGGATGATGAGGTGACAGACCCAAGCTGGGTTGATAGGCCGGGTGAACACAGTGCTTCTTAGACGGAGGCGAGTCCTATAGCAGAACAGGTTGGAAGAGGTTGGAGAGGCAGAGCCAGAGCTGGTGCATCAGCGCCAAGTGTTTCCCGTAGTCAAGCTCCCGTAGCGAGGGCTAGATTTTCAGAAGTCTGGAGGTTCTTTAAAGAAACACCGGATGACCGACGGACTGTGGTGTGCAACCTGTTCCAAACCAGGATCAGCAGGGTTTCCACCACTACTAGCTTAACTACCACCAGTATGCGCAGGCATATGAATGCTAAACACCCCACTCAGTGGCACCAAGCCCGTTCACCTCCGGACGGGCACACCACTGCTCCTTCCCCTGTGTCATCTGCTAGTCAGCCCCCTGCCCAGGACCCCGGCCCAAACACCTCCCGTGCGAAAACCCCATCTTCGCCTCCACGATCCTCCACAGCATCCACCAGCGTTCAGCTCTCCATACCCCAGACGCTGGAGCGCAAAAGGAAGTATAGTGAAACCCACCCACACGCCGAAGCCCTCAACGTCCACATCTCCAAACTGCTTAGCCTGGAGATGCTGCCCTATAGGCTGGTAGAGACCGAGGCCTTTCGAAACCTCATTGCGGCGGCCGCCCCTCGGTATTCGGTCCCCAGCCGCCACTACTTTTCCCGATGTCCCGTCCCAGCCCTGCACAAGCACGTGTCAGAGAACATCATCCGTGCCCTGACCAAAGCCGTTTCTGACAAGGTCCACCTGACCACGGACACGTGGACGAGTGCTGCCGGGCAGGGACACTATATATTGCTGACGGCACATTGGGTTAACTTGGTGGAGGCTGGGACCGAGTCTGACCCTGGGGCTGGTCATATACTGACGACGCCGAGAATTGCGGGGCCTACCTCGGTCCAGGTCTCAAAGGCCTACTACGGTGCTCAAACTGCTGAGCCTAGGTGATAAAAGGCACACCACCCAAGAGCTATTACAGGGCATCACGGCGCCGCTGAACCTGAAGCTAGGCATGGTTGTGCGTGACAACGGCTGTAACCTGGTGGCGGCTCTACAACTCGGCGGACTGACACATGTGCCATGCCTGGCCCATGTGTTAAATCTCATGGTTCAGCATTTCCTCAAGACATACCCCAATCTGTCTGATTTGCTCACGAAGGTGCGCCGCTCGTGCGAATTTCAGGAAGTCCAGCACAGAGCTGCCATCTACAGGGCAGCGCAGCGCCGCCTCCAACTGCCCGCTCACCGACTGTTGTGACGTGCCCACGAGGTGGAATTCAATATTAACCAGTTTTCCAGAGTTTACCAGCAGCGCAGAGCGATTGTAGACTGCCAGATGTCAACTTCCACCAGAACTGGTAGTCAGGTCAGTCAGCTTCCTCAGTCTACAATGAGGAGTGGACGTGGATGTCTGATATCTGTCAGGTGCTGAGAACTTGAGGAGTCACACAGATGGTCAGTGGCGATGCCGCCTCATCACCTCCCACCATCCCGCTGCTTGGCCTGTTGAAAAACTCTCTGGTCAGCAAGTCGGAAGCTTTGCGCTCGTCACAAGAGACGGGGGAAGAAGATTCCCTTGTTGATAGCAAAGCACCCTTAGGTTCTGTTTCTCAGCGCATATCGAGAGACGATGAGAGGAAGAGGAGGAGAATGTTGGTCAAACAGAAGAGGGGCCATTGTTCAGTCCTTCACTGTTCAGTGATGTATGGGCAGAAGAAGAGGAGTTTGGAGGAGGAGGACATGGACAGTCAGGCCAGTGAGGGGAGTGAATTCTTGCGCGTTGGGACTCTGACATATGGCAGATTTCATGCTAGGCTGCCTATCCACGTGACCCTCGCGTTCAAAGAATTTATTCCAGCACACCGATACAAGGGTATTCACTCTCCTGGACCCACGGTACAAGCTAATCTTTCCACTGTCATCTGGAGGCTAGGAGTGTGAGAATGCATGAATACCAGCAGCCCTGATGACAAGCTGAAAAACAGTATTTCCCTTCTGACAGAGCTAGGCAGAGGTGCGTACTTCTGCGGGACAAGTAGCGAGGGGAGTAGGCGAGCGGAGCTTGTCCAGACTGGCAGGGGTACGCTTTACAAGGCCTTTGCCAGTTTTATGTCACCCCAAGCAGACACTGTACCTGTCCCCAGTTCCGGCAGAGTAGGGCTGATCTTACAGAAAGATGGTGAGGGAGTAGTGCCTGACCATAACCATCGTCCTAAATGATCACAAAGGCTCCATACAACTACTGGGTTTCAAAGCTGGACATGTGGCACGAACTGGCACTGTACGCCTTGGAGGTTCTTGCCTGCCCTGCCGCTAGCGTGTTGTCCGAGCAGGTTTTCAGTGCAGCTGGTGGCATCATCACCGATAAGCGGACAGGCTGACGCTTATCAAGATGAATAAAGCCTGGATTTCTCAGGATTTCCATTCTCCACCAGGTGAAAGAAGCTCAACCTAAATAATGTATGCACTCCTCCTCCTCATTGTCCTCCTTCTCCTCCTCTTTGTACACTAAAGCAGAGGAAACTGGCTATTTTTTGCCAGGGCCAACTGGCTCTAGCTATAGTACTCTACGTATTTAATTTTTCTGGAGGACCACCTATCTGCTCCTCTGGTTTGAAAACTTTTTTGGACTGCCACATACAGGCACTATCCAAATTAAATTGTCTCCACACGTCGTCTTTTTAGCTGCCTCCACACGTTGTCTCCATTGCTACCTCCACACGTCATCGTCATAGCTGCCTCCAAAAGTCGTCCATATAGCTGCCTCCATACATGGACCCCTTATCAAACGAACTGTGTCAGGCAGAATTTTGGGTTGTTTTCATGGCTTCCATATCAAACTTGTTAACTTTGTCGCCACCCTGCTGTGTAATCCACAAAATATACTGGCAAACTTTTATCATTTAACGATATTATTTCAGCCGCTTTTGCGCATCTGTTTACATTCTCCTACACCCGCCATAACCCAAACTTATAAGAACACTACTACACCTTGATCTTATACAAATGGTTTGTTTGGGGAGTAGCCTAGGACAGGGGCTGGATTGGCGAAAGCTCGCCTGGCAGCGGAGCGCCAGCTCCACCCAAGATCAACTAACATAGTTTTAAACTGCAGACACCTTTAATCTACTACTAGTTCACTGCCTCCATACATGGTCCCCTTATCAAACGAGCTGTGTCAGGCAGAATTTGGGTTGTTTTCATGGCTTTCACATCAAACTTGCTAACTTGTCGCCACCTGCTGGGTAATCCACAAAATATTCTGGCAAACTTTTATCATTTACCGATATTATTTCAGCGCTTCTTGCGCATCTGTTTACATTCCCCTCACCCGCCATAACCCAAACTTATAAGAACCTACTACACTGATTTATACAAAAGGTTCTTAGAAGTGCTGTTTGGGGAGTAGCCTAGAGACAGGGGCTTGATAGGCGAAAGCTCGCCTGGCAGCGGGAGCGCCAGCTCCATCCAAGATCCAACTAATAGTTTTAAACTGCAGCACTTTAATCTACTACTAGTTCACTGCCTCCATACATCGTCCCCTTATCAAACGAGCTGTGCGGCAGCAATTTCAGGTGTTTCACCAGATACTAGTGGAACTCGGCCCATCTGTCGCCGCCATGCTGGAGACCTGAAGTTGCAATCATGCAGCGCAATATGGATGCCCCATACTGTCGCTCTATATCATGGAACCATTTCTGAAAAACAATTAAAATAGAACCACTATGCCATTCCATTATTCCTAGGTGAAATATCAAATGCTCATTTTTCGGGTGTTTCACCAGATACGTTATGGAACTTGGTCCTATGTCGCCTCCATGCTGTGTTATCGACTAAATATACGTCAACCTTTTGTTCACCTAGGAAATCATTTAGCGCTTCTTGCTACCTCCTTTAGTGTCCATTTTTAGGGTATGTCGCCATGACACACTCTAGCCTGCCACTGCTGCCGCTGATGCCGTCCCCTATGTGTCAGGGTCAATATTGTATGTTTTGGATGCTATCTAGCCTCATTCGGTCATCTGTCATGGCCATGCTGTTGCCCAATTTGGCATAATGGTGCGATAAGCAGCTCAGAGACATCCATGCATGCTGCCCCTGCTGTTTCCTGTTTTTCCGTGGGTTTCCATCCTTTCTGAGGTTCCCAGGTGTTTGGCAGCGTTCCCTGTGCAGAGCCTTGGTCCCCTTGAAAAATGCTCGAGTCTCCCATTGGCGTCAATGGGGCTCGTTATTCGAGACGAGCACTCGAGCATCGGGAAAAGTTTGTATCGAAAACGAGTACCGAGACATTTTAGTGCTCGCTCATCTCTAATCATAAACAATACCAGTAAAACATGTCAGTTAAGGAATTAGGTCCATCTCAGCCAAAGTGCAACATACATTTTGGATCTGTATCGCCAGGGAATTACATATTATTTGTCCAATAGATTGGTAGCATTTTGTACACCGACATAGAAAATGGAATGGAACATAACAAATGGATCAGGTTTGGTATCAATGCGATCCGGGATTTGCCCAAATCCATGATACCAGGGCCCTGACCCTATGACTCTCCATGGTTCTGGATTAATACCAGGTAGGGGGGGCCTCAAAGGCGTCCTCTGTGTGAAGGGTGTGTCTGCACCTATATATGAGAACATCACTGATGCCCATTTTCTTTCTTGGAAACTGTTACCATCCCATCGCAGAAAGGATCATTAAGAGTGGCCGTCAGTTCCATTGCGGAAAACTCTAAATCACTCCTGCACTTTCTAGAACCTGTGCATTCTGGGAGTGTCTATAAAAGGAATTAATTGATCTTGTGTACCTCTCATGGGTCCAAAATGTCACATATTTCCTCACAGTGTTCATCCGCATGTAGATTCATTTCTGCAAGCCACAGTGGTTAGTGGGACAGTGGCAGAAACATACTAACCATTTGGAATTATCAATAAAGTTAATAGCTAATGCTATAATAAAATTTCAATAACTTTCGAGGAATCCCAACCAGTGACCATGTATACACTAATTATATTTCCTCTCGCTGTAAATGTATTCTGTTGTGTTAAATGAATATACAGGGGTCATTCATCGGGTCATGTTTTTCACATGTCATGCATTAGTACCTGTACCAAGCCTATAAATACCTATGCTGAATTTGTCAACATGTCTACGTCTCTTCAGTAGGTTTCTGTGAAAATACACATTGGCTGAGAGCCATTATCTGTCATTTTATCCATGGTATCCCACCCAGGGTGGTGTGTGTGCTGCAGTTTCACTATCCTCTCTGTGGAGAAAACAGTCCTGTGTAATGTAGAAAATGCTGGTCCGTAATGGCGTTAAGAGACACGAAAGCTGTGAGGGACCGGAAGAGAGTGATATAACAGAAATCAAAGTGCCCCCGAGGCTGATGTGCGAGAGGCCCGGAGAGTAGTGCGCCGCATCTGTGCGCTTTCAGGAAGTCCAGCACAGAGGCTGCCACTCTCAGGGCAGCGCAGACGCCGTCCTCAAACTGCCGCTCACGCGACTGTTGTGCGACTGCCCACGAGGTGGAATTCAATATTAAACCATTTTTCCAGAGTTTTACCAGCAGCGCAGAGCGATTGTAGACTGCCAGTGTCAAACTTCCACCAGAACTGGTAGTCAGGTCAGTCAGCTTCCTCAAGTCTACAATGAGGAGTGGACTGTGGATGTCTGATATCGTCAGGTGCTGAGTAACTTTGAGGAGTCACACAGATGGTCAGTGGCGATGCCGCCATCATCACCTCACCATCCCGCTGCTTGGCCTGTTGAAAAAACTCTCTTGTCGATGGAACAGCTTGCGCTCGTCACAAAGACGGGGGAAGAAGATTCCCTTGTTGATAGCCAAAGCACCCTTAGTTCTGTTCTCCAGCGCATATCGGAGAGATGAGAGGAGATAGAGGAGAATGTTGGTCTAAAACGAGAAGGGGGACCATTGTTCCGTCCTTCACTGTTTCATTGTGTATGGAGAAAGAAGAGGAATTTGGGAGGAGTGAGGAACATGGACAGTGCAGGGCCAGTGAGGGGAGAGTGGAATTCTTGCCGTTGGGACTCTGCACTGGCAGATTCATGCTAGGCTGCCTATCCCGTGACCCTCGCGTTACAAGAATTTTTCGCACCGATTACAGGTATTCACTCTCCTGGAACCCACGGGTCAAAGCTAAATATCTTCCACTGTCATACTCCTGGAGAGGATTAGTGCAGTGTTGAGAGATGATGAACCAGCAGCCCTGATGCAGCAAGCTGTAGAAACAGTATTATCCCTTCTGACAGCGCTACGGCAGAGGTGCTACTTCTGCGGACAGTAGGAGGGAGAGTAGGCGAGCAGGCCGCTTGTCCAGCACTGGCAGGGGTACGCTTTACAAGGCCTTTGCCAGTTTTATGTCACCCCACAGCAGGACCTGTCACCTGTCCCCAGTCTCGCATAGTAGGGCTGATCTTAAGAAATGATGTGAGGGAGTACGTCGCTGACCATAACCATCTTTCCTAAATGATCACCACGCTCCCTAAAACTACTGGTTTCAAAGCTGGACATGTGGCACGAACTGGCACTGTAACGCCTTGGAGGTTCTTGCTGCCCCTGCCGCTAGCTTGTTGTCCGAAGCGTTTTCATGGGCAGCTGGTGGCATCATCACGACCGATAACGGGAACAGGCTGCTTATCGATGAATAAAGCCTGGATTTCTCAGGATTTCCATTCTCCCCCAGGGTGAAAAGAGCTCAACCTAAATAATGTATCCCTCCTCCTCCTCATTGTCCTCCTTCTCCTCCCTCTCTTTGTGACACTAAGCGAGGAAACTGGCTATTTTGTGCAGGCCACTGGCTCTAGCTATAGTACTCTACGTATTTAATTTTTCTGGAGGACCACCTATCTGCTCCTCTGGTTTGAAAACTTTTTTGGACTGCCACTACAGGCACTATCCAATTAAATTGTCTCCACATCGTCGTCTTTTAGCTGCCTCCACACTTGGTCTCCATTGCTACCCACACACGTCATCGTCATAGCTGCCTCCAAAAGTCGTCCATATAGCTTGCCGTCCATACATGACCCCTTATCAAACGCATGCTGTCAGGCAGAATTTGGGGTTGTTTTCATGGCTTCCATATCAAACTTGTTAACTTTGTCGCCACCTGCTGTGTAATCCCCAAAATATACTGGCAACTTTTATCATTTACAGTATTATTTCAGCGCTTCTTTGCGCATCTGTTTACATTCTCCTCACAGCCCGCCATAACCCAACTTATAAGAACCACTACTACACTTGATCTTATACAAAAGGTTTTGTTGGGGAGTAGCCTAGGACAGGGGCTTGGATTGGGCGAAAGCTCGCCTGGCAGCGGAGCGCCAGCTCCATCCCAAGATCCAACTAACATAGTTTTAAAACTGCAGACATATCTTTAATCTACTACAGTTCACTGCCTCCCATACATGGTCCCCTTATCAAACGAGCTGTGTCAGCAGAATTTTGGGTTGTTTTCATGGCTTTTCACATCAAACTTGCTAATCTTGTCGCCACCGCTGCTGTGTAATCCCAAAATATCTGGCAAACTTTTATCATTTACCGATATTATTTCAGCGCTTCTTGCGCCTTCTGTTTATACATTCCCCTCATCCCGCGCATAACCCAAACTTATAAGACAACTACTACACTGGATCTCTTTTATACAAAGGTTCTTAGAAGTGCCGTGTTTGGGGAGTGGCCTAGAAGCACGGGGGTGCGTCTTGGACTAGGCTGAGAAAGCTCGCCTGGCATTGCGAGCGCCAGCACTCCTCATCGTCTGCACACAGCTCTCGATCTAATAGTTGTTTTAAGGCGATCGGCACTTTTAATTCTAGCTTACTTGTTACTACTGCCTGTCCATACACCGTCGCTATCCCCGTATCAACCCGAGCTGCGTCAGCCGAATTTCTCAGAGTAGTGTTCTCACCAGATACTAGGTGGCTGAACTACGCACCATCTGTCGCTCGGGCCTCAGACCCGCTGAAAGACCTGCTTAGTCTATGCTCAATCGAAGCCAGCGCAATAGTGGATTGTCCCCAACTGTCCCACTCGTTGATAAAGCATGGGAACCATCTTCTGTTTAAACAGAATCACATATAAACAACCAGTAAGGACCAACCCTTGGGCTGATTCGCATGTTGGATTCCTAAGGTCAGTTGAAATCATGTCAATGCTCATGTCGTTCGGGTCGTTCGTCCATGGAACTTATGATTGTCACGACTGCTCGGTCCAGTATCGGTCGTATGCCTGTGCTTTCGACTAATAGTACCCATGTATCGATAATAATACGTCAACCTTTTGTTCACATAGGAAATCTATTAGCAGCGCTTCTCTTGCTCACCCGGTCCTTTAGTTGTCCATTTTTACGGGTAGGTCCGCCATGACCACCTATGCCTCCACTGCTGCCTCTGCATGCGTCCCTTTGTGTCGGGTCAATTATGTATGTTTTGGACTGGCTATCGTCGCAGCTCATGCGGGTCACGTCTGTTCTGGCCATCTAAAGGTTGGTCCATCCCGATTAATTTTTTGGCAATAATGGGTGTCGATTAACGCAGCCTCGCAGCATGCCATGGCAGGTCCGCTGCCCCTGCGTTTCCTGTTTATTTTTTCCTTGGGTTTCCATCCTTTTCTGAGTTCCCAGGTTTTTGGCCAAGCTTCCTCCTGTGCAGGCCTTGGTCCCCGTGAAAAATGCTCGAGTCTCCCATTGCGTCATGGGGACTCGTTATTCGAGACGAGCACTCGAGCATCGTAAATTGTCTCGAATAACGAGTACCCGAGCATTTTATTGCTCGCTCTCTCTAATCATAAACAGATACCAGTAAAACATTGTTAGGTAATGATTGGGTCCTCTCTCAGCCAAAGTTGCACCATACATTTTTGGAACTGAATCGCCAGGGTATTACAAATTAATTATGGTCTCAATAGATTGGTAGCATTCTGTAACCGACATAAAATGGAATGGACCATACAATGGATCAGGGTTGTATCAATGCGACCAGGATTTGCCCCAATCCCACATGATACACAGGACCCTGAACCCTATGACTTCTCCTGGTTCTGGATTTAATACTCAGGTAGGGGGCTCAAAGGCGTCCTCTGTTGTGAAGGGTGTTGTCTGGCACCTAATATAATGAGAAATCACTGATGCCCATTTCTTTCTGGGAAAACTTGTTACCATCACATCGCAAAAGGATCATTAAGAGTGGCTTCATTTTCCATTGTGCGGACAACTCTAATCAATCTTCCTGCACTTTCTAGAAACCGTGCGTTCTGGGAGTGTCTATAAAAGGATATTAAATTGATCTTGTGTACTCTCAATGGGTCCAAAATGTCCATTTGCCTTCACAGTGTTCATCAGCATTTATATTCTTCTGCAAGCCCACATTGGTTAGTGGGACAGTGGCAGAAACATACTAACCATTTTGTGAATAATTATCTAATAAATTGAATAGCTAATGCTATATAATAAATTTCAATCAACTTTCGAGAATCCCAACCATGGACTTCTGTCATACATCATAATTCTATTTCCTCTCCTAGTAATATGTATCTGTTGTTTTTAAATGAATCTACATGGACTCTTCATTCGCGTGCATTTTTCACATGTCATGCATTAGTACCTGTTACCAAGCCCTATAATACCTATGCTGAATTGTCAACATGGTCTACTCTCTTCAGTAAGTTTTTTGCTGGAAAATCGACATTGGCGATGCCATTATCTGTCATTTTATCCATGGTATCCCACCCATGTTGTTGTGTGTGCTGCAGTTTCACTATCTCTCTCGTGGAGAAAACATGTCCTGTGTAATGTATGAAAATGTGGTGTAAACCAGAACTGTAGAAATGTCGGAATCAATCATCTGGGCTGATATCCTGCTCTACATATGTATCATACCATTGCAACACTCATGCCTGCTCTTGTTCTACATTATTTTTATGGCCATTATGACCATTTGCCATTCATAATTTGAAATAAAGACGGCCCTAATTTCCACTCAGTTCACATGAGCAGATTCATGTTCAATAATTCCGTAGATTTTTTTTCTTTAAGTTGTATTTGTCATGTAAGTCGCACAAGTATTTACCCCTTTGACGGTCTGTATTAAAAAAAAAAAAACAATGCCTACACATTTTGACCATTGTAGCCAAGTACTAAAGTTCAGTAAATGACTAGCATCCATAGAGTTTTCACCAGAGGTTTTGGAAGGTTGAGATGTCTCGATTTAACAAGTGTGTCATCTGAAGTCAGTTGTGCTAAAGGGGTTTTCCCACAAAATACAATCGCAATCTCAATCCCCTACCCCTAGTGATGTTAACACAATAAAGATCATCGAACCCTTTACTTGTCCCATTTACTCAGTTTTATTGCTGTTTGAGCTCCTTTTACTCTATGGTGCTCAGTGTAAAATCCACGGGTGTGGGCAGGGCCTCATTTAGCAGCAGACCACTTTACTGTATTAATCCTTCTAGTCTGTAGTGTGACAATGTGGTTACATTATGAGAGTACAGGTGTCTATGCCTTTCAATCATCTGGCTTCTAAACATTGTACTAACACACTGACATAGAAAGATGAGACAGATCAGAGATGCTGAGATGATTACACAGAGGCCTTGATAGACCAATTACACGATACACTGTAAGCTCTGCTACCTATCACATCCTCTGCTATGTGCCTGCATTCCCCTTCCCCCAGATTACTTTACTCCTTGTAGCTATTGTTTGCAGCCCTTTCCTCTCGCTCTCACCATGTGATGACAGATGTTATCAGTCAGTGTCTCTGAGATCCAGCAGGGGCGTGGCTACTACATTATCTCCGCAGCACGATCTGACACCAAATCCAAGATAGACTGCCGACCCTAGTGAGAAGTTTTTGTTTACTGGTCTTTGTCTAGTGGAATTGTGTATCACCAGGAATGAAAACGACACTGCTTTATTGTGTGAATCGCTTGAATTTGTTAATAACGTATTATAGAAATGTGTTATTTTTGTTATGCTGAGTAATATTAGGAACTTAGAAGACGCGGCCAAGTCGAGAGAGGGGGGAGGGTTCTTCTTTTTTCCCCCCTTTAAATCAGGGACTGACATGATAATAATGTCATGTAAATACTGTATATCTCTAATTTAAGATGCGTTTTTCAGCACAAAAAATGTGGCAAAAAAAAAAACCTCACCCATCTTATACTCGCGTCAAGAAAAAAAACAAACAATGTATCTCACCTTTCTTCCCCCCAAAACACCCCCCCCCCGCCGAGAGTCCCTTCTATACAGCGATGCACGGCTCAGTGTCCTCAGCGCTGTCTGTCACACGGGATCATGATGTCACCTCTGGCTGATGTTCTACTATGTGCGCCCGCATTGTCAGGTCACAACAATATGATGTCGAGCGAGCGCTGACTCAGGTGCCGGCGATGACGGGGACAAGGAGCCGATGCGGAGCATCACTGTATAGAAGAGGATGCGTCGAAGGTTATTACACAGTTCTTTTTTCTACAGTCATTATATTGAGGCAGGGGCTTGGGGCAGGCTATAATACTACAGGGGCTGTCAGGCTATATACTAACACTAAAGCGCTGGCAGTCTAATAATACAAACAGGGGGTCGCAGTCTATATACTAGAGTGGTTGGCAGGCTATATACGTCATAGGGCTAGGCAGGCTACATACTACTGTGTGCTGTGGCTATATACTACGGGGCTGGCAGGCTATATACTACAGATATGGAAGGCATATACTGGGGAGCCTGGGGCCAATGCATTTTCCCCACCCTCTGCTTATATCGAGTCATAGGTTTTTCCAGTTTTTTATTTTAAATTAGGGGTCTTGGCTTATCTCAGTATCTACGGTATACACATTTTTACTTTTCCACAGTAAACATTCGGTGTGACACAATGTTCTGTTAAACCCGTGTTATTATTAGTCATTGACCTGTTCTTTTGACACAATGTAATATAGAATTTACAAGCAACTTATATTGCTAATAACTCTGTTCAGAATTTTGTCTTCTGTGAAACCTAATTTAAATTTTTGCTCCTGTTTTTATCAAATGTTTCAATGGCCCCGCATTTTTCACTATTGCAGTTGCCGTGAAGTATACGGTTTCTCCAGATTCAGCATTTGTGGCCTCCCTGCACTCTTCCTACAAGTGCACCACCTTTTTTTTGGTGCAACCTTTAGGCCCCTAAAACCGCAAAGCCACTTTTCACCTTCTGACACACTAATTTTTTCAAATATGACATGTCACCAACAGTGTTATAACTTTGGAACCCTGTTTACTCTTATGTCTAGTGATTTTGAACCCATGTTAACTTCACCTGGTTTGTTGCTTGGGTCCAGACAAACCTTTGGATGGTGTATTTTGCATTTATTTATGAAAAACAACCATTTGGCTGCGAAAATATCTTTGTAAAAAATATTTTTGCATATTCAAATTCAAGTTGTTCTACTTTTTCAAAACACGCTTAAACAGCAAAAAAAACTTTAACTAACATTTATACCAAATTTGCTGCTCTTCGACTGCTGTCTAGAGAAATCCGAGGCACCTGGCTTTTTATGCTTCTCAAGCCTGCCGCTTTCGGGTTCCACTCCTAGTGACCTTTGTGTGGATTTTTACTTCGGTGTAGGCCTTTGAACTTTAGGTGCGGATTTTTAAAATTTTTCATAAAAATCGCACTAAAATCATTGATTCGGCGTTGTTAAGGGACCACTCTGCCATTGAGAAGGCCTAATAGTAACGTCAACAGTCACCATCACTCCGATTCGTTTACCCACCTGATAGAAAATTACGCGCGCCCTCCATAGCCGCTGTACATAAAACTGCTCCGCTGCATTCAGTAATCTCGTGAGTTGTTACCCTTTAATTGTCGGGCGCCCTCCGGTTCCCGATCGCCTTCCCGGGCTTGCAATTTTGCGGTAAACAAATTGGGTGCTGCCAATTTTCAGAAATTTTTTTATTTTTTTGGCTGAATGACACCTCCGTATTTTTTTTGAAAAAAACAATGACACATTTTTAGTCGTGGAAATACGCATACAACCAAAACGCTCCACAACACATTTTGATACTCATCGCGGCGTCTGAAGCTTTACTGTCCTGCTCCCAATATAAAAATACCCCATATGTGGTGTTAAACATCTGCATTGGCACATGCCAGCTGGTATTCGAAGGCGAAGGTGCCATTTCAAGCGATTGGGCTGTCATCCGACGTTTAATGGCTATAGAATCTTAATTTCGGCAATTTGGACCGGTAAACGGGGATTATTTCTCGCAGTCTGGTTTGACATTAGGTCCTGTAATTGAATTGCCGGCCTTATGCCATAGCCTCCACGTCCCGGCCTCAGTGCGTTTGACCACGCAGTGTTCTTAGCGGGTTGTGCATTATCTTCCTTAGTATTTACAAATTAAATCTTGAGCGGTCCCTGCACGGAAGACTCACACGCTGGGAACAGTAAACAACAGTTGTGTGACTCACTGACGGGTGTGGCGCGTGTGTCACTGTTTTTGTTCCTACACCCTACCATAAATAATATATTAATCTTTAATCTCTAGATCAATCAAGATTAATAGGGATATCGCAATATATTTTTTTTTAAATTATTTTTACAATTTACCAGAAAAAATAATTGAGAAAATTCTGATTTATTTCTGGGCGGTGGACACCATCTTTTCCGTACATACTTTATAATTTCCTACATGGGGGGGTGTGGGGGTGACAGAAGGCATGAAGATCGAAACAAACTGTGCAGGGGGGGCTTATTTTAGTGGGGTGTTGAGTTAATGCAAAAAACGTAGTCCCACTTTGTCTTGGCAACACACACAGTGTGTCATACAGTGGAATAAAATCAGCTTTTTGGAACATTTTTTTGGTACGTAATGATTGTCATGATATGGGATCCGTGTAGTCCCTGGGACCACCACGGATGTGGTACTAAGCCGACACCGGGTGGGACCAAATCTAAGTGGCACCTGTGTTTTGGCACCAGAGGGCGCCTCCCAAAGGCGGGAGAGTCTTGCTGCGGCGGGGGGGGCCAACGGGGGGGGATGAAAAAATCCAAACAAACAGGAGACCACTTCAAGAACAACAAAGGTATCAACACAGCAGAAGTGGCACACACAAAACAAAGGTACGGGGCACAGCGCAAAAAAAAAAAAGAAAGAAACACGGATACGTCTGGTTGGGAAAGTTAGGGCCCAGCAGGCAGGCGGCGAGATGCAAGGTCAAGCGAACAACACTATAAACCCGAAGAACAAAAATCGATCTGACGGCGTAAACGAAAAAGGAGGGCCAAGGCAAAGGGCAACCGGAACACAGGACGACGGGACAACCAGAGCAGGGACAAATAGTAGAACAAAACGACACACGGAGCAGTATGGAGAACACGGAGCAGGAAGTAGACACGGGAACAGAACACAGAACACCAGGAACCAGAATATCACAGAGCTTGCGCAGGGCATAGGCTCAAAGTACGCAGGTGTGCAGGTAAGTTTTTTAAAATGAATTTTGGGGAATGGCCGGTGGCAATTAACAGTGTGCTCGCCCTTTACATTTTCTTAATCCGGCACGTCCGCCTTAGGAGTCGGGACAACGCACCCACGGCCCGAGGGTGAGATCCGAATCTACGCCGGATAGGTACAGTGCGGCACAGCCCTGCCATACGGATAGGGGCACAGGAGCTCCAGTGAACAGGATTTTAGGGAATTTACATTTTTGGGGGAAGTATTCGGGTCGTTTTGTTTCTCTTTTTGATGTGCTTTAACCCTAATGTTACTGATTTAATTGTACGATTCTTTTTAGTGCGGTGGATACCAATATGTGTTTTTTTTTTTTTTTTGTGATTTTGTGTTTTTATACTTGAAGAAATGTTTATAGAAAATGTTGGTGTTTAGAGGACTTTCACTTTACAGGCAGTCCCCGATTACGTACAACATATGTTCTGTGTATGTTGTTCTTATTTGAATTTGTAATGCCAGTCGGAACTGGTAAATTTTATAATTGTAACCCCAGCCTATAGGACCACGTATTTTTAAAATGTTGGATTCTCATGAAACCAGGATTAACAATAACGCTTAGTTGCATACACCTTTTGATGACTGTTAGATAGCTGATTCATTGCAGGCCTAGGGCCTATAGTACCGTATACAACATCCGAAGTCCCGTTTGTCTAGAGGTATCTGTAAGTTTGGTGTTCTTATGTAGGACTGTCTGTATTTATTACTTTTATTAAAAAGAATTTATTAAGTGTTTAAAAAAAAAAAATTAATTTTACTTTTATAGGTTTGGTCGCTTGTGCAAGCTCTTCTTCACCTAACACAGTGTAATACAGATATTACACTGTGTTTTGTAACCCACTGAGCATGGGCTCGTTGCTCAGTGTTTTCTACAGCGGGTCTTGCTAGAGGCAGTACCTGGCTCGTGCAGCCATGGGGCACTGACCCAGAGAACAGGGGTGCCATCGGAGCCACTGACTCCCCCCTCCTGGTAAGCGCTTGCAGGGGAATCAATTTAGAAAATAAAGGCCCCTTGCATGCTGTGGTCAAGGGGTGCACCCACAGCTACTAGCACACCAGCTCCATTCGGCAGCCTTAGTAAATGGTAAAAAAAACAGACTTTATGGTATCATGGACTGCGTCGTTTTTTTAAAGAAGCAACCAGGATGTGCTAAGAGTCAAAAGTCTGCAAATTCAATCCATTTTGTGTAGTAGATTAAAATCGCATACAAAGATTGTGCACAACAAAGCACTACCAGTAGGCTGCATAGTAAATAATCAGTACATTTGTTTATACAAACGTACTAATATAAATCTAAAATGCAGTTTCATGGATCAAGAAAATATATGATAGGTCTAATAGTATATGTATAAAATAGGCACGTCTACCACAAGCAATATTAAAACAACAAGGAACCTAGAAAAGTGATAAAAGATATAAAAAATAAAGGAACTACATTCCTGGCTCAAAAGTGTTGGCCAGAGGCTGAAAAATCCCCATGGGCATATGTTTAATAATGGCTCCTCAAGGGATTATTGACTATTTTAAAAGTATAAACCATTTATTCTACATATAGTGTCTTTCATTGTCAACCATAAATTCCAATGTTTAAGCAACTGTAAGTAGACAAACAAACCTGCTAGGGGCAGATAAATATGCAATCCAGATCGTGGTACCAAGCCCATTATCAGTGGTACAAGTGCAGGAGAAGTGTACGGGACGGTCTTTTGAAAACATTGTGTTTCTGAGTAAAAGGCATACTGTAACCCCTCACGCCCTCAGTCTTCCACACTTACTAAAATCTCTTCTCTATAATCCATTCTAAGGCGCAGCCAGGCCTCGTCTTTCAGACCAACGCTACACATCTTCCTGCTGGGTGATAACTATTTTACCCTTCTACCCTTCTGTTTCCACTCTATTTTGAAAGCGTGCGTGAGGAGAGAGAAAAACTGTGCTGGCTTATTACCTGCTTTGAAGAGTGAGAGATATTGGGTGGGCAAATGTACTTACCTGGTCCAGGCCCGTCCCCCATTTCGTTCCGGTCCGACGAGGGATGAAATCCGGGCAATAATCATGAAGAGCGTGCGCCTAGTCTCCCCCGCATCTGTCGCTTTCCTGCCAGGGTCCGCTTGGAGTTCAACACCTTTTTCTTACCAAGTTGCTTGTAACTGAGTGTCTGTGGCCACAATTCTAATTGTTAAATCCTGCACGTTGTCCATCGGCCCACGCTTCGCCCCGATTCCTGGTCCCGCGTGCAAGCCTGTCACCCTGATCGCAGTCCGAAATCCTAGCGTGGTGTGGCAAAATCCCGGGGCAATTCGCGCAACGGAAGATTCGCATAGGTGAAACCGCCGTCAAAAGCACATCCGCTCGGACCCTTATAATGAGCCCCAATATTGTCAATTGGAAGATTTCTGTATTCATTCAACCCGTCTCATTCTGAATACATTTAAATTAATCACACTCATCTACAAAGCTCTTCATAATACTACGCACCTTCCTATTCTCCTCTCTTATCTCATCCCATAGCCGCTCTCGACCAACAGTGATTCTTAGATTATTCCTCTTCCTTATTTGAACGCCCACTCACATCGGCAAGAACTTGCCCTATCCTTCCAACGGTCTATCAGACTAATTCCCAACATCCAATCTTCTCACAATGCCCTCTTAACAGGGAAACCGTCACCAGTCTTTTCACAATCCAGCTAGTGGCAGGTTCCTAAAGAGCCCTATTAACTAACTATATCGCTGCAGTAATTCATGTGACCCACGGTGACACCAACGCAGTCCTTTAAGCCTTCTAACATTACAAACGTGACACCAGGGCCATCAATATCTCATAAAATCACAGCAGTCTGCATGGAGAAGAGTAAAGTCTATGCTCTAAGGTCGCTCTAAAGCAGTGTTTTTTCAAAACCTGGTGTTGTGCCGCGGCCCTATGTGCCGCGTACACAAGGGTGAGTGTGCCGCCGGGAAAGATCCCCGAACTAAGCTGCCCCCGGTGGTCCAGCGCTGCCGCGCGCCCCGCTTTTCTGCCCCCTACTTTACCTGCACATCCCCGCCCGGCGATCCGCGCCCTCTTCAGTAGCTCCTGTACCCACCGCCGGCCCATGTTCACGTGACTGAACGCGACCTGACGTCAGTGTCGCGTAAGTCACTTGACCAGAGGCGCGCGGTGCAGGAGCTACAGAAGGTTAGGCGGATCGCGATTAGGAGTGAAGGTACGTGGAATAAGAACATCCAGGTAAGTAAAATATAGGTTATTATTTGTATAGCTGTTTGACCAGTGAAGCTGTCTAGGGTTTTTTTTTGCTATAAGTCAAATGGTGTAGCTGCTGGGGGCTTTTTATTTGTTTAAGGGGGGCCTCTAGGGCTTTTAATTAGTAAAGGGGGGCCTCTAGGGCCTTTTATGTACAGTATTAGTAAAGGGAGGCCTCTAGGGCCTTTTAAATTTTTAAATTATTAAAGGGGGGGCCTTTAGGGCCTTTTAATTTGTAAAACATGGAGGCCTCTAGGGCCTTTTAATTAAGTAAAAGGGTGCTCTCTAGGGCCTCTTTAATTAGTAAGGTTGGGCTTCTAAGTGCATTTTAATTATTTGTAAAGGGGGTCTCTAGGGCCTTTTAATAATTAGTAAAGGGGGGCTTCTAGGGCCTTTAATTAGTAAAAGTGGGGGGCTCTAGGGCCGTTTTTAATTAGTACCGGGGGGGCTCTAGGGCCGTTTAAAAAAACTAGTAAAATAGAGGCGCTACGGGCTCTAATAGTTGTAAGGGAGGCCGCTAGAACGGCTCTTAATTGTGTAAAGGGAGACTGCTAGGGTCTTTTTAATTAGTAAAAGAGTTCAGCCCGCTATAGGTTTTTATTAGACGGGAGGCAGCTATGCCCTTTTTATTAGTATAGGGATGGCACTGGGCCTTTTTTCATATTAGTAAAGGGAGCAGCTAGGGGCTTTTATTAGTAAGGGAGGCAGCTAGGGGCATTTTATTATTTTGTAAATGAGGCAGTTCTAGGGCCTTTTTATTAGTAAAGGAGGCCGCTAGGGGCTTTTTTTAGTAATGGGAGCATCTATGGGCTTTTTATTAGGTAAATGGGAGGCCGCGAGAGTTTTTTAGTTAGTAAAGGGAGTCGCTATGGGGCCTTTATAGTAAAGGGAGGCCCTGGGGCATTTATTAGTAAAGGGAGGCCGCTGGGGCTTTTTATTAGTCAATTAGGAGGGCAGCTATGGGCTTTTTATTATTAAGGGCGGCCGCTAGGAGCATTTTAATTAGTAAAGTGCGCAGCTAGGTACTTTTATTATTAAAGGGGGCATGCTAGGGGCTTTTTATCTTAGTAAAAGAGGCCGCTAGGGACTTTTTATTATTAAAGGGAGCTCCTGCTAGGGGACTTTTATTAGTAAAGGGAGGCCGCTAGTGGGCATTTTATAGTAAAGTGAGGCCGCATGGGGCCTTTTTATTAGTAAAGGGAGGCCGCTACAGGGGCATTTTATTAGTAAGGCAGGCCGTAGGGACTTTTTTCATTATAAAGGGAGGCAGCTAGGGCCTTTTAATTAGTAAAGGGAGGCCGCCATGGGTTTTATTAGGCAGGGAGGCGGGCCTTTGATAGTAAGGGGTGCCGCTAGGGGCATTTTTTACTTAAGTAAAGTGAGGCAGCTAGGGCTTTTTATTAGTAAAGGGAGGGCTGCTAGGGACTTTTTATATTATTAAAGGGAGGCATCTTAGGGCTTTTTATTATACTAGGGAGGCTGCTAGGGGCATTTTATTATTAAGTGAGGCCCGCTAGGGGCATTTATATTAGTAAAGGAGCAGCTAGGGGCTTTTTATTAGCTAAAGGGAGCTGCTAGGACTTCTCTTTATTATTAAAGGGAGGCATACTTTAACAGTTGCTGGACCCTTATTTTTTATTAGTAAAGGGGGGCCTCTAGGGGTTTTTTATTAGTAAAGGAGGCCGCCAGGGGCTTTTTAAAATTAGCCAGGGAGGCAGCTAAGGGCCTTTTTATTAGTAAAGGGAGGCCGCTAGGGCTTTTTATTAGTAAAGGGGAGGCGCAGGGTCATTGTTATTAGTGAAGGAGGATGCCCTGCTGGGACATGTTATTAGTGAAAGGGAGGCTGTGCTGTGCATGTTTCATGAGGGGTCGCCCTTCACTATAACATATTTTAATATATATTTATATATATAATAATATCTGATGCCCTTTTCTTTCTTTCTTTTTTCATACTGGGTATGCTGATTCATACTTCGCCTGCATTCGGTGGACTAATCAATGACCTGGATTATTTTTTTTTAATAAAATGGTTTAACAAGGGTTGTTGGGGATTTTTCATTTAATAAAATATTTCTTTTAAAAAAAAATTGTTTGTTTTTTTTTTTGCTACTCAAAATTTGTTGCCTTAGTAATGTGCTGGTCTAATAGTACGCACCCTTACTAAGGAGCGGGGCCTAGTGTTAGCCGTAACAAGGCTTCCGGTAACCCCCTAAATCATTACCCTGAGTACCCCCCCGCCACCATGGTGCAGGAAGAGCGGGTACAATCCAGAACCTTGACCGTCGTGTAGATGGTCAGGCTGGCTGGGCGGCTGCAGGCTGGTATATTTCGGGCTGTGATGGCCCTATTCAATGGGCACTCCCCCCCATATGTCAGTGTGTCTGCTGCTGTATTGTATCTGGCTGGTTATGCAAATGAGGTGGGACCCCAACTTCTCATTTGTTTTTTTTTAAATTCTTTAACCAAACGTAACGGAACCCTTCTCTTTTCTATCACCAGCCAATATATCAGCTGCAGCACCCTGATATTTACTCTACTTACTCTGAATTTGAGGACTCCACTTTTCTGGGCAGAGCCCCATACCAGCCTGCCCGCCCAGTACTATCATCTGGAGACGGTCAGGTACTGGATTGTTTCAGCACTCAACCTTCCTTTGCGGTGGTACCTGGGTAATCATTAGGGGGTTGATATCATCATCCTTATTTTCCAGCTAACACAAGGCTTCTTCTCCAGTCCAGCACCGTTACTGAGGCAATTTTTTGAGTTTAAAAGAAAAACAGCCATTTTTTAAGAAATATTTTTTATTAAAATAAAACGTCTCCTCGAAACAGCTTTGGTCAACCATTTTAATTAAAACAAACCTATCCACATAACTAAAGTAATCCTAATAAGACGATTTATACAGCATTCAACAGATCTGAAAAACATTTTTATAAAACAGGTTTAAATAAAAAGAGTATACTGCAGTCCCCCGGGTTTACATCAAGATAGGTTCCTTGAGTTTGTGCTTTTGTGCTACGTCACTAATTTCATTCAGCAGGAAATGCAGACCGGTAATATGTTATTATCACACCATACAGCTCCCTCGCGAAGTTCACACTCTTGGGGGGGGGTTTAATGCTGCCCTATAGGCTGGTAGAGACCGAGGCCTTTCGAAACCTCATTGCGGCGGCCGCCCCTCGGTATTCGGTCCCCAGCCGCCACTACTTTTCCCGATGTCCCGTCCCAGCCCTGCACAAGCACGTGTCAGAGAACATCATCCGTGCCCTGACCAACGCCGTTTCTGACAAGGTCCACCTGACCACGGACACGTGGACGAGTGCTGCCGGGCAGGGCCACTATATATCGCTGACGGCACATTGGGTTAACTTGGTGGAGGCTGGGACCGAGTCTGACCCTGGGGCTGGTCATATACTGCCGACGCCGAGAATTGCGGGGCCTACCTCGGTCCAGGTCTCAAAGGCCTACTACGGTGCTCAAACTGCTGAGCCTAGGTGATAAAAGGCACACCACCCAAGAGCTATTACAGGGCATCACGGCGCCGCTGAACCTGAAGCTAGGCATGGTTGTGCGTGACAACGGCTGTAACCTGGTGGCGGCTCTACAACTCGGCGGACTGACACATGTGCCATGCCTGGCCCATGTGTTAAATCTCATGGTTCAGCATTTCCTCAAGACATACCCCAATCTGTCTGATTTGCTCACGAAGGTGCGCCGCATCTGTGCGCATTTCAGGAAGTCGCTGTGGCTGGACTTCCTGAAATGCGCACAAGCGGCTCACCCTTCTGAGCAATCAGACAGATTGGGGTATGTCTTGAGGAAATGCTGAACCATGAGATTTACACATGGGCCAGGCATGGCACATGTGTCGTCCGCCGAGTTGTAGAGCCCCACCAGGTTAAGCCTTTGTCACGCACAACCATGCCTAGCTTCAGGTTCAGCGGCGCCGTGATGCCCTGTAATACCTTGGGTGGTGTGCCTTTTATCACCTAGGCTCAGCAGTTTTGAGCACCGTAGTAGGCCTTTGAGACCTGGACCGAGGTGGCCCCGCAATTCTCGGCGTCGGCAGTATATGACCAGCCCCAGGGTCAGACTCGGTCCCACCTCCACCAAGTTAACCCAATGTGCCGTCAGCAATATATAGTGTCCCTGCCGGCAGCACTCGTCCACGTGTCCGTGGTCAGTTGGACCTTGTCAGAAACGGCTTTGGTCGGCACGGATGATGTTCTCTGACACGTGCTTGTGCAGGGCTGGGACGGGACATCGGAAAGTAGTGGCGCTGGGGACCGAATACCGGGGGCGGCCGCCGCAATGAGGTTTCGAAGGCCTCGTCTCTACCAGCCTATAGGGCAGCATCTCCAGGCTAAGCAGTTTGGGAGATGTGGACGTTGAGGGCTTCGGCGTGTGGGTGGGTTTTCACTATCCTTCCTTTTGCGCTCCACGTCTGGGGTATGGAGAGCTGAACGCTGGTGGATGCTGTGGAGGATCGTGGAGGCGAAGATGGGGTTTTTCGCACGGAGGTGTTTGGGCGGGTCCTGGGCAGGGGGCTGACTAGCAGATGACACAGGGAAGGAGCATGGTGTGCCCGTCCGAGGTGAACGTGCTTGGTGCCACTGAGTGGGTGTTTAGCATTCATATGCCTGCGCATACTGGTGGTAGTTAAGCTAGTAGTGGTGAAACCCTGCTGATCCTGGTTTGGAACAGGTTTGCACACCACAGTCCGTCGGTCATCCGTGTTTCTTTAAGAACCTCCAGACTTCTGAAAATCTAGCCCTCGCTACGGGAGCTTGACTACGGGAAACACTTGGCGCTGATGCACCAGCTCTGGCTCTGCCTCTCCAACCTCTTCCAACCTGTTCTGCGATAGGACTCGCCTCCGTCTAAGAAGCACTGTGTTTCACCCGGCCTATCAACCCAGCTTGGGTCTGTCACCTCATCATCCTTCGATCCCCTCAGTCTGCTCCCCCCTCGGACTTCCTGCCCTGACCAACACTTCACCACTGTCTGACAACCGTGTCTCCTCATCGTCCGACACCTCTTTACACACTTCTTCCACTACGTCAATAATGTCATCATCACCCACAGACTGCGACCGGTGGAAAACCTGGGCATCGGAAAATAGCTCAGCAGCAACCGGACAAGTGGTTTTGTGACTGTGGGAAGGGCCCAGAAATATATTCCTCAGAGTATGCCGTTTCAAATGCCAAATTTTGCTGGGAGGGGGCAGACGGGGGGGAAGCGCTGAGGTGGAGAGCTCTGATTTCGTGACATGGGTGGACTGCGTGGAAGACTGACTGGTCGACAAATGGCTAGAAGCATTGTCCGCAATCCACGACATCACCTCTTCGCACTGTTCTGGCCTCAACAGTGCTCTACCACGAGTCCCAATAACTTGAGACATGATGAACCGAGGAGTGTAGCTCTGCGGCGTTCCCCTGCTCCCTCATCAGCAGGTGGTGTCTCACCCGCCCGGCCACGGCCTCTGACCCCTGCAGTAGTTGGACGCCCACGTCCACGCCCTCGTCCTCTATCCCTAGCACTCGGGTTAAACATTTTCCAAATTAAAGTGTAAAGTGTAAACTTTTTTTTAAACAAAACGATGCATCCTAGGCTATAGCTAGTTTCTAACCTACACTGACAGCACACAACTGGATATTGTGCTGTGCCTGATGACTTTGAGTTATAAAAAGAAATAAACGTAAAAAAATAAATCACAGACTCTGCCTATTCAAATCAAACCCCTATAAATTGTCCCACTTCGGTGTTTGAGGTGGATATGTTTGTCATTAAGAGCTAAACCAGCGGTCGCAAGTCTCCCTGCAAATTACTCACAATATGGTATAGCTGCACTACTAATACCACAAGCCCAGCCACAAGCACACAAAAAAAGGAAAATATAACGCTATTGTAGGCCTAAAGCTGTTGGGGTTCTCCTATGGCTATTTCTAGCCTACACTGAAAGCACACTGCTTTGCCAGATGGCTTTGAGTTATAAAAGAATAAACGTAAAAAAAATAAATCCAGACTATGCCTAATTCAAATCAAACCCCTAATAGATGTCCTACTTCGGTGTTTAAGGTGGATTGTGTGTCACTAAGACTAAACAACGGTAGCAAGGTCTCCCTGCAAATTACTCACAATATGGTACTAGCTGCACTACTAATGGCAGCAAGCCCACCCACAGCCAAACCAAAAATAAGTAAATAAAACGTATTGTATCCGTAAGAAGGGCTGTTGGGTTCTCTCCCTAGCGGCTCCCAGACAAAATGATCCGAGGAGCGCGGGCTAGTCTATTCCAGGGTCACCTGATCAGTCTAGCCAACCACTGCTATCGACGTGTAGGGTACCACTCATGCTGGTTGGAGTGCAGAGTCTCCTGGCTTGTGATTGGCTCTGTTTCTGGCCGCCAGAAATCACAACGGCGGGAGATGCCATTTTCTCGAGCTGGCGCAATACTCGTCCGAGCACGAGCAGTTCCGAGTACGCTAATGCTCGAACGAGCATCAAGCTCGGACGAGTATGTTCGCTCATCTCTATTTATGACCTTTTTCTGTTGCCAACAAATAGAGGGAAGCCTCTTAAACAGTCGTGCCAGGCTAGCTGAGGGAATCCTTTGAAGCTTGAATCTTCTTGGGGTTTAGACAATTCTAGCTTTAACTCAAACGGGCTCATTTACTAAGGGTTGCGCTATGTACTTTTTTGACTGAGCACCTTTTAAGCACCATTTAAACGGCTTGCACAGGTATTTAGGTGTGTGCGCTGGGATTGGTGCGCACCCAACCCTTTTTGTAACAGCGCAGCGCCTGGCTTTCATGCGACACAAATTAAGGGGTGCAGGGGGACGGTCCGATGATTTGGACTGCAGATGCTGCCACTCTCAGGGCAGCGCAGCGCCGCCTCCAACTGCCCGCTCACCGACTGTTGTGCGACGTGCCCACGAGGTGGAATTCAACACTGACCATGTTATCCAGAGTTTACCAGCAGCGCCGAGCGATTGTAGACTGCCAGATGTCAACTTCCACCAGAACTGGTAGTCAGGTCAGTCAGCTTCCTCAAGTCTACAATGAGGAGTGGACGTGGATGTCTGATATCTGTCAGGTGCTGAGTAACTTTGAGGAGTCAACACAGATGGTCAGTGGCGATGCCGCCATCATCAGCCTCACCATCCCGCTGCTTGGCCTGTTGAAAAACTCTCTGGTCAGCATGAAGTCGGAAGCTTTGCGCTCGTCACAAGAGACGGGGGAAGAAGATTCCCTTGTTGATAGCCAAAGCACCCTTAGGTCTGTTTCTCAGCGCATATCGGAGGACGATGAGGAGGAAGAGGAGGAGAATGTTGGCTAAACAGAAGAGGGGACCATTGTTCAGTCCTTCACTGTTCAGTGTGTATGGGCAGAAGAAGAGGAGTTGGAGGAGGAGGAAATGGACAGTCAGGCCAGTGAGGGGAGTGAATTCTTGCGCGTTGGGACTCTTGCACATATGGCAGATTTCATGCTAGGCTGCCTATCCCGTGACCCTCGCGTTCAAAGAATTTATTCCAGCACCGATTACAGGGTATTCACTCTCCTGGACCCACGGTACAAGCTAAATCTTTCCACTGTCATACCTGGAGAGGATAGGAGTGTGAGAATGCATGAATACCAGCAGGCCCTGATGCACAAGCTGAAACAGTATTTCCCTTCTGACAGCGCTAGCGGCAGAGGGCGTACTTCTGCGGGACAAGTAGCGAGGGAGAGTAGGCGAGCAGGCAGCTTGTCCAGCACTGGCAGGGGTACGCTTTACAAGGCCTTTGCCAGTTTTATGTCACCCCAGCAAGACACTGTCACCTGTCCCCAGTCTCGGCACCCCGGCAGAGTAGGGCTGATCTTACAGAAAGATGGTGAGGGAGTACGTAGCTGACCATACCATGTCCTAAATGATCACCACAGCTCTAAACTACGGTTTCAAAGCTGGACATGTGGCAGAAACTGGCACTGTACGCCTTGGAGGTTCTTGCCTGCCCTGCCCTAGCGTGTTGTCCGAGCAGGTTTTCAGTGCAGCTGGTGGCATCATCACCGAAGGGACAGGACTGACGCTATAAGATGAATAAAGCCTGGATTTCTCAGGATTTCCATTCTCCACCAGGTGAAAGAAGCTCAACCTAAATAATGTAGGCACTCTCCCCTCATTGTCCTCCTTTCCTCCTCTTTGTACACTAAAGCAGAGGGAAACTGGCTATTTTTTGCCAGGGCCAACTGGCTCTAGCTATAGTACTCTACGTATTAATTTTTTCTGGAGGACCACCTATCTGCTCCTCTGGTTTGAAAACTTTTTTGGACTGCCACATACAGGCACTATCCAAATTAAATTGTCTCACACGTTCGTCTTTTTAGCTGCCTCACACGTGTCTCCATTGCTACCTCCACACGTCATCGTCATAGCTGCCTCCAAAAGTCGTCCATATAGCTGCTCCATACTGGACCCCTTATCAAACGACTGTGTCAGAGAATTTGGGTTGTTTTCATGGCTTCATATCAAACTGTGTAACTTGTCGCCACCCTGTGTGTAATACACAAATATACTGGCAAAAAATTTTATCATTTACCGATATTATTCAGCGCTTTCTGCGATCTGTTACATTCTCATCACCCGCCATAACCCAAACTTATAAGAACACTACTACACTTGATCTTACAAATGGTTTTGTTTGGGGAGTAGCCTAGAGACAGGGGTTGGATTGGCGAAAGCTCGCTGGCAGCGGAGCGCCAGCTCCATCAAGATCCAACTAACATAGTTTTAAACTGCAGAACCTATTTAATTACTACAGTTACTGCCTCCATACATGGTCCCCTTATCAAACGGCTGTGTCAGGCAGAATTTGGGTTGTTTTCATGGCTTTCACATCAAACTTGCTAACTTTGTCGCCACCCTGCTGTGTACCACAAAATATCTGGCAAACTTTTATCATTTACCGATATTATTTCAGCGCTTCTTGCGCATCTGTTTACATTCCCCTCACCCGCCATAACCCAAACTTATAAGAACCTACTACATGATTATACAAAAGGTTCTTAGAAGTGCTGTTTGGGGAGTAGCCTAGAGACAGGGGCTTGGTAGGCGAAAGCTCGCCTGGCAGCGGAGCGCCAGCTCCATCCCAAGATCCAACTAACATAGTTTTAACTGCAGCACTTTATCTACTATAGTTCACTGCCTCCATACATCGTCCCTATCAAACGAGCTGTGTCAGGCAGAATTTCAGGTGTTTCACCAGAATTAGTGGAACTCGGCCCATCTGTCGCGCCATGCTGGAGACCTGAAGTTGCAATCAAGCAGCGCAATATGGATGCCCCATACTGTCGCTCTTATCATGGAACCATTTCTGAAAAAACAATTAAAAATAGAACCACTATGCTATTCCATTATTCCTAGGTGAAATATTCAAATGCTCATTTTTCGGGTGTTTCACCAGATACGTTATGGAACTTGGTCACTATGTCGCCTCCATGCTGTGTTATCGACTAAATATACCGTCAACCTTTTGTTCACATAGGAAATCATTTCAGCGCTTCTTGCTCACCTCCTTTAGTGTCCATTTTTAGGGTATGTCGCCATGACACACTCTAGCCTGCCACTGCTGCCTCTGCATGCCGTCCCCTATAGTGTCAGGGTCAATTATTGTATGTTTTGGATGCTATCTAGCCTCATTCGGTCACTCTGTCATGGCCATGCTGTTGCCCATAATTTTGGCATAATGGTGCGATAAGCAGCCTCAGAGACATCCATGCATGCTGCCCCTGCTGTTTCCTGTTTATTTCCGTGGGTTTCCATCCTTTCTGAGGTTCCCAGGTGTTTGGCCAGTTCCCTGTGCAGAGCCTTGGTCCCCTTGAAAAATGCCGAGTCTCCCATTGGCTCAATGGGGCTCGTTATTCGAGACGAGCACTCGAGCATCGGAAAAGTTGTATCGAATAACGAGTACCCGAGCATTTTAGTGCTCGTCATCTCTAACTAAACAATACAGTTAAAACATGTCAGTTAAGGAATTATGGTCCATCTCAGCCAAAGTGAATACATTTTGGAATCTGTATCGCCAGGGAATTACATTATTATGTCTTCAATAGATTGGTAGCATTCTTGTAACCGACATAGAAAATGGAATGGAACCCTAACAAATGGATCAGGTTTGGTATCAATGCGATCCAGGATTGCCAAATCCAATGATACCAGGACCCTGACCCTATGACTCTCCATGGTTCTGGATTAATACCAGGTAGGGGGGGCCTCAAAGGCGTCCTCGTTGTGAAGGGGTGTGTCTGCACCTAAAATAATGAGAACATCACTGATGCCCATTTTTTTCTTGGGAAACTTGTTACCATCACCATCGCAGAAAGGATCATTAAGGTGGCCTTCAGTTCCATTGTGCGGAAACTCTAAATCACTTCCTGCACTTTCTAGAACCTGTGCATTCTGGGAGTGTCTATAAAAGGATAATTAATTGATCTGTGTACCTCTCATGGGTCCAAAATGTCACATTTCCTTCACAGTGTTCATCAGCATGTAGATTCATTTCTGCAAGCACATTGGTTAGTGGGACAGTGCAGAAGAAACTACTAACCAGTGAATTATATAATAAAGTTAATAGCTAATGCTATAATAAAATTTCAATAACTTTCGAGGAATCCCAACCAGTGACCATGTCATACACATAATTATATTTTCCTCTCCGTAAATAGTATTCGTTGTGTTAAATGAATCTACAGGGGATCATTCATCGGGTCATGTTTTTTCACATGTCATGCATTAGTACCTGTACCAGCCCTATAAAACATGATGGAATTTGTCAACATGTCTAAGTCTCCAGTAGGTTTTTGCTGAAAATACACATTGGCTGAGAGCACATATCTGTCATTTTATTCCATGGTATCCCACCCAGGGTGGTGGGTGTGTGCTGCAGTTTCACTATCCTCTCTGTGGAGAGAAAACATGTCCTGTGTAATGTAGAAAATGTGGTGTAAACCAGAAGCTAGAAATGTAGAAATCATCATCTGGGCCATGATAATCCTGCTCTAATATGTATCTACATTGCAACACTCATTCTGCTCTGTTTCTACTATTATTTTATGCATTTATGACCATTGCCATTCATATTTGAAAGTAAACGGCCCTAATTTACTCAGTTCACATGAGCAGTTCATGTTACAATATCCGTAGATTTTTTTCTGAAGTTGTATTGTATGTAAGTCGCAACAAGTATTTACCCCTTTGACGGCTGTTAAATAAAAAAAAAAAACAATTGCCTAACACAGTTGACCAGTGTAGCAAGTACTAAAGTTCAGTAAATGACTAGCATCCATAGAGTTTTCACCAGAGGTTGTGGAAGGTGAGAGGTCTCTATTTAACAAGGGGTCATCTGTAAGTCAGGTGTTCTTAAAGGGGTTTTCCCACAAAAGAAAATTCGCAATCCTTCAATCCCCTAGTGATGTTAACACAATAAAGATCATCGTAACCTTTACTTACCACTTTACTCAGTTTTATTGCTGTTTGAGCTCCTATTACTCATGGTGTCAGTGAAAATCCAGGGTTGGTGCAGGGCCTCATTTAGCAGGACACTTTACTGTATTATCCTTCTAGTTCTGTAGTGTGACAATGTGGTTACATTATGAGAGTACAAGGTGTCTATGCACTTTCATCTGGCTTCTGACATTGTACTAACATGACATAGAAAGATGAGACAGATCAGAGATGCATGAGTGATTACCAGAGGCTGATAGGACCATACATGATACACTGTAAGCTCTGCTAATATCACACAGCTCTGCTATGTGCCTGCTTCCCCTTCCCCCAGATTACTTTCTCCTTGTAGCTATAGTTTGAGCTTGTCTCTGCTCACCATGTGATGACGGATGTTATCAGTCAGTGTCTCTGAGATCCATTGAGGGGTGCTGGCTGTACTAAGACAATAATCTCAGCAGCACGATCTGACACAAAATCACCAAGTGGGATAGCTGCCGCCGAGAGCCCCTTAAGTGCAGAAGAATAGAAGGTAGAACCTGGGAAGGGAGAAGAATTTAGGAAGGGGTTGAAGGAGGTAAGGGGGAGGTAAAAGGTTATGAAAGTTAGTTACTGGGAGGGTCTTATGTATTGTCTGGGGAAATTAAAATTGGTGACACAAGGATTATTAAAGACAGCTATATTTGTGTGAAGATGTTTTCCTGATTAAAGAGTGTCAGGCAGAATTTTGGGTTGTTTTCATGGCTTCCATATCAAACTTGTTAACTTTGTCGCCACCCTGCTGTGTTATCCACAAAACTGGCAAACTTTTATCATTTAACGATATATTTCAGCCGCTTTTGCGGCATCTGTTTACATTCTCCTCACCCGCCATAACCCAAACTTATAAGAACACTACTACACTTGATCTTATACAAATGGTTTTGTTTGGGGAGTAGCCTAGAGACAGGGGCTTGGATTGGCGAAAGCTCGCCTGGCAGCGGAGCGCCAGCTCCATCCCAAGATCCAACTAACATAGTTTTAACTGCAGCACCTTTAATCTACTACTAGTTCACTGCCTCCATACATGGTCCCCTTATCAAACGAGCTGTGTCAGGCAGAATTTTGGGTTGTTTTCATGGCTTTCACATCAAACTTGCTAACTTTGTCGCCACCCTGCTGTGTAATCCACAAAATATTCTGGCAAACTTTTATCATTTACCGATATTATTTCAGCGCTTCTTGCGTCGAATAACGAGTACCCGAGCATTTTAGTGCTCGCTCATCTCTAATCATAAACAATACCAGTAAAACATGTCAGTTAAGGAATTATGGTCCATCTCAGCCAAAGTGCACATACATTTTTGGAATCTGTATCGCCAGGGAATTACATTATTATGTCTCAATAGATTGGTAGCATTCTTGTACACCGACATAGAAAATGGAATGGAACCATAACAAATGGATCAGGTTTGGTATCAATGCGATCCAGGGATTTGCCCAAATCCAATGATACCAGGACCCTGACCCTATGACTTCTCCATGGTTCTGGATTTAATACCAGGTAGGGGGGGCCTCAAAGGCGTCCTCTGTTGTGAAGGGGTGTGTCTGCACCTAATATAATGAGAACATCACTGATGCCCATTTTCTTTCTTGGGAAACTTGTTACCATCACCATCGCAGAAAGGATCATTAAGAGTGGCCTGTCAGTTTCCATTGTGCGGACAACTCTAAATCACTTCCTGCACTTTCTAGAACCTGTGCATTCTGGGAGTGTCTATAAAAGGATAATTAATTGATCTTGTGTACCTCTCATGGGTCCAAAATGTCACATTTTCCTTCACAGTGTTCATCAGCATGTAGATTCATTTCTGCAAGCCACATTGGTTAGTGGGACAGTGGCAGAAACATACTAACCATTTGTGAATATTATCTAATAAAGTTAATAGCTAATGCTATAATAAAATTTCAATAACTTTCGAGGAATCCCAACCAGTGACCATGTCATACACATAATTATATTTTCCTCTCCTGTAAATAGTATTCTGTTGTGTTAAATGAATCTACAGGGGATCATTCATCGGGTCATGTTTTTCACATGTCATGCATTAGTACCTGTACCAGCCCTATAAATACCTATGCTGAATTTGTCAACATGTCTACGTCTCTTCAGTAGGTTTTTGCTGTAAAATACACATTGGCTGAGAGCCATTATCTGTCATTTTATTCCATGGTATCCCACCCAGGGTGGTGTGTGTGCTGCAGTTTCACTATCCTCTCTCGTGGAGAAAACATGTCCTGTGTAATGTAGAAAATGTGGTGTAACCAGAAGCTGTAGAAATGTAAGAAATCAAGTCATCTGGGCCATGATAATCCTGCTCTACATATGTATCATACATTGCAACACTCATTCCTGCTCTTGTTTCTACTATTATTTTATGCCATTTATGACCATTTGCCATTCATAATTTGAAAGTAAAGACGGCCCTAATTTACTCAGTTCACATGAGCAGTTCCATGTTACAATATTCCGTAGATTTTTTCTTAAGTTGTATTTGTATGTAAGTCGCAACAAGTATTTTTACCCCTTTGACGGCTGTATTAAAAAAAAAAAAAACAATTGCCTAACACAGTTGACCAGTGTAGCCAAGTACTAAAGTTCAGTAAATGACTAGCATCCAGAGAGTTTCACCAGAGGTTGTGGAAGGTTGAGAGGTCTCTATTTAACAAGTGGGTCATCTGTAAGTCAGGTGTTCTTAAAGGGGTTTTCCCACAAAAGAAAATTCTCAATCTCAATCCCCTAGTGATGTTAACACAATAAAGATCATCGTAACCCTTTACTTTACCATTTACTCAGTTTTATTGCTGTTTGAGCTCCTATTACTCTATGGTGCTCAGTGTAAAATCCAAGGGTGTGGGCAGGGCCTCATTTAGCAGACACTTTACTGTATTATCCTTCTAGTTCTGTAGTGTGACAATGTGGTTACATTATGAGAGTACAAGGTGTCTATGCACTTTCATCTGGCTTCTGACATTGTACTAACACACTGACATAGAAAGATGAGACAGATCAGAGATGCATGAGATGATTACACAGAGGCTGATAGACCATTACACTGATACACTGTAAGCTCTGCTACATATCACAGCTCTGCTATGTGCCTGCATTCCCCTTCCCCCAGATTACTTATCTCCTTGTAGCTATTAGTTTGCAGCCTTTCTCTCTGCTCACCATGTGATGACAGGATGTTATCAGTCAGTGTCTCTGAGATCCATGCAGGGGTCGTGGCTACAGACATTAATCTCAGCAGCACGATCTGACACAAAAATCCAAGATAGCTGCCGACCCTAAGTGAGAAGTTACTGGGTCTTGTCTAGGGGAAATTGTGTACACCAGGAATGATAAAGACAGGCTTATATGTGTGAAATGCTGAATTTTTGTTAATAACAGTAAATTATAGAATGTGTTATTTTGTTATGCTGAGTACATATTAGGAACTTGTCTTCGTGGTAATACCCCTTTAAATCAGGGACTGACAGGATAATAATGTCATGTAAATACTGTATATACTCGAATTTAAGATGAGTTTTTCAGCACAAAAAATGTGGCGAAAAACCTCACCACAGCTTATACTCGAGTCAAGAAAAAAAACAAACAATGTACTCACCTTTCTTCCCCCAAAACACCCCCCCCCCCCGAGGAGGTCCCCTTCTATACAGCGATGCATCGGCTCAGTGTCCTCGCGCTGTCTGTCACAGGGATCATGATGTCAGCCGCTTGCTGATGTTCTACTATGTGCGCCGGCATTGTCACACAATATGATGTCAGCGAGCGGCTGACGTCATGGTGCCGGCGATTGACGGGGACAAGGAGCCGATGCCGGAGCATCACTGTATAGAAGAGGATGCGTCGGAAGGTGATTACACAGTTTTTTTTTCTTACAGTCATTATATTGAGGCAGGGGCTGCAGGCTATATACTACAGGGGCTGTCAGGCTATATACTACAGGCGGCTGGCAGTCTATATACCAAAAGGGGGTCGCAGTCTATATACTAGAGTGGTTGGCAGGCTATATACTTCAGGGGCTGGCAGGCTACATACTACTGGGTGCTGGTGGCTATATACTACAGGGGGCTGGCAGGCTATATACTACAGAGATGGAAGGCTATATACTGGGGAGCCTGGGGCCAATGCATTTCCCACCCTCTGCTTATACTCGAGTCAATAGGTTTTTCCAGTTTTTTATTTTAAAATTAGGGGTCTTGGCTTATGCTCAAGTATATACGGTATACACATTTTACTTTTCACAGTAAAACATGCGGTGTGACACAATGTTCTGTTAAACCCAGTGTTATTATTAGTCATTTGAACTGTTCATTTTTGACACAATGTAATATAGAATTACAAGTCAAACTTATATTGCTAATAACTCTGTTCAGAATTTTGTCTTCTGTGAAACCTAAATTTAAATTTTGCTCCTGTTTTTAATCTAAATGTTCATAATGGCCCGCATTTATCACTATTTGCAGTTTGCCTGTGAAGTATACAGGGTTCTCCAGATTCAGCATTTGTGGTCCTCCCTGCACTGCTCCTACAGAGTGCACCACCTTTTTTTTGGTGCACCTTTAGCCCCTAACCGCCAAAGCCACTTTTCACCTTCCTGACACACTAATTTTTTCAAATATGACATGTCACCAAAAGTGGTTATAACTTTGGAACACTTTAACATATCTAAGTGATTTTGAAACACCATGTTAACTTCATGTTGGTTGAAAAAATTTGGTGGTGTATTTTGCATTTATTTATGAAAAAAACACATTTGGTGAAAATTTTGAAAAATTTGCAATATTCAAAATTCAAAGTGTTCTACTTTTTCAACACGCCTTAACAGCAAAAAAACTTTAACTAACATTTACCAAATGTCTGCTTTATGTTGACATGGCTTTTTATGCATTCTATCACTTTTGTGGGATGTTATGGGGCTTTGAACTTTAGGTGCGATTTTTAAAATTTTCATAAAAAAACAAAATCATGCTTTTTAGGGACCTGCCATTGAGAGGCCTAAATAGGTAAAACACCATAAGTTACCCCATTATAGAAAGTACGCCCCTCTATGTACATAAAAAACTTTTATCAAGTTTGTTAACCCTTTAATTGTTTTGCAGGGGTTAAAACAAAATTGGGTGCAATTTAGAAATTTTTATTTTTTTGGCTGAATGAAGGTATTTTTTTGAAAAATTTACACATTTTTAGTTGATAGCATACCAAAACGCTCCACAAAGTTTGATACACTATCTCCCAAATATAAAAATACCCCATATGTGGTGGTAAACATCTGCATTGGCACATGCCATGGTATTAAAGGGAAGGTGCGCCATTCAGAGCAGATTTGCATTGTCATCTTTTAATGGCTATAGAATCTTAATTTCTGGCAATTTGGACATGTAAGGGCTTATTTTCTGCAACATTATATGCACTTTACTTCATTTTCGTTGTGCATTATCTTATTGATAAGATTTAATTAAATCTTGAGTGTATGGAGGAAAAGAAAATCGTCAATTTTGGTTTCCTTTCTTTGAATTTTTTGGGTTCCGTACACCATACCATAAAATAATATATTATCTTTAATCTATAGATCATCAAGATTATAGGGATATCTCAATTATATTTTTTTTTAAATATATTTTTACAATTTTACAGAAAAAAAATAATGTAGAGAAAATCTTATTTATTTTCATATTGCCATCATTTCCGATACATAACTTTAATATTTCTTTGTTGACAGAGCTGGTTTAGGGCTTATTTTTTGTGTTGAGTTTCCGTAGTACCACTTTTTTGCACATCAGTTTTTTAAATCGCTTTTTGGAACATTTTTATATAGGGATTTGTCAGGATATGGGATCCGTGGATCCTCTGGACCACCACGGGAGGTGGTACTAGCCGACACCTGGGACCAGAATCTAAGTGGCACCTGGTTTTCACCAGAGCCCACCGCAAAGCGGGATAGTCTTGCTGCGGCGGGGTGCCACCAGGTCGTTCCACAGGTGTGAAAAGCCCGCGGTTGCAGCCAAGGTCGAGGTACCTTTGCAGGAGACAGTCTGGTTGTAAAGTTTAGGCCCAAGGTCAGGGCAGGCAGCAGAGATTCAAGGTCAAGTCCAATATGGTATCAGCAATGGGAGGTCCAGGCAGAAGGGAACCGGAACACAGGGACGGACAGGAACACACAGGAGCACGGGAGCAGTAATGTAGGAACACGGGAGCAGTAATGTAGGAACACGGGAGCAGTAATGTAGGAACACGGGAACAGGAACACAGGAACAACCAGGAACGCAGGAATATCACAAGGGAGCTTTCTCTATGGCATAGGCTCAAAGATACGGCAGGGTGTGCAGGTATAGTTATTTTAAAATAGAATTTTGGGGAATGGCCGGTGGCAATTAACAGTGTGCTGGCCCTTTAAATTTTCTTAATCCGGCACGCGCCTTAGGAGTCGGGGACACGCACACACGGCCCGAGGTCCAGAATCTAGCGCAGGAGAGGTAAGCCGTGCGAGCACAGCACTGCCATACGGAGAGGGGCACAGGAGCTACCGTGACAGGATTTTAGGGAATATTACATTTTTGGGAAGTATTTCGGGTTTTGTTTTTTATGTAGTTAACACTGTTACTGATTTATTGTACAGATCTTTTTAGATGCGGTGATACCAAATATGTGTTTTTTTTGTGATTTTGTGTTTTTTATACTTGAATAAATGTTTATAGAAAATGTTGGTGTTTAGAGGACTTTCACTTTACAGGCAGTCCCCGGATTACGTACAACATATGTTCTGTAGGTTTGTTCTTAAGTTGAATTTGTATGCAAGTCGGAACTGGTAAATTTTATAATTGTAACCCCAGCCTATAGGACAATCGGATTTTAAAAATGTTGGATTCTCATGAGAACCAGGATTAACAATAAAGCTTAGTTGCAGACACCTTTGATGACTGTTAGAGCTGATCATTGCAGCCTAGGGCTATAGTACAGTAAATAACCAACATCCAGAAGTCCGTTTGTAACTAGAGGTAATCTGTAAGTTGGGTGTTCTTATGTAGGGAACTGTCTGTATTTAATTAATTTTATTAAAAAGAATTTATTAAGTGTTTAAAAAAAAAAATTATTTTACTTTTATAGGTTGGTCGCTTGTTCAAGCTCTTCTTCACCTAACACAGTGTAATACAGATATTACACTGTGTTATGTAACACACTGAGCAGGCTGCGTTGCTCAGTGTTCTACAGCTGGGTCTTGCTAGGAGGCAGGACCTGGCTCGTGCAGCCATGGGGCACTGACAGAACCCAGGGTTGCCATCGGAGCCACTGACTCCCCCCTTCCTGGTAAGCGCTGCAGGGGGATCAATTTAGAAAAGAAGCCCCTTGCATGCTGTGGTCAAGGGGTGACACCCACAGCTACTAGCACCAGCTCCATTCGGCAGCCTTAGTAAATGGTAAAAACACTTTAATGGTATCATTGACTGCGTATTTTTTAAAGAAGCAACCAGGATGTGCTATAGAGTTCAAAAGTCTTCAAATCCATTTTGTGTAGTAAGATTAAAAATCGCATACAAAGATGTGTGCACAAACAAAGCACTACCAGGAGGCTGCATAGTAAATAATCAGTACATTTGTTTATACAAACAGTACATAATATAAATCTAAAATGCAGTTCATGGATCAAGAAAATATATGATAGGTCTAGAATAGTATATGTATATAAATATGCACGGTCTACCACAATGCAATATAACAAACAGACAAGGGAACCTAGAAAGTGATAAAAAGATATAAAAAATAAAGGACTACATTACTGGATAAAAAGTGTTGGCCAAGAGTGCATGAAATCCCCATGCATATTTTATAGGCTTCCTCAAGGGTATTATTGACTATTTTAAAAAGTATACCATTTATTTCTTTCATTGTCAACCATAGAATCAAATGTTTAGCAACTGGAAGTTAAGACAAAACAAACTGCTAGGGCAGATAAATATGCAGATACCAGTATTGGGGACCAAGCACATGATCAGGGTACAAGTGCAGGATAAGGGACGGTCTTGAAAACATGGTTCTGAGTAAAGGCTACTGTAACCCCTCACCCATCAGTCTTCCACTTACTAAAATCTCTTCTCTATAATCCATTCTTAATGCAGCAGCCAGGCTCGTCTTTCAGACCAAACGCTACACATATTCCTGCTGGTGAGAACTATTTTACCCTTTTACCCTTCTGTTTCCACTCTATTTGAAATCACAAGGAGAGAGAAAAACTGTGCTGGCTTATTAACCTGCTTTGGAAGAGTGAGAGATATTGGGGCAAATGTACTTACCTGGTCCAGCCTCGATCCCCAATTCGTACGGTCCGACGAGGATGAAATCCGGCAAGATTCATGAAGAGCGTGCGCCCGAGTTCCCGCATCTGTCGCTTTCCTGCCAAGGTCCGCTGGAGTTCACCTTTTTCTTCCAAGTGCTTGTAACTGAGTGTCTTGAGGCACAATTCTAATTGTTAAATCCTGCACGTTGTCCATCGGCCACGTCCCCCGATTCCTGTCGCGTGCAAGCCGGCACCGATGCGCCGAAATCCTATCGTGTGTGCCAAAATCCCGGGGCAATTCGGCGCAAAACGGAAATCGGCGGGAAACCCGTCAAAAATGCACTCCGCTGACCCTTAGTAAATGAGCCCCAATATTGTATTGAAGATTTCTGTATTCACCCGTCTCATTCTGAATACAGTTTAAATTAATCACACTCATCTACAAAGCTCTTCATAATACTGCACCTTCCTATCTCTCCTCTCTTATCTCAGTCCATAGCCTGCTCTTCGATCCAACAGTGATCTTAGATTATTCTCTTCCTTAATTTGAACCTCCCACTCACATCGGCAGAACTTGCCCTACCACGGTCTATCAGACTAATTCCCAACATCCAAAGCTTCAAATGCCCTCTTAAAGGGAACCTGTCACCAGATCTTTCACAAATACAGCTAGTGGCAGGTTCCTAAAGAGCCCTAGTAACTAACTAATATGCTGCAGTAATATCATGTGACCACGGTGACACCACTGCAGGTCCTTTAGCCTTCTAACATTAGCAAACTGAACACCAGGCAAATATCTCATAAAATCACAGCAGTCTGCATGGAGAAGAGTAAAAGTCTATGCTCTAAAGGTCCTCTAAAGGACCTGTGATGATGTCACCCTGGCTACATGACATTAGGACACATCCCTCAACTGGCTCTAAAGATCCAGAGATACCAGGCAAGTAACTCTGTAGGTGAAAAATGCTGTGACAGCCTATTTAGGGAGGCCGATCAAGCTTGGTAACTGCATGCAACTTTAACTCTCGTCATTAACCAATTATGGGTACTCTCCTCCGTCTGTTATCGGAAAATGCCAGGTCCCATGCTACAGGTTTTTCGACTTTGTATTTAAGATAGCAGCTGATGGCTGGTTCCATAGCAGAATTTTATTTATTAAATTATTTTATCCTATTCCCCTCTGCTGGGCGTCTGGACCAGTATACAAGCTCCTATATCTCTTGTGTCAACCCTCATAGACAGTAAGCTCTTGTAAGCAGGGCCCTCATTCTCATTGCTTCATACCACTATTCATAAAAGGATTGAGGGAACAGGTTCAGATACGGGCTAAGGGTTCTACATCGGGTTGGAGCTCAGGGTTCTGGATGTGGGAACATACAAGATTCAGGTACTTATAAACCAAAATGAGTATCTCAGCACTATTCCAATACTGTTACCGGACTATTGTGGGTAATAGATGTGCTAGCGGCCAATTACAGGTGCCTATCTGTAATGATGGAAAATGGTCAAGCAAGAAATGTATAGAGCCGAGCACCTATCTATACTCAATTGACGATAGAAGTGTGCACAGTATTAAACGTATTTAATATTAAAATATTGTTAAAACATTATATTTCAGATTTACACAGAATAACATTCACATATAACATAAATGTACAAAATATACTATATGTTTTAGATCTCAGGCTGGGCTAAAAAGAGGGGTAAGAAAAGCACTATAGGGCCCAAGTGCACAATTCTTCCCAAAAATTGTGTTTAAAAAATATATATATATATATATATATATATATATATATATACGACAAATGAAGGTATATCCGTGGAGGACGCTGAAGAAAGCTAGATGGACAATTGGCAGTATAGTTGTGAATGTCCAGAGGTGGAAAAAATGATGACAGTCTATATGTGTTATAAAAGTGGCGACTGGTAGTAGAAAATTTGCGCAAGCTTATATAGCGTGTGGAGTCAATACGATGTAAGGGGTTCTTGAAGCTAGCCGTCACAGACGTTGCATGTGGGAGCGATCCTCTTGATTCGGCGTCCTGTAAGTTGTTGTGCACATGCGTGAGCCCGCTGTGCTTGGTGGGATTATGTCTGCCGTATCCCAACCAACGTGCCTCCCAGTAGTCCAAATCCACCGGTGGAACGGAGGTAATCCCGTAGATACAAATAAATGTTAGCACCTGTTAAAAGTTGTCTTAGATGCTTCATATAATAGAATGTCCTCTTTTTTTGGCATCTTTTTCTGGCGTTAATCTCCACGGTAACCGTCTAAAAAGATAGTTTAAGATAAAATCTCTAAACGCGTTTCAAAGCCTCCTCTTGGCTTTTTCTTCAGTAGCTGAATGTTAGTTAATCGCCCATGTTTCCTGTTTTATACAAAAAAGGAGCTAAAACCCGGCCTGGATCTTTACCGATGTTCATAGTTAACAATGGTTGTTTACATAATAGAATTTAGTACAATATAGGAAAAGAAAAAAGAAAGTGCTATATGTATTCCAGTGGGTTTAGCCCCTATATCCTTCCATATAGTACAAATAAAGTTCAACGGCTGATGGAATATGCACCGGAGACTAGTTAAACAGTGTGTTGCAATCTAGACAGGTTGTTTATGGTGTGAAAAGTCCCATGTTGCCTGTTTTATACAAAAAGGAGCTAAAACCCGGTCTGGATCTTTACCGATATTCATAGTTAACGATGGTTGTTTACATAATAGAATTGAGTACAAATTAACAAATACTACAAGTGAATGAATACAAATAGGGATACATAGATTTGACAATATACACGAACAGATAGTGAAATATTTAATACTTGCATTGTTTAATAAATCAATATAGAAAAAGAAAAAAGAAAGTGCTAGATATACATATAGATATACATATAGATATACATATATATACATATATATATACATATATCCAGTGGGTCTAGCCCCTATATCCTTCCATAAAATACATATAAGGTTCAACGGCTGATGGAATATGCACCGGGGACTAGTTAAACAGTGTGTTGCAATCTAGACAGGTTGTTTATGTTGTGAAAAGGCCGATGGTAACCGTTAACTCATTACTGTCTGTAGTTGTAATGGGACGTCTTTTGTTTATCACATAATGAAGACCGTAACTGGGAATAGTCAGTATAGAACTAGGTAGAAATCGTGGGCACAACAGACATCGGTGTGCTGGAAAGCAGCCTGACATCGATATGTGGGGTGAACACGGTTCCATCAGGGTGAATTTAAAGGTAATTAGAATATAATCAAAAAACACAAATAGTTCCATCTCAGCATTTAATCCCTTCGGGATGATCGTATCAAAATTATATATCATTTTTGATTCAGACCTTGACATTTTAGCTGTGAAGACCCCCCCCCCCCCCGCCATCACTGAGTGGATGGCACTGAAACTTGTGTGTTTAGGGTTACAATTATGATATTTTTTGTAGTGTAAAGATAGACTGTGCTGTTCGAACCCCGATATTATATTTCTAAAATTTTATCCAATTCTTTCTTTTAGTTTTCTACTGGTTCTGCCTATATATTGTTTCTTACATGGGCATTCTATCATGTATATCACTCTAGAACTGTTACAAGTGAGTGCTTCATCGATTGGAAAAGAGAAATCATTAGTATTGGATAGTAAAGAAGTTGTTTTACGGTCAAAATAAGTGGTTCTGCAGCACATACATCTGCCACAGCGGAAAAAACCTTTTAATGATAGCCACGTCATAGGTGTAGACTTGTTGTTGTGTGTGGTTTTTTTTTACTGTTGGGGCTATCTTTATGCCCAAATTGGGAGCTTTCAAAAATACTATAGGGGGATGAAGAGGTAAAGAGTCATCAATAATTTTGTCATTTTTCAAAATGTGCCAATACTTATAAATGATATTTTTGATTTGGTATATTGGGTATTAAATGGCACTACAATTTTATTGGGTATTAAATGGCAGTACTAAATGGGTATTAATATTCAGGTACTTGTTCTGGCATCCAGTTAAGGCAGGATACAGGGTTACAGATCAGACTGTAGTTCAATCTACAGGCACAGTCTTAGGTACAAGTTTAAGGTCTAGCAAAACTACTAGCAAAAAGACAGAACTACTGCAAGTCACAGAAGAAAATATTACCAGCCCTAAATAAACTGGGGGTTTAACCAGGTCCTGAACACTGCCCTAGCAGCTGACTGGCTGCATCACTTAACCGACAGCTGAGACTAGAACTGAGCTTCAGAATGAAATGCCCATCTTTTCAGGGATACTACAGGGCAGCTAAGAGTGCGGTTCACAGGCTCAGAAGCTTGTAACCAGAACCTATTCAGAAAGTTCTAACACTAACACAGAAGAATAGTCACCAAAGCTGAGGCACAACAAAAGGGCAAATGCAGTTCAGAATCGCAAGGCAGAATGGTAGTCAAAATACTAAAAGAAGGCTAGGATACAAGAATATTGAGATCAGAAAAATACAATTCCTGATCTCCTGGAGCTTACTGCAGTTGGCCTATAGCAAGCAGTGAGCTAATAATAAACAGGTGAATTCTGTGATGTCAGATACCTGGCCCCAGAAATAATTTGAGCAAAGCTCTGCCATTAAGACCAAAAAGCATAGCAAGGGAGTGCTATGAGTGAGCCTCTCAGTAAACAGCGGGTTAATTGTTGGAGAACACCAGTAAAGATGTTACAGATCTATTCAACATTTCCAATCAGTCTCTTTCACTTAAAAGAAAGCTATGTGACAATAGAAATAACAGCATAGCCCTGTTATACAGCACCTCTGAAATACAGTGGGCTGCATTTCATTGCCAATATGTGAGTACTGCTCTTTTGTATTACATTTCATGCTGAACTGCCATCCCTGAGGCATGTAGAATATACTAATATTCTTCCTTTGACTGAATACAAAATGTTATCTGAAGTGCGGCCATCTATATACATTCCTGATTGTGATAAATCATTGGAATTATCCTAGCTCAGAAAAATAGGCAGAAAATTTACCTAGTTCTTTTTTTTTATTCTTTATTGACACAAATCCTCAAATACAAAAAGAACATAAATCTGCACTTAAATACCAACAAAAAGGAAAACTGTTGATAGTAACTATTAATATCAATATTAATTATAAAAACGATTATGGCACATCTTGTGTTCCACTGCCTAGTCTCCATAGGGAAGTTGTAGAAAAGAAAAAAGGGAATAAGTAATGGAGAAGAAAACAATGAAGAATAAGAAGGAAAGGAAAAGAGACAACAATGTTTTCTCTCTTACTTTTAATTAGTTGGTTGTGTTTAGTTTTTTTGGCCCCATATTGTATCCATTTATCCCAACTATAATGGAAATTAGAGATCTTAGTAGCCATGTTACTATTTAAACATTCTCATACTGGTATATTTTGTTTATTTTCACTGTATCTATGTTTAGTAGTCTAGCAGTTTTCCAATTCGCTGCTTTCTTTCACCTAGCAACTAATAGTATACTTATAAGGAAGCCTCTGTAGCTAAAAGCAATTTATTCTAATCTTACATTCAGAAGAGAAAGTTCTGGTGATGGCATGATATTCATTTTAAGAAGTTCTGCAACTAACTTGATTGATTACAACGGCAGCATTTATCCTCATATGCAGTTGAAAATTTTGCTAATATTGAAAGCAGTACATAATTCCTTAGAGCTCATTCAGTCGGCTGTAATTGTGGCCCTGATCTGCTGCCACAATAGAAGTGTATGGCTTCTGGTCACAGCGCGGTGAGCACACAGTGTCATTCGTAGTTCTAAGAGAGGAAATTGAGCTTGTCAAGCCAAGTAGCGTACATACCAGTGCTCCTTTAACAGTGACTAGTCTTATTATCCAGTCACACTGTTTGTGTTGCAAATTGTGATTTTTAGTATACAAACTTTCAAACGTGACGTTTCGGTCAGACAATTGACCTTCATCAGACTCAGTTTGCACAAGGGTATAGGAATGCGGTCTGCATATAGCAGGATGGCGAAATAATGTGGGAATAGCGGTTCTAGCCACTGTTTGGAGGAAAGCGCTAAGGGAATGGGACCCTCTCCAGGGCACCTGTGATACTCTACTTAACCAGTGTGCAACATAATCCTTCCTTCACTAGTCCTATTATCCAGTCCTCCAATAAGGTCCAATTGTCTTAAGGGTCTGTCCTCTAAAATCTCTTTGCTAATTGCTTTTTGTTAATATGCTAATTTACCTGGTTCTTATTGTGCTTTCTAAATATTGAAATACTCAGCTGTTAAGAAAAAAATGATCCATCAACTAATGAAATCCTAAAACATAATACAATTAGAGGGAATAAATATTAGTCAAGCATCTGTTCTCTTTTCCACATGGTTATCTCCAGCGCTTTCTTGTAGCTGGGGGTGAAAGTCTGATGAGAGGTTTTTCACAGAACACTATGAAATTCAGCAGAACTGAGAGCTTATACTGAATTTCTCAGCTGTGCGGGCAGACAAATTAAATTAGCAGACCATAGATGTAGCATAAACAAAACAATATGTGTGGACAAGGCTCCCAGCAGATTTCATTGGGGGTTAGCTCAAGAAAGCAGTGACTTCCTGATATCGGCAAAGGAACATACGTTTTTTTTCTGTATGGAAGCATAGTCTATCTTTTGAAATCTAGATGTTATTAGTAGTGTTTTACTGCAATAGTTGTGTGCAGCACTGGCCATTTACTGTGACAGTATATTAATGAATACTTGCTTTGGTGACGGAGGGACAGTATATTATCTGTGACAGTGCAGCTATGAATAGCATTCCATTTACATTGCAGCAGTAAAGCCCAGTTCTGTTGCTTGCTGCATGCCTACTTTGCCTTTATTTAAACTGCATTTCATGGAGAAATCATTGTCCAGCTGTTGGTAGTGTTGTACTTCTGCTTTGTAGCCATTCAAGCTGCATAAACGTTACCAAGATTTGGCTTTTGTGCATTTGCATTGGTGGCATGCCTTCTTTGGCAGTGAATGTGAATTAGACCTACTTTAGCAGTGCAGCAGTTGTATACCTGCACGGGCAGTACAGCTGCTATATTCCTACTCTGGCAGTGTGGTATAATAGAATATACTCCCTGCTCTTATAGATTTATATCTGGGGCTCAAACCCCTAATCATTGTAAGGTGACTTTCAAATTAAATGAGTCTGTGTCCAGCGCTGGAATTTGACTAACTTGAAGGAAAGACAAGACCTGTCCTTACAGGAAGTTAGCAACAAGACTGCTACTTTATTGTGGGACTGACACATTTATAGAAAACCATAAGGTACTTTACATAAGGCGTGTAAGTAGGAAAGCAACAACTATAATTGGGTGTTCTCACCCAGGAAATGTAACACTATTGGATGTAAGTACACAAAGGAGTCTAATACTATTGGCTACATGCAAATACTGAAACTTCCCAGGTGCTTGCCTGGGATACTTCATCTAGGTGGTTGATAGTGAGCACTAAGCATTTTGTGCAGAGGGAAACACCCAAACTTAGTTATCACACACAAAGTTATATGAAATGAATACTGAATCTTTAAAATGTCCGACAATATGTAAGATGGCGTCTGAGTCCAGTGTAATATCTTTAACATTTCCCCCCTTTTGAGCTTTGCATGGCCTGTAACTTTTGTCCAGGGTGACCTCCTCAAACTCCAGGTACATACAGGTAGGCTAAGCCCTTACCTGCTAACTTACTTGTTAACTCTTCACCAGATCCCCTGGAGGCCAGTCACTCGGGGGTTACAGGCCTGCATACTCAAATTACATAATTGTGTTTCCATAGTTTATGGGTTTATTAACAGGCTGGTTCTTCAACAAGATGGTATCCTCCATACCGGCACTTCTCCTGTCATGGTTCTTACCACCTGGATGGACATCTGGGACATGGTGGACTTGATGAAGGGGACCACACAACACGCAATAAGTGACGAGAGCAAAATCACAATCCCCAATATCACCCCCACTTAAAGGAAACCCTTCCAATCCCCCAACTACAAAGTGAAGGACAAAGTGTCCACCCCAGAGTTTCTCTCGAGTTCCCTGGACAGTCCTTCAATCTCTTCAAGTGCATGGGTAATGGATACATAAAGGGCGATGTCATCCGGGATGTACATGCGACAAGCCACTCCCACCATCTTACAGACTCCTCCCTTCTCAGCAAGGATCATGTCCAAAGCCATGCGGTTCTGGGAAGCATCTCGGATACAATCACAAATCTCTGTTGATTACAATAAAACCAGTTAACCCAATCAACATCTTTACTCATAGCTCTCTGGGGAATAATGGACTCTAGACCTGCCCATATCTGATTGTGGGCCTTGTACTCATCTGGGACCCCCCTTGGTGCTCCCACTGTATCTATATAAACGTTGTCATCTAGGTGCTCCTCTCAGACCTCCAGAATCCTTTGGGATTCTCTACCTTTACTTTGTGTCTGATCAAACTTATCCCTGGGGATCACGAGGAAGGAATGTACAAATCTTATCACAGTACACTCACCTTCCCAGCCTCTAGGCCTGACCTGACTCTCCTATCCCCACAAATCCAGTACACATCAGACACTGCTAATACAGGGTTACCTGTGCTGTCAATGTTAAAGAAGGTCATTGTCTTGTAGCACCAACCGTAGGTAAAGTCTCCTACCCTGGGGGCATCCTGGTCACCCCTATAGTTACAGTGATAGTCATGGTTGGGGTGTCCCTGAGAATACAGTCAGTCAGAAGAGACCAGCTAGCAGGAAGAATAAGTAAGCGTGGAAGCGTGCTGACTTCCCTCTAGCTTCACAGACGTGGCACTGGTCAGCAGGACTTGGAAAGGACCATCTTAGCGAGGCTTCAGACTCTCTCTCTGGTGTCTCTTTACCACCACATAGTCTCGAGGCTTCAGGTTATGCATCCTGAGGTCTCTGACTGGATCTAAAAAAGTAATCAGAAACACTTTTGCGGACCTTTTCCAAGGCCTGGCTCAACTGTGTGGCATGTTCCACCTGGTTTCCTGCCATCATCTCTAGGGTCTATGGGAAGTAGGGGCCTAGTCTGGGTGCACAGCCAAAAAATACTTCAAAGGGGGACAATCCCATCTTTCTGTTGGGGGTGGTCCTAACTGAATGGTGGGCAGCAGGAAAGCACTCGCTCCATGGTTTCCCAGTTACTTCCATGGCCTCCCGGATCTCTAACTTAAGAGTGCCATTTATTCTCTCAAACCCACAACTAATTCGGGAAGGGCAAGGGGTGTGCAGGGCCTGTTCTACACCCAGGAGGGACAAGGCTTTCAGTCTTTACCTGTCCAGTGAAGTTGGTTCTGCGACCAGACTCTATGGTCTCCGGAAGTCCAAACCTGCAGAAAAATCTCACTCACCAACTTCTTGGCTGCAGCTCTGGCAGTAGCCTTGGTCATGGGAGAAGCTTCTGGCCACCCTGGAAAGAGATCAATGCACACAAGCACGTACTCCTACGTGCCACTTTTGGTAGCTGGATAAAATCCATCTGCAGTCTCTGGAAGGGATACAGCGGCTTGGGTGTCACCTTCTGTGGGGTCTTTACCACCTTACCCGGGTTGTGGCGGGCACAGACTATATAGGCTTTCACTTGTCTAGTGACAGGGGTAGTAATGCCCGGGCAAACCACTTATGGTTTATGAGCACTAGCATGCCCATTTTGGATGTGTATGTGTCCGTGGGCTACTTGACTTACTGTCGGGTGCAGGGCTCTGGGCAGGCACACCCTCTCTCCCAGCATCCAGGTCCCATCAGCATCTGGGCTCCAGCTTTCCTCCACACTCCCTTCACTTCTGATGACTCTCGGGCCACCAGGGACTGGAACACCTGTGGATCAAACTTTTAGCTCATAACTCACCGCTGAGACTTCAGGACAGTCTCTGGGCTCCATCTGTGCAGCTGCCTTCTACATCCCGTCAGCCACATACTTGCCCTTTGCTTGTGGAGTTACCAAATTGTGTGTGCTTTTACTTTTACTATCCTCACCTCTTGTGGAAGTAAGAGAGCATCCATGAGCTCTTTACCCAGGTTGCCATGCTTAAAGGGGTTCCCTGCAGAGGTGAGGAAATCTCTAGCCTTCCATATGGGTTCATAGTCGTGTTTAGACCCCAGAACTATACCTTGAGTATAGATGTTCGCCCTTTTACCTTCCACCAGCTGTAGCGCTTCCCTGAGTGCCGTCACTTCACCTCCTGCACTGACCTGTGTGGAGGGAGTGGTTCTGCTTGTACTACCTCATGTGCGCCACTGACCACTGTATATCCAGTGTAGAACCGTCTGTCCTCCTGCAGACCTGGAGCCATCTATGAGAAAAAAACTCAACATCTGGGTTAATCACCCTTCTCTCCCCCCTCTCTGAATCCTGGAAGACTGGCGACAGAATGAAGGATTCAGAGCGGTGCACCTTATCAGTGTATCCTGGGGCATCAGGAGTGCACACTGGAGTCTGAGCTGTCTGGCCTTTGCTCAGATGATTGGGCTGTACTTGGGTGAGGACACTGTGCAAGGTATATGGCGTTTGCACTGTAACTGAGTGATCTAGGATCAACTCACTGGCCTCACTTCTGCAGCTACTGACACATGAGGGGCTCCCCTCACGACTGAGTCTAACTGGGCCTAATAGTGGGCCACTGGGGAGGCCACCACGTTCCTGGACTCGACACCTGTGGCGTGGCCTAGATACTCAGTGCAAAATAAAACATAAGTTTGATCCAGTGGGATGTGCCTAGGGCCGGTGCAGACAGGATTTGCCACCTTAAGGCTATGGAATGCATCAATTGCCTCTTGACTAAGGGCAAATGGGGAAGAGGCAATGCAGTCAGAGGGGCAACATCAGACTGGAGGCAGCAGACCTTATCCCAGGCCTGTAGGAACTGGCCAGTACTAGAAACATGTAAAGAGGCTTAGGGCCTCAGGACAGGGGCATATTCTGGACTGCCAGCTTTCTTTCCTCTGTCAGGTATCTGCCTGTGGCTGAGAAGCAGTGGCCTAGGAAGACCACCTCCTCCTGGCAGTACTGGAGCTCATCTCCGGAAACTTTGCAACCCTTCTGGAACAGAAAACACATAAGGTCAATAAATGCATCCTGGCTGAAAAGGAGGCCATCCAGTAAGGGGCTAGTCTGCCAGTCTACTCCCTGTGGGGCCGTGTAGTATGCATCATACAAAATACTTAACTCCTGCCCTGCCAGGCAGGATTCACCACTGCAATACCCCTATGTCCTATCAGGACCATGTTATGTGATGTGATTACATGCAGGTGGGACGTATTCGCAAACACTCCCTCGCCATTGCATCGGCGAGGGTGTTGCATACCCCGGGGGCAATTGAAAGAGCCGCCCTCGGCTCGACTATAGATGGTTTGGGGCACAGAGGGGGCTAAGGGCACTTCTGGGAAGTGCAGGCTATGTGAGGTGTAGGGACAAACCGCCCATGGTCCTGGAGACAGGCACCTGGGTTGGTGTCTGACTAAGACAAAACATATAGCTGTATGACAGTTGGTCGCTGACGCCATTAAACCGAACTGTACAGTAGGAAAGGTGTGGTGTCATGTCCTGTAATCCACTCCTTGCACCAAGGCCTGTATATTTGTTGTATCAACGCTTCTTCCCTGGCGGCAATTATATAATGTGTGTATATGCATTACATTGGCATATGTGACACGAGTACCTCCTGACTGGCATCCTTACCCATGTATGAGTGGCATCCAGGTGCTAACTGTGTAACACCCCCGGTCCCCTAAAGACCCGCAGTTTACGGACTACCCCCACGTGCAAACCTCAGTTTGAGGGATCAGGTAGCGGTCAGTGTTTTACAAAAAAGACGGTCCGACACAGCCACACTACAACCTGAAAAGCCTATGAAGGGGTTAATGCAAACTACTGGCATATATGACAGTGTGCAAACATTTGGTAAGTTCACATTGGCTTAGGAGCCCAATGGGTACACATCTTGAACGTTACAAACGTTACAGAGGTAGGCTACTCAGGATAGCAGAATAAATGTCTCTTTTCCTGCAAAGAAAAGGCATAAAGAGTGCAAGCAGAATGTCCATACCTAGAAAGGAAGGCATTAAGTGCAAAATGATAATAAATAGCATGGCAACTTTTCCTTGGAATTGGCAAAAGTCTCACAGAAGGTCTTTAATAACAAAGTCCATCTTCTGGGTACAGCCCTTGAGGTGGAGAAAAGTGCACTGAGAAGCAAAGGGTCTCCTCTAGTGTAGAGGGACAGAGTCCTTTGAAGAAATTCCCTGCGGTGGCAGAGGAAGGGGTGCTATCATAGCACAGGACAGTAATCAGTTCAAGGTATGTCTCTTGACTGAGATAAATAGGGATGAGAGTCTCAGGAAAGTCTCTGGCTCCTTAGGGAAAATGGAGATAAATACACAATATGTACACAGTGCAGTACCTGAAGTGGGCTACAGCCCTTCAGGGGTTACTCTGCATCGCTGGGTTCAGCAGAGACAGGATCCAGCTCCAGCAAGGAATCCTGTGCGTCCTCAGCGGGAGTAGGTGCCGGCTGGGGACACCCGGTGGCAGTAACGGGTACTGCAGGTACAGCAACATCCTCCGGACCTTCAGGGGGAGGAGCGCTGTCGCCCGGGGTGTCGGCTGTTCCAGCCGGGGGCTCAACTGAGCCAGGGACCACGGAGGGGTCCAGAAAGAAATAAACAGGGACCTGCGGCAGCGCCGCCGCTCCCTCCAGCTCCGGTTCTTCCGGGGCCGGGTCATCACCCCATTGGTAACCGGCAAGGGGAGATGTGGGCCTAGACGGAACCTCCGGACAAGGCTCGCTAGCCGGGATGTCTTCTCCCACAGAAGAGCCGTGGGATCGGGCAATACTCCCGGCAGGGGAGACGGTGGGGGTGGCGCCCTGAATCATGCCCGGCCCATGGATGGCAATGGGACCCGTACTCACGATTACCGTGGATGGGGCATTCACGTGGGTCACCGCCCGGGGACTCGCAGCCGAGGAAGAAGAAGTGTTCGGGGATTCCGGCCACTCGTCGTCCTCATACAGCTCGTCGTACGATGGGTAGCGGTCCTCATCGGAGTCCGGGATCCGGATCACACCAGTCGCCCAGGGTCCTCGGGGCCCCTCCTGCAGGGAGAACTCGATGCACTCTCCTGGCTTCAGGTTGTGCAGTCTCTCAGGCAGATCAGGCCTCTTGACAGACCGGCGGGGAATAAATACCTCCCGTCCAGTGTAGTCCTGGGTGGCGAAGCCATAGCCACGCTGCTTATCGAAGAACCGGACCATGCCGGTGGTGCGGTTCTTTTCCACCCAAGCTCCAGCTGCAGACCGGGCGGCCATGTAGCGTTGGGCCTCCTTCTCGCGGTGTCGCTGCTCCGAGACAGCGTCTCGGAGTCTCTGGCGGACGGCCTCGCCTCGGCCTCGAGGCTGCGGAGGTGCCGATGCTGGGGCTCGTGGCTCCGGTGCAGGCTCGGATCTCCGTGATGGTCGGGCAGGTGCCGGAACAGGAGCAGGAGCAGCCGGAGGATCAGGAACCATCACAGCAGGGCTAGCAGGCCGAACAGCAGGAACGGTAGGCCTCGGAGCAGCTGGAGCGGCAGCAATAGGCCCAGGCGTTGGCTCGACAGGAGTCGGGGCCTCCCCACGTGGTGCCTCCACGTGGGTCCGCGGTACCAGCATGGTAGCCGGGAGAGGCACGAGGAACCGCCCGGGTGGTACCTGGTGCTGCGTCACCGTTTGAAAATACGTCCTGGTGACGAAGGCCCGGGTCAGTCCTCGGTGCAGCCGATGTCCAGCGGAGGGTCTCCGGACCGGCTGGGCAGAGACCACGACCATAGTCTCCAGTATTTCGTAGAACTCCGGCTGCTCCACAGGGGGGAATGGCGGAGGACCCCACATGGTGCTGACCTCACTCTCCAAGATCAGCACGAGTTCTGGCCTTTCTCTGAGGCGGGGCAGGAAGTCCGCCTCGAGCCAGTGGGAGGAGTCCAAGTCCTTCCCGCCAAGAGCTGTGGCGGGCTCTAATTTTTCCTGCGCCACAGGAGGCGGGGTTCGCGCCATTCGCAGGTCATTCGCCTGGCAGGTCTCCAGCAGGGTGGTGTTGGCAAGAAATGATGAGGGAGAGGCTGCTTTAGCGAGTCTCCCTGGGGCAACCCCTTAATGTCCCGAGTGTGAGTCTCTGGGTGATGGACAGGGTGCCGGTGATGAAGGCAGCCGTATTAGCAGGGACCAGACGGAGACAGAAGTTGAAGAAAACAACTTACAGTTCTTTATTTGAACCGGCAGGAACTGCAGCAACGTGCCTTTAACAGGTAGATGGAGTGCTGAGATGTAAGTTGGAGGGAGCCTCAGGAGATAGTTCACCAGCCTGGATGTAGAGGGCAGGCTGGGAAGGCAGCTGTGTCCTGGTAGGAAGCTTCAGCTTGTCCTGTAGGGCTTCAGGTATCACCTTTAAAGGTAAGATGATACCCCTTTTCCTCACTACACTAACTCTAGTCTTAGACTCCACTCTTCAGAGGCAGGGGCTAGGCTCTTCCTGCTCTGGTATGGGCTAGACAGAGATTGCTCACTCACTCACTGATCTCTAGGATTCTCCTACACTGGAATCTCTCTGAGTGTTCTGAGACCCAGAACATTCCTGGCCAGGGGGTTTTATTACTTCCCCTTGGTCAGGTGGTGGCTGCTCCTCCAATCACATCTCAGCTTACAAAGGACAGGATGTAACACAGATCATTGGATGACAGAATCTAGCATCATACAAAATACTTAACTCCTGCCCTGCCAGGCAGGATTCACCACTGCAATACCCCTATGTCCTATCAGGACCATGTTATGTGATGTGATTACATGCAGGTGGGACGTATTCGCAAACACTCCCTCGCCATTGCATCGGCGAGGGTGTTGCATACCCCGGGGGCAATTGAAAGAGCCGCCCTCGGCTCGACTATAGATGGTTTGGGGCACAGAGGGGGCTAAGGGCACTTCTGGGAAGTGCAGGCTATGTGAGGTGTAGGGACAAACCGCCCATGGTCCTGGAGACAGGCACCTGGGTTGGTGTCTGACTAAGACAAAACATATAGCTGTATGACAGTTGGTCGCTGACGCCATTAAACCGAACTGTACAGTAGGAAAGGTGTGGTGTCATGTCCTGTAATCCACTCCTTGCACCAAGGCCTGTATATTTGTTGTATCAACGCTTCTTCCCTGGCGGCAATTATATAATGTGTGTATATGCATTACATTGGCATATGTGACACGAGTACCTCCTGACTGGCATCCTTACCCATGTATGAGTGGCATCCAGGTGCTAACTGTGTAACACCCCCGGTCCCCTAAAGACCCGCAGTTTACGGACTACCCCCACGTGCAAACCTCAGTTTGAGGGATCAGGTAGCGGTCAGTGTTTTACAAAAAAGACGGTCCGACACAGCCACACTACAACCTGAAAAGCCTATGAAGGGGTTAATGCAAACTACTGGCATATATGACAGTGTGCAAACATTTGGTAAGTTCACATTGGCTTAGGAGCCCAATGGGTACACATCTTGAACGTTACAAACGTTACAGAGGTAGGCTACTCAGGATAGCAGAATAAATGTCTCTTTTCCTGCAAAGAAAAGGCATAAAGAGTGCAAGCAGAATGTCCATACCTAGAAAGGAAGGCATTAAGTGCAAAATGATAATAAATAGCATGGCAACTTTTCCTTGGAATTGGCAAAAGTCTCACAGAAGGTCTTTAATAACAAAGTCCATCTTCTGGGTACAGCCCTTGAGGTGGAGAAAAGTGCACTGAGAAGCAAAGGGTCTCCTCTAGTGTAGAGGGACAGAGTCCTTTGAAGAAATTCCCTGCGGTGGCAGAGGAAGGGGTGCTATCATAGCACAGGACAGTAATCAGTTCAAGGTATGTCTCTTGACTGAGATAAATAGGGATGAGAGTCTCAGGAAAGTCTCTGGCTCCTTAGGGAAAATGGAGATAAATACACAATATGTACACAGTGCAGTACCTGAAGTGGGCTACAGCCCTTCAGGGGTTACTCTGCATCGCTGGGTTCAGCAGAGACAGGATCCAGCTCCAGCAAGGAATCCTGTGCGTCCTCAGCGGGAGTAGGTGCCGGCTGGGGACACCCGGTGGCAGTAACGGGTACTGCAGGTACAGCAACATCCTCCGGACCTTCAGGGGGAGGAGCGCTGTCGCCCGGGGTGTCGGCTGTTCCAGCCGGGGGCTCAACTGAGCCAGGGACTGCGGAGGGGTCCAGAAAGAAATAAACAGGGACCTGCGGCAGCGCCGCCGCTCCCTCCAGCTCCGGTTCTTCCGGGGCCGGGTCATCACCCCATTGGTAACCGGCAAGGGGAGATGTGGGCCTAGACGGAACCTCCGGACAAGGCTCGCTAGCCGGGATGTCTTCTCCCACAGAAGAGCCGTGGGATCGGGCAATACTCCCTCACTACACAAAGTTATATGAAATGAATACTGAATCTTTAAAATGTCTGACAATATGTAAGATGGCGTAATGAATACTGAATCTTTAAAATGTCTGACAATATGTAAGATGGCGTCTGAGTCCAGTGTAATATCTTTAACACTGCATATATCAAAACTTTCTAATATTGCATCTGCGTGCTGTTTTGTTGGGTAAGGAATATGCAAATATATTTTCCAGGATGGGAAAAATAAACTACCAATGCTGCCATCAATGAGACAGCACCCTATAACTCAATGGGGCTCATTTATTAAGGGCTTTGTGCCACACTTTAGTCAGACTGTTCACATTCTTCTAGGGTAAAACGGCTTGCACAGTCATTTAAGAAGTGTCTGCGCCGCTATTGTGTCACACGCGACCCCTTTGTGCCGCAGCTGCGTTGGCTTCCATGCAGCACAAATTAGAGGGAGTGCAGTCTGTCGGTCCGACTGATTTGGTCTGAGTGCCTATTTAACTTGAAAATTAAAGTTAAAGGTGCACCACAAAAAAGATGGTGAACTCTGTCAGGCTAGTGCGGGGAAGCGACAGATTCATGATTTTTTACATGGTCAATGCACTTTTAATAAACTGTCAGACTTTGTAAGTAAATTTGCCCCAATGTCTGACTTTCAGGAAGCCTAGTAATATGATGTGGGAAAATAACCAAACCAGTAAGTCTCTTATAAAATGTAACAGTTGTAATCTACAACTGTAGATCTAATATTTTCAGAATCATTGATATACTTTACTTTATTGTCTAGTTATGTAGAATATAGAACCTGTAGCCTATACAGTAATAGGAGTTTCTCTTATTGATATTAAAATCTGGGTTAAGTTAACATTGATTGGTTTGTCATGTGTTTGTGGCGTGTGGGGTCTCCGGGTGGGTTGGGTTGTTTTTAGGGAGCAGAGATTTCTAGCTACTGTCAGCCTGGAGGGGCCATGCCCTCAGTGGAGTCAGCAGGCTAATAACCAACAGTAGTCTCTGACTTGAGGAGTACATATATTTTTTATTATTTTTCAGCAAAGAGAGGCTTTGATGTCTGCCAAGTAGCCCTCCCTCTTCTTCCAGCTGTCATATCTTGGGTTCTGCTCTCTGACATTTTTCTGAAAGTGTGTTCGTGTGGTATGTGAGAGACGACAGGCCGAGCAAATGGTAGAGGGTCTGTGCCCTGTCTTCAGCACAGATTCTGCCTGTTTGTCCTTGTTCTGGTAATCAATTGCAGATTTCTCATGTTATCTATTAACATGTCTACTCTGTGAGGAGAATGTGGCATTATGTTTATCATTTGTATTCTATTAAGTCATAATTACACATTTTTAAGTCTGAGGGTGTTTTCATGTTTGTGAGTCAAAGGCAGTCACCTAAAATCTTTCTGTAAAATTTCATAATATTTATCACTCTTTCTCTCCCCTTTACTACTGTGGAATTTAGAATTGCTGGAATGATTATTACAGTCATCACTATTATCCAGTGTTGCTGTTAAATGTGTCCTTGTGAGAAAATGAGTTGCTAAATATCTCCAGTTAAGTGTCCTATGAATAAAATTCAGTTAATCTATTTATTAGTTTTCTGTTCTTCAAATGTTAATGATAGCTATAAATCCATTTGTAGGGTATGTTGATCGGTTTTCATAGTCTACTGAGTAGTCAGTGTGCCTAGTTATAAAGCTGTGGGGATGCATCACTACTTAAAGGAAACTTGTCAGCAGATATTTACCTAATAAGCCACAACTAGAACATTATCAACTAGATTAAAACCCTCCAGATCATGTCTTTTCCATGGCCCAGCTTAGTGGCATCATGCCAAAAACAACTTTAAGGCGAGATGTAAATAGATTGTCATGTAGCCTAAAGTCATGTAGGCTAAGAGCTCAGCATTTAGATCAAGCTCTCCCAGCCTGAAAAGTCCACCACTGCTTTGCGTGACACCATGGAAAAGACTTCAGAAGAGGCGATTAGTTATGTACCAGGCTGCAGGTGGGCAATTATGTTGTCTGATCTGGAAGCTGCTTGACTACAGTCAATCTGATCCCAGCAGACCCACTCCAATAACATAAATGGATCCCTTCTGATCACTAGAATGGGGTCTCGCCCATTTTCTTAAATGAAGGTCCAGCCATTCCATTCAATACCACAAAAGTGCTGGAAATTGACAAGCATAGTGCTCAGCTATCCTCATGACTTCCCCGTTTATGAGAGTGCTGGAGATTAGAGATGGGCAAATTGATTTTAACTTCGGTTAGAATTCCAGGAAACACTCGTTTCGTCACAAAGCCGAAGTTTACGGTGATTCGTGGGAAAAAAGTTTTTATCCCCCTCCTTTATTACCAAAATGGGCTCGAATACAATGTGTTACATGGGGCAAAGAACTCTGGGAAGGAGAAAGGAACACCCTCGATCAGATGTGCAGACCTGTAAGCCTATCAGCGACCGGCAGGCTTATGTGATGTCACACAGACTACAAAAAGAGGCAGCCATTTTCTAATGGCACTTCTCGGCACTTCACACTGCATGTGTTGCTTGTAGCGTCCAACTGCTACTGTACTGTGCTGTTGTGATTTTTGCTCCAAGGGTGTCCATTTTGGAGGATCTGTATACCCCAAATAGCAGTTCTTTTTTGTTGCTGAAGTGAAATCAGCGTGAAATCCACATACTTTCTTGAGTGATTTCTGCTTCAATCCCACGGTGTCAGTTCTTGTGAGTCTGTATACCACAAATAGCAGTTCTTTTTTGTTGCTGAAGTGAATAGGAAGAAATCAGTGTAAATCCATATACTTTCTGTACTGCTCCAATCCCAGGGTGTCCGTTTTGGGGGATCTGTATATCTCAAATTCCAATACTTTTTGTTTCTAAAGTTCAGAGCAAGATTCACATGTCAAATCCATGTAGCTTATAGAGTGATTTTCACTCCAATTAGAGGGTGTCTGTTTTTGAGGTATCTGTATAACGCATATTCCTATACTTTTTTGTTGCTAAATTTGAGAGCAACAAATAAGTGTCAAATCCACATAGGTGATTAACCACTACGTCAGACAGAAAGGTGGCAGGTGGAGCAGGCAGAGGTCGCAGTGCAGTAAGAGGACATTGCAGCAGGGGTGACACTGTAAGGCCAGAACTGCCGTTGTCTTCTAGTGGCAGTGTGTTGATCAACAGCCCAAAGGTTGTTGATTGGTTGACTAGGTCACCCAATTCCTCAAATATAACATCTGACAACCCCAGCCAAGAGTCAGTGGGTTCGTCAGATACAACAATTAGTTGGCATGGCCCAGGAGCAGGTCAGCGTCCCTCACCTGTCCTCAACCAGCCTCTGTCCTCTTTATTTCCCTCAGCCAGAGAACTACTAGGTGGTCTGGGCTCAGCGCCACTATTAAGCAAGGACGAAGTGTTTGCTGAATGCTTCGTGCAGTAGGCAGGCAGGCAGTGCATACTGACATTGTTGAGGAGAGTAGCAGTGACAGGGAAACACAAATTGACAATGATGTAGCCGATCGCACTTTGGTGCCGGGTGTAACAAAGGATTCATCATCTTCGGGTGAAGAGAGTGTCAGCTTACGCGCCAGGCAGTGGAGCAGGCAGCAAGTTGCTACTGTGGCTGTGAGTCAGCAGGGTGGCAGCAGTTTGAGATCAGGAGCCAAACGGCCACTTTGGAGGTCCAAGTAAGCAGTGATACAGGGGCTCAGCAAAGCAGCGGCATTAGTAGTCGCTCAGTGCAGAGGGTTGAAAAAGCATGTGTGCCAGTAGGTTCTCCTGCCGCTGTTGCTGTTTTATGTTCCATGATTCTCCCAGGCCATTAGATGATGACGCTGCATGTGTTGATGCAGCGTGGATGCAGATGTGGAGGTCCATCCTGCCGCCACAGCAACAGCGGCAGCAGAACCTATTGGCACACATGCTATTTCAACCAGTCAAGGCTCCAGCACCTTGTCTTTGACATCATCTCCCAGTCTAGATGCTCCAGCTCCACGCTACGCATGGCACCAGCAGTTGTTGAAAGAAGCGACTACAAAGAGACAATTGTATGCGTCCAGCCATCTTAAGGTGCAGAAGCTGACCGTGCTTTTGTCCAAGTTGTTGGTACTGCAGTCACTCCTTTTCCAAGTTGTGGACTCTGCACCCTTCAGAGAACTAATGTCTTGTGCCGAACCAAGGTGGAGAGTTCTAAGCCGCATTTTTTCCCCAAAAAGGCAGTGCCAGCCCTTCACCAATATGCTGCTGCTACCTCCATACTATATCATTGTGCCACTCTGTGGGCTCCTGCTACTGCTGACGCCACCTCCACACTATATCATTGTGTCACTCTGGGGCCTACCAGATTGCTACCATCTCCACACTATATCATTGTGCCACTCTGTGGGCTCCTGCTGACACCACCTCCTCACTATATCATTGTGCCACTCTGTGGGCTCCTGCTGACGCCATCTCCACACTATATAATTGTGCCACGCTGTGGGCTCCTGCTGCTGCTGCTGCTGACGCCACCTCCACACTATATCATTGTGCCACTCTGTGGGCTCCTGCTGCTGCTGCTGCTGCTGACGCCACCTCCACACTATATCATTATGCCACTCTGTGGGCTCCTGCTGCTGCTGACGCCACCTCCACACTATATCATTATGCCACTCTGTGGTCTTCTGCTGCTGCTTCTGCTTCTACCACCTCCACACTCTTATCATTGTCAGGCCTACCATGTTGCCGCCACCTCCACACCTCTGACCTCATGCTGCTGCAGCTGGTGCCACCTTCTTTTTTGGCAAAGACTTGATATTTTCAGGAAAACTGTAATGTATTATGAATGTGGTGTTTCTAATCTTCAAATTTAAATGGAAAATTTCAACTTCAAATTAATTTCAAACTTCGTCATTGTGCCACAATGTGGCATCCTCTACTGTGTGCTATGTTGGCTCCTGCTGCTGCTGCTGCTGCCACCTCCACGCTCTATCATTGTGCCACTCTGTGGCCTACCATGTTGCCGCCACCTCCACACCTCTGACCTCATACTGCTGCTGCTCCTAGTGCCCCTTTTGCAGTTCTTTTGTGGCAAAGACCTGATATTTTCAGGTAAGCAGCAATGTATTATTAATGTGGCATCTCTAATCTTTAAATTCAAATTTAAATGGAAAACTTTGAAATTGTGCCACAATGTGGCCTCCTCTGCTGTGGGCTATGTGGGCTCCTGCTGCTGCTTCTGCCGCCACCTCCACACTCTATCATTGGGCCACTCTGTGGCTTTCCATGTTGCTGCCACCTGTGGGCTCCTGCTGCTGCTTCTGCTGCCGCCACCTCCACACTGTTATCATTATGCCACTTTGTGGCCTGCTGGTTCAGCTGCTGTTGCCTCCACCTCCATGCTCTGTCATTGTGCCAATCTGTGGCCTACTCATGCTGCTGCCAACTGACCGCTGTCTCCCTGGAACACCCTGTGATTTCCATAATGCTGTTTTCACCCTCCATTGCTCTATGGCATTGCCACTAAGTTTACTTTTCCCCTTAATTTCATCTGTAAGAAGGAATGAAAAGCCTAAGGATTGATAGCCAACAGCAGGAGTGGATACAGAACAGAGAGGACATGCAAATATCCCATTTACTGGTCATCCATGTTTTGGATCCATTCCTGTTTTTGGCTTTAGCAATTCTGATGATGGATTATTGACCGATTGAAAGCGGAGACTGATGGATGAAATGAAGGGCAAAATGATCAGTGACGTCAATGCAGAATTACTGCCGACACCCTCTGCACTCTTTTGTGGGGTTGCTACATGTATCCACGTTTAACAGAACAGGTCCTGTTGTAATCTATGGAATCATCTGATGTCAGTGTAAAAAGAGTGCAATCTTTGATGTTATAGTGGGATCTTGGCCCTCAGCTCAGACCTTTCGAGCTGGAACAGACATTAGCTTGTCAGGCTGCGTTCCCAATTCACTTATTTGGTGAAGTTGTCCCCTGTAAGTGCACATGGAATTGGAGAGAAGTGATTCCAAGAGCGGCGGCTGTCATTTGCGTGTCATACTAAATCACAGCATAGTTTGAAGACCAAACCACGCTCCCTATGCATATTTGAGCATGGCACAACGTTCTACAACACCCTACAGGCTCTCTGCAGTCAGGAAATACCTGTTTTTTAACATGATTCGTCATGATTCGATTTAAAAAAATTCGGCAAATCTTGACAAACAATGGGGCAGATTTATCAAGTGTCTGAAAGTCAGAATATTTCTAGTTGCCCATGGCAACCAATCACAGCTCCCCTTTAGAATATTCATGAGCACTGGTAACATGAAAGCTGAGATGTGATTGGTTGCCATAGGCATCTAGAAATATTCTGACTTTCAGACATTTGATAAATCTGCCCCAATATGCCTGTAAATTTCCTATGCTCCCCTATTAAGGGGTGACAGGAAGCGTTTTCAACCTGCTGCTTTATTCAACTAGCGAGAATAGCTGGTTCTGATGATCGATGGTGTCTGTTTTTATAATCGGTGAGGGTCCCACAGTGGATAGGGGGTGATAAAAAAGCTATGTGGTTCAACCCCTTTAAATGTGAAGATCTGAGATGAAGAGTATAGGAAAGTAAGAGGAAACCTTATCAGGATCAGGTTGGACATATATTAAGAGTTACTCAGCTTTCCACACATAAGATGGTTCTTTTTTAGTTTGAGCTTTTTTAGATGAAAATACAGTGTTAAAGATTGAACTAAAGTTTGAAATTATCTGGAAACAGAATCATATTATTTACGTGATCATTTGTGTAAATATGGAACTAACTGGAGTCTGGTTAAAAATAAGAAGAAATACATTTTTCTATTGTTTTCCCTTCTTATCCACTCAATATCCTTTTATAACCTCATACAAATAGAGGGGAGTACACATTCAATGCTTTTGTGATATGCATCATCAATTCTCTCATCTCTCATTAATGTTGTATTTGGTACACCTGAGGCCCCACATAATGTAAATGAGTGGAGTAGGGTTTCTCACATGTACCTCATCCATGGAGTTATATTCGCAAGAGACCAAAATGTCATTTTCTGATGGTAAATTACATAAATCGGATAAACGGCAATCAAACATGTACAGTCTCTGAGGAGCTGCTTCCCTCATTTACATGCTACATTCTCTGGTGGAATAATTACAGCAAATGTTATTTTATGAAATTTAAATAGAAAATGAGATTTAGGTGTTGTGTTTTAATATTTATATAGCAATGGGAAAGATCATTAGTCATGCAGAGTGGAATACATTTTCCATTGTTCTGTCTCTTACAGGTACAAGGAAATGCTAGATCTAGTGATATCACAGAGCCTGTCTGTGACCAGTGGGTGCTCTGACAACGTGAAATTCAACACTTCTCACAGTCACTCCATATCTCCTGATGACATAACAGGTAAGTGTCTGCCAAACTTGCTGGTATCAAAGGGGCTATTGCGAGAGAAGGCACGTCTGTGCAGAGTGATGTGACATGACTTTGATACCGGAGTTTGATATTGGACTTCAGAGATCAGAGTCAAAGCATCTCTTTTAGATACACTGCATATACTTCCTGCTTAGCTTTCAAACGTCACTATATGTTGCATTTTTATGACAGGATGTTACCCATTGATATTGTCGTGTTGGGTATTTATAATAGGAAAATACTCAACATAAACTTGCTATAAGACATCATATCAGTTTCATGTGTAACTAGATTATAAAGTTTTTTGAAGCAGTACTTTATTACTTTGATTTTTGGGTTCTGATTTTTGGAAACCCATGATTCCCATTAGCATGGAATATTACTGCGATGAATACACAATTTTGATCACATGGAATGTATCCACAGCTTCTCTCATATTAGGCCAATGCGCCATCCACCCATCAATTCAACAGAAATTGTGAAGTGCGTCCTGAATAAACAACATTGGAGCTCATTTTCAAAGGGTCCGTGGACGGCACAAACGTTGGATATTCTGTCGATTACCGTTTTGTGCCGCATTTAAAAGGGGATTGTGGCGCATGCTATTGGATTTTAGCACAAACGTGCTGGCTTTTCTGTGACACAAATCGGAGGGGGGCGTGAAGTTGGACGATCTGATAGATCTTAGTGAATCGCGCTGGAGTGCAAGATCGTCGGCACTGCATGGCAGGGATCGCGCAAGGGATGGGTAAGTAAATGTGCCCCATTTAGCATATACTTTATTTGTCTAAAGTATATGCTAAATTGCTAAAAGTTTTGTGTCATAAACTGGGGTTTGGGATACCAGGAGACTTCAGAATAGTAAAATATCACCTTCTGTCCTACAATTTTTTGGGTTTTCAAACATTTGACCGCCAAACATTCTTCTTTATATAATTTATCTTAGGCTACATTCACACACTTATGGAGGACGTATGTACAGCCTAACTGTCAGTAGAAATGTAGGACCTTTTGGCCTGTAAAATCTGTTTAGCAAGTTGCTCAACCATATCTCCTTTTTGCCTTTATTCGGAGATACACTAATGTGAAGGTACAATTGGGAAGTAGAATGTCTGTGCAATCTCTTTTTAAATTTCTTTCTATTAAAGGATGGAGACGTGCATGGAGCTTTTGCTACTTTTCTTGATTTTGAAGTAATTTTTGTGTGTTAGCAAATGTAAACGCAGCGTTAGAAGTATCTGTAACCACACCCTCAAATTAATTGATCGTTCTAGACCAAACTGGCAGCAGTTTTCCAACTTGTCTGAAAAAAGGGTCTTTTCAAAATTACATTTCTGTACTGCAAAATGCCATTCTGTGAGACAAAACTCGTATTGTGTACAACAAAAACTATTTCTGTGATACAAAATACCATTTTGTGTAAAAGAATTCTACTTCTGTACTACAAAATACTATTCTGTGCAACAGAATTCTACTTCTGTACTACAAAATGCCATTCTGTGAGACAGAATTCTACTTCTGCACTACAAAATACTATTCTGTGCAACAGAATTCTACTTCTGTACTACAAAGTACTATTATGTGCGACAGAATTCTACTTCTGTGCTACAAAATGCCATTCTGTGCAACAGTATTCTACTTCTGCACTACAAAATGCCATTCTGTGCAACAGAATTCTACTTCTGTACTACAAAATGGCATTCTGTGCGACAGAATTCTACTTCTGTGCTATAAAATACTATTCTGTGCGACAAATTTCTACTTCTGTACTACAAAATGGAATTCTATGCGACACAATTCTACTTCTGTACTACGAAAAACTGTTCTGTGTGACAGAATTCTATTTCTGTACTACAAAATACTATTTCTGTGTGACAGAATTCTATTTCTGTGCTACAAAATACTATTCTGTGCGACAGAATTCTATTTCTACACTACAAAATACTATTCTGTGCGACAGAATTCTACTTCTGTGCTACAAAATACCATTCTGTGCGACAGAATTCTAATTCTGTGAGATATATCTGTCAGTCAAACAGACCAGCCAACCAATCAAATGCTTCCTTTATTCCCAGGTCCTGGAGATAGCAGTGCAGCCCCAGCTCTGCTCTTAGGCTGGAGGTTGTGAGGTCTCTCTGCTCTGCACTGGTTGTGGTGTATAGATAGGGCAGAGCAGGGCTAGGACTGTATTGTGCTGATCCCCTGCACATTGTACTGTATACACAGGAAAGTGTCTGTTCTGAGAAGTTACAGTAGATTTTATTTCCTTGTGGTGTAAAGGACCTTTGATGACGTCATCGCCATGTGACTTGTGTGGGAGGAGCAACTCTAGCTTTACACAGGAACCATGGAGATCCCTGGTAGAAGCTGCAGCCCTGAGGGATAGAGGAGCAATGGAGGGAGAGGAGGAGAAGGTGGGGAGCAGGGAGAGGAGGAGAAGGTGGGGAGCAGGGAGAGGAGGAGGGGCAGGGTGACATGGGTGTAATGTGGGGGTGCAGGGAGACATGGATGTAATGTGGGTGTGCAGGGTGACATGGGTGTAATGTGGGGGTGCAGGGTGACATGGGTGTAATGTGGGGTGCAGGGTGACATGGGTGTAATGTGGGGGGCAGGGTGAGATGGGTTTAATGTGGGGGGCGGGGGTGACATGCGGTGTTATGGTGGGGGGGCAAGGGTGGTGGAATGGATGTAATGTGGGGGTGCAGGGTGACATGGGTGTAATGTGGGGCGGGGTGACAAAGGTGTTATGTGGGGGTGCAGGGTTACATGGCTGTTATGTTGGGGTGCACGGTGACATGGGTGTAATGTGGGGTGCAGGGTGACATGGATGTAATGTGGGGTGCAGGGTGACATGGGTGTAATGTGGGGTGCAGGGTGACATGGGTGTAATGTGGGGTGCAGGGTGACATGGATGTAATGTGGGATGCAGGGTGACATGGGTGTAATGTGGGGATGCAGGGTGACATGGGTGTAATGTAGGGATGCAGGGTGACATGGGTGTAATGTGGGGGTGCAGGGTGACATGGGTGTAATGTGGGGGTGCAGGGTGACATGGGTGTAATGTGGGGGTGTAGATCAGTGTTTACATTGAGGATCAGGATTTCTCCATCAGAAATAGCACGTCCTGGTGGATGGAGAGACCTGGTCCTTTAGCCCACAAGGTTTTGGGTAGTAAGAGATCTCCTTAAAGGGGTTTTCCCATGAAATAAAGTTCTCACATTTCAATTTTTACACAATAAAGATCATGTTTAACCCCTTACTGTACACTGTTACTCAGTGTTATTGGTCTTTTAGCTCCTATCACTCAGTGATGTTCGGTGTAAGATTTCAGAGTGTGAGCGGGGACTCTCTGAGCAGACACTTCATGATTCCTCTGTGCTGTGAGTTCCTGTGAGCTGACAATGTGCTTAGATTATGAAGGGTACAGGGTTTATCTACACTTTCATTTACCTTCTGAACATTCTACTAATATCTGACACATAGAGAGAGATGAGACAGATCAGATATGATGAGATACATGAGATGCCCATTACACAAAATGGGGAAGATTTATCAAGCTGTCTAAAAGTCAGAATATTCCTAGTTGCGCATGGCAACCAATTACAGCTCAGCTTTAATTTCACCAGTGCTCATGAATATTTTAAAGTGGAGCTGTGATAGGAATTTTCTGACTTTTAGACAGCTCGATAAATCTGCCCCAATGACACTCTCAGCTCTGCTACATGCCTCCCCTCTCCTGGATAAAGCTCTTATTAGGTAGATCCATTATGGTAAGTTTCCTTTAACGAATCTCAGCTTGCATACGGCCGCCATAAAAGTGCGGAGTGCACGGACACGCATGTATCACCGTACTGTGCCCCCCCCCCAGAAAGAAGATAGAACGTGCTCCAATAGAAACATACACAGACCCCAAAAATAGTCCAAAATCCTGTATTTATATATATTTTTAATACTTGGTATCACATTAGCAGATTACAAAGAACACGACCCAGACTAGTAATAATGAGACCATCCTGATACTATATACAGGTCACCGCACACATCACCGACTGTAGGTGGCGCCTCTCTCATCATAGTGACCTATCCCTCTCTCTCCATGATTACTGTCTCCGAGTGACTTATCTCTAAATGGATCCTCTCACTCCTAGTTGTCAGTGTGGATCCTCTCACTCCTAGTTGTCAGTGTGGATCCTCTCACTCCTAGTTGTCAGTGTGGATCCTCTTCTCCTAGTTGTCAGTGTGGATCCTCTCACTCCTAGTTGTGACAACTAGGAGTGAGGGGATCCACACCGACAACTAGGAGGGAGAGGATCCACACCGACAACTAGGAGGGAGAGGATCCACACCGACAACTAGGGGTGAGAGGATCCACACTGACAACTAGGGGTGAGAGGATCCAGTGTGGATCCTCTCACCCCCAGTTGTCAGTGTGGATCCTCTCACTCCTAGTTGTCAGCGTGGATCCTCTCACTTCTAGTTGACCATTGTCAGTAAAAGGGTTAGGCTACATGCACACGATGTATACCCGCTGTACCCTAGTACTGTATTACGGGGGCATACATCGGGAAGGAGCGGGGGATGAGCGCTGCCCCATAGCCCCTCTCCATAGGAATACACAGCGCACAGCACTGTATTCCGGAGAACGATAGGACCTGTCCTTTCTTTCTACGGACTATGGAACGGTACAGTGCCGCACATACTGCTCCCATACGGCGCTGTGAGGTGATTGAAATGTATGGGGAACGTATATATGTGCCGTATATACATCGGCTGTATATACGTCCTCCATACCTTCAAGTGAATGTAGCCTTAAACCGTTCCTAGGAAGGCTATAACAAATGTGCATTTCCTTTCCCCCCCTAGAGATTACATTGTTTATATTACAAGGATTGTGATTGGTCAGAATTGAATTTGAATTGTACCAGGGACTTGTCTATGCTCACATGTTTGGTGGGGGTATATGCTTGGGCAAACTTGGCACTAAAATGATCTGGGCCTGACCTTAAATAAACATCATCTCTGGGTGGGCGCTGTGTGTTGTCGGTGTAGTGCAAAAACTTATGGATGGCTTTAAAGCACATCCTGCTCATCGCCATGTGGAGCATCAGGGTGTGGTCCAGAATGTCTGTGCTCCAGTAGTACCTGATTGAAGGTTTCTTTACAAGCCCCATAAGAAGTATTATGCCCCAATACTTCTCCATCTCTGCTGCAGTGACGGGTCAACCTGTAGGGTTGTGCATAAAATGAAGTGGGGTTTTGGGCATATGTTGTGCGTAGAGATTGGTCTGGACTATAATTAAATTCAACTGCTCCTCATAAAAAAATTTTTTAAAAAGTCCACAGCTCTGAGCCCTGCAGTGTCAAATATAATTCCAGGTTGGCCCAAAAAATTGAGGACCTGAGGAGTATAATTATCTGTGGCTACCCTTGTGGGGTCAGTGGAAGCCCCAGGCACAGGAACCCTACAGCGCCTTCTCTGGGTCCTTCCAGGTCACTGGAAGATAAGCAGGAGGATGATAATCGGTAAAAGGGGACATCATCCCCACTAGCTGACTTGGTGTCAGAGGCCGGCATGTTGTATGTCTCCAACACGATGCGCGTCTTCTGAGACACTGCATAAATAAAATAAATAAAAATGTGCACCAGAAAAAAACTAGAGAACGTACACAGACAGGCTGCACAGATGGCACACACAAAAAATAGATAAGTGCACCCTACTACAGGTACACACTGAAAAGTGCGTCCAGTGCAGAACCACGCTAACACAGCGCAATGAAAAGTGCGTTTGGGTTCAGAAAGGACAGACAGGAGATGGGAAAAATGGAGGACAAGTGTGATCACACATGGTGATCACACGGAAACCAAAGGATGCAGGAGGGAACAGATAGGGATAAGATAGGAGAAATGTATTTTGGTGCACACAGTAATTTTTTCAATCATCCTCTCTTTAAGCGAGGTGGATTTTAGCACTCACTACCTCTTTCCCAATGTTTTTTAAATTAGTTTTATTCTATTTATTCATTTTTGTAGCTTCATTTATTTTTTATTAATATAAAAAAGAAACAAATACATATGCAAGCATCTGTTAACTCCAGAGTAATGCATGTTGTGATGGAAATTGCTAAGGCTGTGTATTTGCTAAGGGCGCTGTCAGATTATAGTGTTATAGTGATTCCATGTTGAAATAGCATAAAAATGCACGGGGACAGGCAATGTTGGATCACAATTCCCTTGGTATGCCAACGCATGTGATTGGCAACCAGAACCTGGTATCTTGCATTGTCTAAATATATATAAATACATAAGCATATGAAAACAGAACTAAGCTCAGTGTTGTTTGTTGAGAGCAGAATTGTTAGCTAAAGGGAATTACTAGCACTTACTATAAATCCAGCAACTCACACATGGCATTCGCTTCTTCCTACCAGAACTTGGCTCTAAAGATTTTGATACTCAAAACAGTTAGATTCCTCATTTCATCATCATCACCATCATCTCTTCCACCTTCTTATGACCATAATGTTGTGCCCCTAAATTAGCCTTTAGCCACAGTGCTGCCTCCAGTAGTCTCAATGTTTCTCCCAAGAAACCCAGCAATAGTAAGAGAGATAGCTCTCAACTGTCCGTCTTACATCTCAACTGTCGCGCAGCCATAAGAATTGTACTCCATAGTAGCTAGTATTATTCCATTCATCACAGAAGTTGGTGCACTTTGTGAGTACCTACAAGGGGGGGGAATAAGAATAGTAGAGTCCAACTATTGGGGAGACTTAGTAAGGTGGGCGGATAATTTGGTATAGTTGTGTGGTATTCATGCAGGTAACTTACAGACAGGGGTACAATCGATACAGTCATACAAGGTAATCAGACCTGATCGAGGCTACTACAGAAAGGTAAGTAGAGATACCAAGTTAGACCGATCCTCTACAGAACTAGGAGGAGGTTGAATTTATGGTTCAACAGTCCTGTTTTGAAGGTTGCAGACAAGGCTGCATCATTCCAGGAGAGCTCAGAAGCCAGGGTGCGGAACTTGACAGCATATTCGCCCACATATGAGTCTCCTCGGCGCAGGTTCAGCAGCGCTGTTTCAGCAGAGGAGGCTCGTGCAAGTTCCACAAACATGAAGCAGAATTCAACCAGAAAGGTAGTATCGGTAGCTGGGACTGGTTTGTTTCTGTCCCACAGAGGGGTGGCCCAGGCCAGGGCTTTTCCTAAAAGGAGGATAAATGCCACCTTGGAGCGTTCAGTGACAAACTGAGATGGCATCAGTTCTACATGCAGCGAGCACTGTGTAAGGAAGCCCCTGCACAGTTTTGGGTCTCCATTAGAGATGAGCGAACATACTCGTCCGAGCTTGATGCTCGTTCGAGCATTAGCGTACTCGAAACTGCTCGTTGCTCGGACGAATACTTCGCCCGCTCGAGAAAATGGCAGCTCCCGCCGTTTTGCTTTTTGGCGGCCAGAAACAGAGCCAATCACAAGCCAGGAGACTCTGCACTCCACCCAGCATGATGTGGTACCCTTACACGTCGATAGCAGTGGTTGGCTGGCCAGATCAGGTGACCCTGGGACTGTGGTGTGCAACCTTTGCCAAACCAGGATCAGCAGGGGTTCCATCACTACTAGCTTAACTACCACCAGTATGTGCAGGCATATGAATGCTAAACACCCCACTCAGTGGCACCAAGCCCGTTCACCTCCGGCCGTGCACACCACTGCTGCTTCCCCTGTGTCAGCTGATAGTCAGCCCCCTGCCCAGGACCCTGGCCCAAAAACCCCATCGTCGCCTCCACGATCCTCCACAGCATCCACCAGCGTTCAGCTCTCCATACCCCAGACGCTGGTGCGGAAAAGAAAATATATTGCAACCCACTCGCACGCCCAAGTTCTCAATGTTCACATCTCCAGATTGCTTAGACTGGAGATGCTGCCCTATAGGCTGGTAGAGACCGAGGCCTTTCGCAACCTCATGGCGGCGGCCGCCCCTCGAGGGGCTTGGATTGGCGAAAGCTCGCCTGGAAGCGGAGCGCCAGCTCCATCCCAAGATCCAACTAACATAGTTTTAACTGCAGCACCTTTAATCTACTACTAGTTCACTGCCTCCATAATAATAATAATAATAATAATCTTTATTTATATAGCACCATCATATTCCGTAGCGCTTTACAAATCATAGGAAACAAATACAAATGTAATGTAACATTCACTGCCTCCATACATGGTCCCCTTATCAAACGAGCTGTGTCAGGTAGAATTTTGGGTTGTTTTTATGGCTTCCATGTTAACTTTGTCGCCACCCTGCTGTGTAATCCACAACTCGAATAACGAGTACCCGAGCATTTTAGTGCTCGCTCATCTCTAGTCTCCATATTTATCAGGCATACAAAGTCTGAGCCTTGGTTCTGGTGCCGGTGGACAAGCCAGAATGACTGGAGAATTTGCAGGAACTCCCGCAGGAGTAGTCTCAGGAGCCTGATGCTGGGAGTCAAGCAACTGTTGAAGGGTGGCAGCAACTTGGCCTAGTAGTTCTTCTCGAGAAGCAATCCATTAGGACTGTTGGGCAACAACACTGGAAAAATCATCCAGTATCTGACATGGCTCCTTGTCAGGGTCCTTGGCCGGATCTTGCTGTCAGGGTTCTGGGTCTGTGGACCCTCTGGACCACTGCGGGAGATGGTACTAGCTGACACCTGGGAGTCTAAGTGGCACCTGGTTTTCACCAGAGCTAGCCGCAAAGCGGGATGGTCTTGCTGCAGGTTGTTCCACAGGTGCAGGACACAGTCCAATTCCGAGGTGACAGTGGGAGAACAGCACTGGCTGGAACACAGGAGCAGGCACACGGAACAGGAACAGACTGGAACACAGAACAGGAACACAGGAACAGGATCACGGGAACACAACAATTTAGTCTTTGGGACAGCTCAAAAATGTGGCACAAAGCCCTATAGCAAATGTGTCCCAGTATGTTGTATGCCTCCAACAAGCTATACGTCTTCTGAGACATTGTACACAGAAAAATAAGATAATGTGCAGCAGAAGTAGACAATAACACCAGAAAAATTAGATAATGTGCACCAAACTACACGGATAAACCAAGCCAACACACAGAAAAAATTAGATTATGTGCACCAAACTACACGGAAAAGCTGCATAGTTGGTACACAGCAAAATTAGGTTAGAGCACCTAAGTACACCTACGTGCGCTCTGGAAAAAAAAAGGCACTGCATATCCACCTAGCTTGCCCTAAGACGCCCTAACTACCGTTAAAGATACTGTGCAGCACTATTCACATGGCACACTGAATGTTTCTTGTAAACCCACATGTGAATACTTGAAAAGAAGAAAACGGAAGAAAACTCACGCAGTCTCCTTGGTCTTTATAAAATCAACTTTTCTTTATTCAGCATACAGCATAGATGTAGACCAAAAAGCCTAAGGGTGATGGCACACGTGCCGTTCGGTCTGCATTTCCAAACTCAAATGCGGACCCACTGAGGTAAATTTACGCAAAACACCGGCGTCCCGTTCCCGCTCGCAGTCATTTCCATAGAAACACTGATGCGTTCGGGCCGCGGGCCGCCCCAGTGGGTGCGTCTGACATCACCCTAAGGCTGGTGCCATACGTGCCGTTTTGTCTGCGTTTGCAGACGCAAACAACATTGTCACGGCCCGATCGCATCAGCGTTTCTATGGTAAGCCTGTGATCGGGAACGAGCGGACGGTGTTTTGCATTAAATTAACTCGTTCCCGATCGCAGAAAAAGGGGCACGTATGGCACCAGTCTTAGTCTTGATCTAACCTGACCTATACTCCACAGACTTTTAAATGGATTTTCTAATTGGTTACACATGTTTTAGTAGGTGGAGAAAGACATACAACTAAAAAACATTAACTCTTTAAAAACCACGACTACTTGCAATGCACAATTATGAGCTGTCATTTACAACTTTAGAATCTGTAAACTATACACTGGTATTAACAAATAGATGTTATTATACATATATAATAGTGGAAGCATATTTTGAGAGAGCGATGGAGAACAAGAAGAGGATATACTTTACAGAAATAGGATTAGTTTATAGTGAGAATTGTGTTAACAATTATGTGTTAACAATTATGTGTTAACAATTGTGTTAATACCATCCAAGTATAAATTGTAGGTTACAAGGAATGGAGCTTTTCCTATATTTTTTAAATATGTTACAATCTCAGTAAATAGTGATTAGATTATGGCGCAAATTCAGACCTCTTGCCTCTAGGACAAAAATCCAATAGGATTCCCTGTTTAACAGTTTTCTATGGTGATCTCCTCCTCGAGTTGGTCTACTGACTTTTTCTATACCTATACATTTAAGATCTGTAACTGATCCCTCGTGTACATCCCTAAAATCGCATGTCAATGATGAAACATTAATGGCAGTGTTTGTAACATCTGAAATGTGTCTTCTTATGCAGGTTTTTACCGTTTTAAATTTTGATATTAAAAGTATTTTGTGTTGTATGTTGTGAAGTAAATGAATTGTTCTTACATATGCATTCGCATGCTTTGCATTTCCTGTGACCGCATTTATAACAGCCTGGATGATCTAACCATGTGCTTTTTTCTGAGACAGGTATGTCACTTGAAAAAAGGCTAGGTGATAAAATGGTCCCCAAAGTGGATACTATGTTATTTAAATCTTTATATTGGTACAGTATGGGTAGATATTTACGAACAATTCTTTTTATTTCCTCAAATTGTCTACTGTATTGGGTGACAAAAGTGACAGATTCAGAATTGACTTTGTTGGTTGTAGTATTTTTATTTTTTTTCTTAGGGACCAATAACGAAGATCTTGGTTTATTATATGCTCTCTGGTAAGCAGATTTAATTAGATTAGTATTATGCCCTCACTGTTGTAACCTATCACTAACCTCCTGTGCTTCTTGTATGAAGATTTCTTCTAATTCTGACAAGTTCCCCATAGGAGATGTTCCTCATAACATGTTTCGGATGACAGGAGGAAGAGTGTAGAATAGAATTCCCTGCTGTAGCTTTCCTGTAGGGGGATACTACTATTCTATTACCATTAATGTGAATTTTCACATCCAAGGGCCACCAAAAACATTAATAAATCTGAGACCATATCATGATCTGTGACATAATTTTTTTTAAATCCTGTTCAGTGTCACTCCATATCCAGATAAGATCATCAATAAATCTACCTACCCACCTGATATCTGACTTGAATGGGTTGGCCCCCCTCACTTGCAAATAGTATTCTCCATCAAACATAAAAAAGTTATTTTCTAGAAGGAATTTAGTGGCCATAACAATTAACTCCTTCAATGCAGAGCTGTACCGGTCAAGATGTCTCTCTAGAATGTCTATTCCCAGTGAATGGGGGATGGAGGGGTACAGAGCCACATGTGAATACTGCCTAGACATCGGTTAGAAAACATAAAACCTTGTTTCCCAGCATCATCAGTGAAAGTAGACACAAGACATTCCTGGTGCTGCCATCCTGCCATGCTGCTGCCCTGCCCCCCCCCCCCACCACCACACATTTCTCATCTGAACTGCCAAATCAGATGTGCAGTGTTCTATACATTAGGCCTATTTACTATGGCTTATTTATTAAGGGTCGCGGATCTAACTTTTGCTTTATTGTCGAACAATGCACTTTCGGAGTACTCCGTGGACCAGGTAAGTAAATGTGCCCCATTATGCTGAACAATATGCAGCTTAATTGGGTTTATTTACTAAAGGTCCGCGGACCGCATTTTCGTCGTGTTACCTGACAATTTCCGATTTGTGCTGCATTTAACAGGGTTTTTTGGCGCATGTGACCGGATTTTGTCGCAATCGGGTTGACTTTCATGTAACGCTAATCGGGGGGGCTTGGCCATCGAACAACCCAACGGATTTGGACTACGCGTGGGATTTAAAATTCAAATTGTGTTGCACTCACAAGCACCGGGAAGAAGAAGGTGAACTCTGGCGGACTTCAGCGGGAAAGCGACGGATGCAGGAAATTGGGCGCATGAGCTACGTGAATCGCGCCGGACTTCATCTTAGTTGGACCGTCCGGATCGGGGATCGCGGCAGGACTGGGTAAGTAAATTTGCCCCAATATGTATATAACAATGCACCTCAATTTTCTAGTGGGGAAGGCTGGGTTTTTAGGCCTCTTGACACTGCTGGCCCCGAAGCTGCTATAGCTTCTGCCCCTGTAGACTAAATGCACAGTTAATGATGTTTTTCTTACTGTGAAAACAATTCAGACTAGGACATGCTTTACTTTTTTACAGAATCGACATACACTGTCTTAAAATCTGCCCATCTGCATTGATCTATTAAAAGACATAGCATTCAGTGCAACCGTGTGTCTATTATAAAAACAGATGCCACTTGCCTATTTTTTCACTGTCACTTCTAAAAGCCCCATAATGTCCTGTCTTGGAGGATGTACTTTGTTCTGTATTCTGCATGTAGCCACAAGTGGCACTGGCATTGTGTTTATATATGCAACCGGGCTCGTTGCAATGCGTTTCTAAATGCAATGCAAGTGCTGCGTGTGAATGAACCCTCAAGTTTAGACAGAGGAGATAAACATATATTTTATTATTTTTTTTCTTTAAGGCAACAGCAAAGAATCCCAACTGCTTTCACCTGAACCAAATTATCCAAGGTAAGTGAAGTGGAGGAAGTTGTATGGAATAGAGTTGGACTTTTCTATTGTTATTTCCTAGTTCCTAGTTATCTGGACCAAAATTTTATTGTACCACCCTACATGGGCTCTGTCTGGGCCTGCGACAAAGAAACAAATACTTACTTTGTGGAACCACTGTGCTGGTAACAGGGGCACTTACAGATTAACCCATTAATGACCGCCCTATCGGCTTTTTACGGTGGTCATTAAGGGTACCTCTTCTGACGGGACGCCTTTCTACGGTGGCGCGTCTGAAGAAGATTTCGGGACATCGGGTTAGTTTGGTGCCGGTGTCGGGCTGTGATCTCACAGCCCAGACCCGGCACTGACACTCAGGATCGGAAAAACTCTGATCCCGGGTGTTTAACCCCTTACACGCGGCGGTCAAGCATGACCTTGGCGTGTAAGTTTTGGACCGCCCCGGTGTGCTTACTGGGGGATCCGATCCCTCCTGCTGCAGCCCCGGGTTCTGGCGAGTGACACAATGCTGCCAGCTTCTGTCCCCGCCGGGTTCCGCCTCCTGGCAGGACTCAGCTGTAAGTAACTGAGCATGCTCAGCATTCTCAGTTACTTACACTATACACTGCAATACAAGTGCATTGCAGTGTAAAGGCTTGAACAAGCGATCAGATGAACACTTGTTCAAGCCAAAAGGTGGAAAATGTAGAAAAGTAAAAAAAAAAAAAAAAAAAAATTAAGTAATTTTATAATTATAATTAATTAAATAATTGAAATAAAAGTCCCATAATCTCCCCAGTTACACATAAAATGCAAATAAAGTATTTAAAACACAACAAATGTACATATTTGGTATCACCGCGTCCGTAATTAGTCTGTACAATAAATCTAAATCTATATTGAACCCGCTCGGTGAACGACGTTAAAAAAACACAAAAAACTTCCCGTAATATACAATATTTCATCAAATACCATCACAAAAAATGTTCTAAAAAGTGATCAAAAAAAGTTACATTCTCTAATATGATACGACTGAAAAGAACAACTCTTTGCGCAAAAAATAAGCCCTCAACCAAATCTGACAACAGAAAAATGGCCCGAAAAAAATTGTCAATAGTAAAAACAATGAGATTTTCTCCAATATTGGATTTGCTCACTAAAATTGAGCAAAGATAAGAAAACCTATATAAATGAGGTATCACCGCAATCGTAGTGAACCAGAGAATAAAGACAGAAAAAAATTTTTACGTTATGGTGAGCGGGGAAAAAAAAATGCTAAAAATCCAAAATAAAAATTGATGATTTTGTTTGTGTCCACCTTGAAATAGTTAATAAAATCTCACAAATAAGCTTAAGACCCCCCAAAATAATTATCTATACATTGTATCCCATCCCATAACTAATAAGCCCTCATATGTTCGCATTACCAAAAAAATGAAAATTTATAGCTTGTAGAGCGTGAAAATACAAATCTGCTGTGAATAGCGCTGCTTTCATGCTTTGCCTGGCCGTGCGCCCGTACAACAGTTTACCACCACATATGGGGTATCGCTACACTCAGGAGAAATTGGGCATCAAACTTTGCAGAGCGTTTCATCATTTAATATATTATGAAACTGTCAGTTTTGGCCTAAATGAATTTATTTTCCAAAAAATTCTAAAGTTTCTAAATCGCAAGTCCATATTGTGAAACACTTAAAGGGGTAATAGATTCAATAGAAGTTGTTTTACATATGTATAGGGGTGAAGTTTCTAAAGTGGGGTCATTTTTGGGGTTTTACTATTATTTAGGCCTTTCAAAGTCACTTGGAAGCTGAGTTGTCCCTCAAAATGTGAGTTTTGGGGGTTTTTATGAAAATGAGAAAAATCGCACCCGTTCTGCATCTCATTACATCCTAGAAAAATGACAGAATGCATAAAATATCATCTCAACATAAAGGAGACATTCGGTAAATGTTAATTATCAAGCATTTTGGGTAGTTTTACTTCCTGTCTGGAAAGCAAAACATTTCAAACTTTGAAAATGAAGGATTTTTACGAACTTTTGCCAAATTTTTGATTTTTTTCAGACCGAAACGCAAAACTTATCACCTAAATTTTACAACTAACATGATGTACAATGCGTTGCGAGAAAACACTCTCAAAATCAGCTGGATATGTTAAAGTGTAAAGTGTTCCGAAGTTATAACCAATTATCATGACACAGGGCAGATTTGAAAAATCAAGTCTGGTCATTGAGCTGAATACTAGTGTCGGCGATAAGGGGTTAATATTGATAGTAATATATACAGCCCCCCCCCCAATAATAAATATATACAGCTCTCCAGCATACAGCACCACTCCAGTAACACTTACAATTCTGTACTTCATCTTGGTCTCCACCGCAGACAAAGTTGTGCCTGTGGAATGACCTGGTGGTATCACACCACAACAAGTCCAACCTGCTTTGCGGTGGGCTCTGGTGAAAGCAGGGTACCACTTAGACTCCGGTCCCAGGTGTCGGCTTACGTCATCGTCCGCGGTGGTACAGAGGATCAACTACCACTGATCCTGACACTAAGATCTGGCCATGGATCCAGCCAAGGTTCCACAAGTCACCGCCATGTTGCAGCAGTTGTCTACCCGCAGTAACCGCAGTACCTCCCGTTGCTACGGCTATGTTGTCTACTGCTGAACCTAGGCTGCGTCTTTCTATGTCCAGCAATGATGGTGAGGCCAAGTTATGTAGGGGCTTCATAACCCAGTGCCCTTTGCATATTGAACTGATGCCTTCACAGTTCGCCACAGAACGGGCAAAACTGGCCTCCGTGATCAGCCTTCTTTCCGGGAAAGTCCTGGCAGGGGCTGGGAAAGGATCTATCCGGTCACGGCTACTCTCACTGTGTACCTCTCTGAATTCCGGTCCATCTTTGAGGAACCTGCCCGGGCGTCTTCTGCAGAAACTGCGCTGTTGAACCTGCCTCAAGGGGACTCCTCTGTTGGAGACTATGTGGTCCAGTTCTGTACTTTAGCCTTCGAGCTGAATTGGAATGAGGCGGCCTTGCTTGTGACCTTTAAAAAGGGACTGTCTGGTCAGATCAAAGACTCCCTGTCTGCATGGGACCTCCTGTGTAAGCTGAGTGACCAAAACTCTGGGCACTCAGCCTGGCTCTAGTCTTCCAAAGACCACTTCTCAGCTGCAGAAAGGAATTATTCCATTGGTGATCGGGAAATTCTGGCCATAAAGCTAGCTTTGGAGGAATGGTGCTATCTTCTGGAAGGAGCTCATCATCCGATCTACATCTATACCGACCACAAGAAACTTCTGTATCTCCAGACTGCTCAGCATCTCAATCCTTGTCAAGCTCGCTGGTCCCTCTTCTTCTCCCATTTCATCTTCCTGATTCACTTCCGTCCAGCTGAGAAGAACATCAAAGCTGATGCCCTCTATTGTGCCTCTGATGTTGTTGGGAAAGAATCGGCTTCTCGTCATATCGGTCCTCCAGTACAACTGGTTCTTGCTGCTGCTGTGGAACTACAGCAGCTTCCTCCTGGCAAGACCTATGTTCAACCTGCTCTTCAGAAGAGGATACTAACTTGAGGACATTGCTCTTGTGTGGCTGGGAACCCCGGGGTGCAGAGATCTATTGCTCTTATATTTCGTTACTTCTGGTGGCCAGATCTGGTCATGGACGTTTGAGATTTTGTGGTTTCCTGTGCTTCCTGTGCATGTAACAAGTTATCCCGTCTTAAAGGGAACCTGTCACCAGGAGACCCATTTTTAGCACTCCCCCAGTCCCCACAGAGCATAGTACATACACTGCCAAAGTGTTTTTGTATTAAAAATTGGTTTTACAGAAAAAAAGATATGTTATATTGTACCTTTCATTAGCATCTGCTGTGTGAGTAGGCAGTTGCCAATTGGGAGGGACTGGAAAGGAGCAGTTCCCCCCCCCACCCTTGGGAAACATGTGACCTTTTCAAATATATGAATAACTCCCCACACTCGGGATTGGCTGTAGAGGAGCAGGGGGCGTCGCTAAGCCCAGTAATGGGTGTTTTCTTTTATTTGAAAATGTCACATGGAGAAGCTGTTCCCCAAGGGTGGGGGGGAACTGCTCCTTTCCAGCTCCTCCCAAAAGGCAACTGCCTAGTCACACAGCAGATGCTAATGAAAGGTACAATATAACATATCTTTGTTTCTGTAAAACCAATTTTTAATACAAAAACACTTTGGCAGTGTATGTACTATGCTCTGTGGGGACTGGGGTAGTGCTCAAAATGGGTCTCCTGGTGACAGGTTCCCTTTAAGCCAGCAGGTCTGCTGCTGTCTTTGCCAATTCCCAGTTGCCCGTGGACTCACATAGCCATACTTTATTACGGATCTCCCATCTTCTTCGGTAATAGTCTTCTGGGTGGTAACACATTGCTTTTCTAAGATGTCCCATTTTGTTCCTCTGCCAGGTCTGCCGTGACAAAACGGACAACCTGGGAGAGGTCCAGAAATCACCACAGAAGCTGTGTGGATATGAAACAGATTTCTTCCTAGTCGCTTCAGTAACAAAAAAGAACTGCTATTTGGGTTATAGAAGATCCCCATAAATGCACACCCTGGAAGAGGAGCAGAAATCACTACAGCACAGTACAGTAAAAGCGGCTAGACGCTACAGACAGCACATGCTGTGTGAAATGCCGAGATTTCAAATGGCTGACAGTTTTTTTTTGTGTTTTTTTTTTTTAATCAGATATTTTTATTGAACATTTTTTATATATAACAACACACCCAACACGTACAACCTGGAGGGGAGTATGTACATATCATTACAATAAGCTCTGGTTTTATACAATAATACAAACTCAAATTATACTCATAAAAGCATTACAAGAGAATTACAGTTGCATCCTTTTTCTCATACAGGATTTACATTTTATCATATACGCTTATTATTGGTAGCATACTCCCTCCTTCCCTTCCCAACTCCCCTTCCCCTTCCCCTTCCCCTTCCCCTTCCCTTCCCCACCCTTGCAAGCCAGCTCTACTATTCACATATTAAAGAAGACCTAAACCTATCTTTACTTATTTTGCCAATGATAATTGATATTCTAAGCTAGTTTTTAGTCTTATAAGGGAGCTTGATGGTAAACCAGGCGTGTCTAGCCACTTGCCCCAAATCTTTTCAAATTTGGAGACCCCATTCCTCTTCACATACGTGCTATATTCCAGTAGTATTATTGGATCTATAAACTCTTTCTTGTCCGGTGGCCTAGGCCTAATCCAATGAGCAGCTATAACTTTTCTAGCTTGATATAAGGATCTTTTGTATTGCAATGTTATTAGGTTCTGTCAGGTTGTCTATCTTCAGTACTCCCAATAGACATGCTAGTGGACTTTCTTCAATTGTTACAGTGAAGACTTTACGCGTCAATTCTAATATAGATTTCCAAAAAGACTCCGAATTCCACTTCGTTTGAATTGATTCACTCATCTCTAGGTAAGCTTCATGGTCAGTGCCCCTGGGCTGTGTGATCTCTTCCGAGAGCCGGATCCTGCCAGGCTGGAATTCACTGAGCATGCAGAGTTCTATTTTAGATTGAACAGAAGATCACTTGGTCAAGCCAACATGTCACTAAAAAGAAAGTGAAAGTCTCCCAAACATTGCAATTCCCTATACACAATTAATAAAGTACAAAAAACACTAAATCACATAAAAACCCCATATATTTGGTATCGCCAAAAATCGTAATTGGACCCGCTCAGTGAATGCAGTGAAAAAAACTCCCCAAAAACTTGTACATTTTTATCAAATCGCTTTATTAAAAATGTTCCAAAAAGTGATTATATAAAGTAACAAGCACCAAATTGGAACCACTGAAAAGAACAACTTGTCACGCAAAAATTAAGCCCAGAACCAGCTCTGTCACAAAAAAACTCCTAAAGTTATGGCACTGCAAAAATGGCGATACTGAAACAAATGCAAGTTTTACTATTCTAGTTTTTCTTTAGTAAAATTGAACAAACAAATATAAATAAAACTATATAACTGAGGTATAATCTAATCATAGTGATCCATAGAATAAAGATGATATATTTTTATGCTACAATGAACGCCCCCCCCAAAAAAAAATAAATGCTAAAAATCCAAAACAAGAAAGGATTATTTTATTTTTCTCCACACATTATAGAGTTAATAAAATCACAACAATAAGCTGAAGACCCACTAAATAGAAGTTTTTTTTTAAAGTTCATCTCCCCCTTATTTGTCCAGATTGACAAAAAAATAAAGATTGTATAGCCTATAAATCCCTTCCAGACAAGAGCTGTAATAGCTGTAATGTGGCAGGAAGTGACTTGCCATCACTGTTCAGAACAGTGATTGGGGCCAAATGGCTGCTGTTGACGAAGGTCATCCTTTCTGCCCTGCGGACAAGAGGGGTTTTGTCTCCCCCCAGTTCATGATCACTGCTATTGGCTGATAAATGCAGACCAGCCAATAGCAGCAATTTTACTTATGACTTCATTATTGCTGATCACCATATCTGTAGACACAGTGATCAGTGCAAGATTGCAGCTGTTCCTGACAGCCATTGATTTTGCCTTGCGGTCCAGAGGGGTTTCCCTGCTCCATCTGTCCATGTTTTCCGCAATAGAGTGATTAATCTATACCAGCCAATAGCAGCAATATTCGTCACAATGGGTATCCAATCACTAATCACTAGTGGAAGGGGCCATGTCTGGGGGCATCATGCCAAACCCTTAGAAATGTTATTATTCTTTTCTCCCCCCCTTATCTCCACCCATAGGGACTCCACATTTTCATTTGCGTCACCTATGTCATCTCGCAGGACAGGCTTGAGGCAAGATTTCACATATAAACAAACCCCTCCCCCTTTTTTATTTATACGATCATTTCTAAAAAGATTATCCATCTATAGTAATTTCCTGGTGGATTCCGCTGCTTCTAAAGGAAGAACTCAGAAAAGAGTCTGTTCCAAAAGGTGGGGTTAGGAAAGATACTACATACTACTACAAGCCTGCGAGAACTCCAGAGTGACAACATTTTTGTTGGTCCCCTGGTATACTCCACCTCCGTATATGCAATGCATTGACAATTTACATCCAACCTTTGAATTCCTTGTGAATTCATTTCGGTAAAAGGAATTATTGTAACAACTGTTAGGTCAAATTGATCACCATACCCCTCGATTATTTCATTAAGGGATGTAGTTTGCAAACTAGGGTCACTTATTTTTTTTTTTAGGTTTTCTAAGTTCTTTATTTATTAGTATGGCTTCTAAAAGGCAAACATCCCTCTACTGAGAGCCCATAGAACATTTTATATACACATGTGAGGTACTTCTACACTCGGGAGAAATAGTTTTAGACATTTTTTGGGGTTATGTCATCTTTATAGAAAAATTTACATCTTTTTCCTTTTTAGGGCCTAATTGGATCATACACTTTTTAGGGGCATTTAAAAAAATATTACACCTTTCTAAATTCTCTAAGGGGTGTTTGTTTAAAAATTAGGCTCACTTTTCGGGTTCTTCTCTGTTTTATACCACGAGGAGTCTCCAAATGCACATAAAAGATTACTGTCAAATTTAGTTTCTAAAAGGCAAACATCCCTCTTTCCTTCTTCTTCTATGCCCCCATACAACATTTTATATGCACATGTGGGGTACTTGATAGGATATCACCTGATAGGATAGGACCTGATAGGATATCAAAACTACAGGCTGGGGGGAACCTGGGGAATAGTGATCATAATATCATTGATTTTGTATTACGCTTTACTAAGAGCGTTAGTGAAGGGGCAACCAACACTCTAAACTTCAGGAGGGCAAATTTTCAGCAACTAAGGGAAGACCTTAAAGGCATAGACTGGGATAATGTAAGGTAGAGAAGAAGAAATTGTGCGGCACTCACCGGTACTTGGAACAGGTAACGCTTTATTCTTAAGGAACAATCATAGCAGGGAGGGTGCACGCCACGCCAGGATGACGGGCCGTTTCGCGCTGTGTGCGCTTTCTCAAACCTCGGGCAACGCGAGACTTCCGTGGACAGCTAATACCTGTCTCCGGGTCGCGTTGCCTAGGGAACAGTGTACAAACAAAGGTATTAACAATACAAACAATTTTAAAAACAACATTTGACAATCTTCAAAGATAATACCTATTCACTACCACTTCGTGAATATGGTAACAGACGGGTTTCTCTTTATATGTAAAAGTGTCTTATAAATTTTAGAGTTCTCTTCGGGGGACTACGCATTATATTTTAATTCTTTTTTCCGTCAGTCTGGTCATTCTCCCTCGGCAAGTAGGGGGACATACAGTGGAAGCCAGCGCAATGTTACTTGGTAACATATGTAGTAAGGTAGGTTGTGTTCGCAAAGCATGAGTAATGTGAGCACGGGGTCTACGGGCCCTCTCCTGTTCAGAGGATTACATTACAACAATCTACGACTCTAAAGGAATACGCTCAAATCATTTCTGTCATTCAGACCCATCGGACCCAGTGCATCATATTTTAAAATAAGTCTGGCCTCTTGTCTCAATAAATTTTTGGGGCGATCCCCTCCCCGAGAATCTGCTTCTGCTTTTTCTAAACCTGCGAATTTAAGCACTTCGGGGTTGCTCCCGTGCTTTTCTCTGATATGATTAATCAGGCGAGGGCATCCTTTCCCTGTGCTGATAGAGTGGTAATGTTCTCGGAATCTAGTGAAAAGGTTCCTGATCGTCTTTCCAATATAATAATATTCGCAGGGACAGGTGATTACATAAACTACAAATGTAGACCTACAATTGAAGAATGACTTCATTCTGTGGAGTTTACCACCTAATTTGATGGAATTTAGTTTGAGGAGATGTTGGCAAAAATTACAAGACCCACATCGGTAATTCCCTATCGGAGTACATTTAGATAGCCAAGTAGCATCGACCGATGAAAACGAACTGGACGTGAGTTGTGTCTTTAGGGAGGGACTACGTCTAAATGTAATTAGGGGTTTTTTATATGTAGTGCCAGCCAATTGGTCGTCTGCTCCCAGAATTTTCCAATTTTTATAGATCGCGGACCGTATGGCTCGCTCGCAGGGGCTATATTCAAACGAGAAAGCCACACGTCCTCCATCCGATTCATCCTGGTTGTCTCTCACTTTTTTTAGGGGAATGGGGGGATTAGAATACACTGACAGATTACAAAATTTGGGATTATTCAGTTTAGAAAAAAGACGACTGAGGGGAGACCTCATTACAATGTACAAATACCTGAACGGACAGTACAAGGATCTCTCCAAAGATCTTTTTATACCTAGGCCTGTGACCAGGACAAGGGGGCATCCTCTACGCCTAGAGGAGAGGCGATTCTACCATCACCATAGACAAAGGTTCTTTACTGTAAGAGCAGTGAGACTATGGAACTCTCTGCCGCAGGAGGTTGTTATGGCCGACTCTATGTACATGTTCAAGAGAGGCCTGGATGACTTTCTGGAGAGAAAAAATATCACGGGTTATGGGGATAAAACATTTATTTAATTCTTGAAGGTTGGACTTGATGGACTTGCGTCTCCTTCCAGCCTTATATACTATGATACTATGATACTATGATACTTTTCTTTCATATTTCATTTTTTTCCCTCACTGTGTGGCGGTAGTGTCCCTCACTGTGTGGCGGTAGTGTCCCTCACTGTGTGGCGGTAGTGTCCCTCACTGTGTGGCGGTAGTGTTCCTCCCTGTATAGCTGTATTCTTCACTGTATGGAGTGAAGACATGACAATAGATCTACCCCTCATATGCCTAGGCCTATCCCCAGGGGGTCTAAGGTTTTCCCCAACCAAACTGGTCACACATTTTTATTAACTACAGCCAAGTCCCTGATACCGCTATATTGGATGAGGACGGACACACCACCACTAGACATATGGAGAGAAAAAGTCACCGGATCTGTAGAATGGAGGAACTTTCCAGATGGTCCTAACATGGGTACGAACACTTCAACAAACTATGGTCCCCTTGGTCGACATACATCATGAAGTGGCAAACTAAGACAACAGCTGACATGAACAATAACTAAAAGGAATCTAGCGAGAGGTAGGAGCCACACACAACCAGAGATAGTACTCTTCCTGAGTATGCCAATACTAGAGATGGGAAATTTATTTAAATTCAATTTGACCCGGTTTGTCGAATTTAATCATCAAATCATAAGGAATCATGGCATGTGACATAATGGTACGTCACATGCCAGGTGCGGGTGCATGGAGAGGGAACATGGGCTGCTGGCGGCTTCAAAAATCCATTGCCTCGCTTTGAACATGTTTATCTTAATAGATTTGGGACATGTGTTTAAAGCCACTTTTGTTGTTTCCTTTGCAGGCATTTTCCCCATATAGTCTCTCCTCCATCAATCTCATCAATGGCTGCCTATGGACAGACTCAGTACAGTGCAGGTATTCAGCAGGCAGCAGCTTACTCCAACTATGCACCCCCTGGACAAGCCTATGGTATTCCACCCTACAGTAAGTCAAACAACATAAAAATTCTAGCAATCACTTGTGTCCTTCGGTGTCACTTATAATTCTTTATTAAAGAGAAAGAATGCAGTGCATACTTAATTTACCATGTAAATATTACATCTGGACGTTGCTGTGGATGGAGATTTTAGCAGCATAATGTGTGGATTGCTGTTTAGTAATGGGGAAATGTGAACATTACCTATCAGACATCATATACCAAGCATTTTTGCTTGTCAATTAAATCTTAGACTCCAGGTTAGTTTTCTCTGAAATGCTTTATGAACCATGTGCCATATCAGAAAGGCAGCAGGAGATTAGGGAGGTAAATAAGTGGCCCAAAAGTTGGTGTAGAAAGGAGGGGTTTGGGTTCATAGATAACTGGGATGACTTTGCTGTCGACTACAGGCTCTACAGTAGGGATGGGCTGCACCTCAATGTGGATGTTGCAGCTGTTTGGGGGGGAAATATGGCTAGAAGCTTGGAGGAGTGTTTAAACTAGAGACCTGGGAGGAGAGCAACTACAGTTGTACAGAGCACGAAGACAGTGTAGATAGAGAATTCAGAAGAGTTATAGTCCATGGGGGAAGAAGGGGGGCTAGAATAAGTAAATCAGTGAAACATGGCTATGACTGGGCTGTTAATATAAAGGGTTATAGTCTTGAATATAGTCAAATGGATGTGGCTTCAAAGCATGGTGAAGTACTCATCATGGGGGGACTTTAATTGCATATCAGACTATGTTGGGGGAGGCCATTCTGCTGCTGCAACTCGTGGAGGGTATGCTTGGCTTTGTAAGAAAGGATGAAGTGCATGCAAAGTTTCCTGGCCATTTGTTGAATGTATTGTGGCCATGAGATATAGTCTCCACTTCTCCAGTGTCCTGACCAGACAGATTTTGCAGCATGAGTTCCAGGACATGAAGCAGTGGAATGACGTTATTCATCCCGCAGTCCTGGTCACTGACAAATAACGTGGCCTCTTCAAAAGGCCTGAGCTAACAGCAAGTGATGGCAGCCACTGGCAGCTCATGCGTGACAAAGTTACACAGGGGAGTACTACGGTCTGCTTCTATCATCAAAAAATCATTAATGGCTTTTCTCTGTTCATACAGGTGGTCTAACATATGGAGGCTTTAATTCCAACGGGTGGAAACATCGCATATCAGACTATGTTGGGGTAGGCCGTTCTGGCGCTGCAACTCGAGGAGGGTGTGCTTGGCTTTGTAAGAATGGCTGAAGTGCATGCACAGTGTCCTGGCCATTTTTATAATGTCTTGCAGATGGGTGGGTGACTTTTTGGAACCTTTTGGCAACCAGATTGAACATGTGCGCCATGCAGGGCGCATGGACCATTCTTCCTTGGTGCAGCATGGACACCATATTCCTCCCATAGTCGATTCCTTGTTGCATGACGTGGAGCATTTACTCCCGGATATGACTTCATTCGTTCAGGCAAACCAGGTCTAGAACTGCGTGACACCTCTGTGCACTGCACTTGTGGTATGGTGGAGCAGCACTAAGACTTGTGGAGGCTGAGGTGGTGGGGAAGAAGGAGGAGGTGGACACTGGCACAGGAGCAGCAGTTTGACAACGTGGAGGAGAAAGCGGCGTCTCCTGTTCAAGTTGTTGGTTTGGCAGGAAGCACATTCACCCAGTGGGCCATAAAGGACATGTACTGGCCCTGACCGTAGGTACAGCTCCACATGTCTGCGCTGCTGTGCACCTTGGAAGAAACTGTTTAGCTTAAGGACTGGCCCACCTTGTGTTCTACATATTTGTGAAGGGTTGGTACTGCCTTTATGCAAAAAAAAAAATTTCGGCTTGGAATTCTCCACCTCGGCACAAGCCATTAGTTCTCTGAAGAGTCCACAATTTGGAAGGGGAGGGACTGCAGTAACAACAACATGGACAGGAGCACAGTCAGCTTCTGCACCTTATGATGGGTGGACGCATACAGTTGTCTCTTAGTAATCACCTCGTGCAATGACTGCTGGTGCCAGCAGCTCCCTTTGACAGAGGAGCTGGAGCCTTGACTGGCTGAAATGGCATGTGTGCCACTAGATGCTGTTGCAGCAGCAGCAGGATGGGCCACCACATCTGAGCCACGTTTCTCCCAGGCCTTTGGATGGTGACGCTGCATGTGTTGACGCACGGCCGTGGTGCCAAAGTTAGCTCCCTGGCCACGCTTTACTTTCTGCCCGCAGATTCTACATATACATACGCTCTGCTCCTCTGGTATCTTAACAAAAAACTGACAGACTGACACACAAAAACTGACCGCTGTATAGTGGTGCAGAGCCCACACAACCTAGTAGATCTCTGGCTGAGGGAAATGAACAGGACAGAGGCTGGTTGAGGACAGGTGAGGGGGGCTGACCTGCTCCTGGGCCATGCCAACTAAGGGTTATATCTGACGAACCCACGGACTCTTGGTTGGGGTTGTCAGATGTTATTTGGGAGGAAGTGGATGACCTAGTCAACAGGTCAACAAATCAACAACTTTTGGGTTGTTTATAAACACAATGCCGTTAGATGACGCCTGCAGTTCTGGCCTCACAGAGTCGCCCCTGCAGCGACGTTCCCTTACTGTGCTGCGACCTGTACATGCTTCACCTGCCACGTCAGTGTCTGACATATTGGTTATTCAATTGTGTTGATTTGACACAGATCTACTTTATATACCAAAAAAACATGAAATTTGAGTACACCCTCAAATAGGAGCAAAAATCACTGCAGCGTCTATGTGGATTTTACTCTGATATCTTGTTATTAACTACAGCAAAAAAAAAGTCCAGCAATTTGGGCTATACAGATCCCCCAAAACGGACACCCTGGAATTGGAGAAAAGATCACTGCTGCACGAATGTGGAATTTGCACAGATTTCTTGTTATTAACTTCAGCAATAAAAAAGACCAGCAATTTGGGGTATACAGATCCCCCAAAACGGACACCCTGGAATTGGAGCAAAAGTCACTGCTGCAACTATGTGGATTTTACTCTGATTTCTTCCAATTATCTTCATCAACAAAAAAGACCAGCAATTTGGGGTATACAGATCCCCCAAAACACACGTGCAGTGTTAAATGCCGAGATGTAAAATGGCTGCCTGTTTTTATAGGACTTTAATCACATAAGCCTGCCAGTCGCTGATTGGCTTACAGATCTGCACATGTCATTGAGGGTGTTCCTTTCTCCTTCACAGAGTTCTCTGCCTAATGTAACACGTTGTGCTCACGCCCATTTACCTAATAAAGTGGAATAAAAAACTTCACCGTAAACTATGGATTCATGATGAATAGAAGTTTTCTTGAAATTCTAACCGAATTCTGATTCATTAGAATATATTCTCCCATCTCTAAACATTACTGCTCCCACTCCTTTTTACCCTTTTTACATTTTGATAAATGTATTTACTGGCACCCTGCTAGCAAACTGCATGAAGTCATGAAGTCACGGAGTAGTCAACATTATCTGCAGACCGCTGTCACAAACTCTACTTCCTGCCTCTCATCCGTTATCTCATACAGAGGTGAGTTGACAGAGATTTGCTTGCATGCCATAAGTTCAAGTGTACATGAAGGAATGGAAGGAGGAAGCAAGAAGTAGTAGAAGGAGGAGTTGCAAGAGCAGTGTGCAGATAATGATGATGACTCTGTGACTCTATACAGTTTGCTGGCAGGGAGCCAGGTATTTATCAACTTTTAAAAGGGAGTGCAAGCACTAATGTTAATTATATAAGCAGACTGGGATTTGGTATTAAACAGACTATGGAAACCTGTCCATAAGTGAAAATGTGATACCCTGATGATAGGTTCCCTTTAAGAGGTGAAATACATGAACAATTTAACCTGTTCAGGTAAATCAATTGTCAGGGATTTAAAAAAGTTGAATATGGCAGGGCTGGCAAATAAAACAATTAACCTTTTATTCTTACCACCCCTGGTGCTCCTGTTCACCTGCGGTGCCATGCATGACTGCCAGGCCTCTTTTTTATTAGAGGCCAGTAGTGCAATCCCGATCACTACTGCACACCTGCTGCACACTGAAACAAAGGTTTTAATAGTCCCCCAAAGCCAAGTAGTTTTTTTTTTTAAATCCTGGACAACTCCCTTAATGTCTTTCATCTGATAAATTAATCTGACCTGGGCGGGGTGAGACACCACCTGCTGATGAGGGAGCAGGCGAAAGTCGCAGAGCTACACTCCCTAGGTTCATCATGTCTCAAGTTACTGGGACTCGTGGTAGAGCACTGTTGAGGCCAGAACAGTGCGAAGAGGTGATGTCGTGGATTGCGGACAATGCTTCTAGCCATTTGTCCACCAGTCAGTCTTCCACACAGTCCACCCATGTCACTGAAATCAGCACTCCTCCAGCTCCTCCACCTCAGCCTCCTTCCCCCCAGTTTGCCCCCTCCCAGCAAAATTTGGCATTTGAACCGGCATACTCTGAGGAACTGTTTTCTGGACGCTTCACAGTCACAAACCACTTGTCCGGTTGCTGCTGAGCAATGTTCCGATGCCCAGGTCTTCCACCGGTCGCAGTCTGTGGGTGATGATGACATTATTGACGTAGTGGAAGAAGTGTGTAAAGAGGTGTCGGACGATGAGGAGACACGGTTGTCAGACAGTGGTGAAGTTGTTGTCAGGGCAGGAATTCCGAGGGGGGAGCAGACTGAGGAATCGGAGGATGATGAGGTGACAGACCCAAGCTGGGTTGATAGGCCAGGTGAACACAGTGCTTCTGAGACGGAGGCGAGTCCTATAGCAGAACAGGTTGGAAGAGGCAGTGGTGGGGCCACACGGAGAGGCAGGGCCAGAGCTGGTGCATCAGCGCCAAATGTTTCCCGTAGTCAAGCTCCCGTGGCGAGGGCTAGAGTCTGGAGGTTCTTTAAAGAAACACCGGATGACCGACGGACTGTGGTGTGCAAACTTTGCCAAACCAGGATCAGCAGGGGTTCCACCACTACTAGCTTAACTACCACCAGTATGCGCAGGCATATGAATGCTAAACACCCCACTCAATGGCACCAAGCCCGTTCACCTCCGGCCGTGCACACCACTGCTCCTTCCCCTGTGTCATCTGCTAGTCAGCCCCCTGGCCAGGACCACGGCCCAAACACCTCCCGTGCGAAAACCCCATCTTCGCCTCCACGATCCTCCACAGCATCCACCAGCGTTCAGCTCTCCATATCCCAGACGCTGGAGCGCAAAAGGAAGTATAGCGCAACCCACCCACACGCCCAAGCCCTCAACGTCCACATCTCCAAGTTGCTTAGCCTGGAGATTCTGCCCTATAGGATGGTAGAAACCGAGGCCTTTCGAAACCTCATGGCATCGGCCGCCCCTCTGTATTCGGTCCCCAGCCGCCACTACTTTTCCCGATGTGCCGTCCCAGCCCTGCACAAGCACGTGTCAGAGAACATCATCCGTGCCCTGACCAACGCCGTTTCTGACAAGGTCCACCTGACAACGGACACGTGAACGAGTGCTGCCGGGCAGGGCCACTATATATCGCTGCTGGCACATTGGGTTAACTTGGTGGAGGCTGGGACCGAGTCTGACCCTGGGGCTGCTCATATACTGCCGACGCCGAGGATTGCGGGGCCTACCTCGGTCCAGGTCTCAAAGGCCTACTATGCCTCCTCCTCTTCCCACCCCTCCTCCACCTCCTCCTCCGAATTAGCATCCGTGGGCATGGCGCCATCAGTCGGTAGCTCTAGGCACAGCAGCAGTGCCGTCGCTAAGCGACAGCAGGCGGTGCTCAAACTGCTGAGCCTAGGTGATAAAAGGCACACCGACCAAGAGCTATTACAGGGCATCATGGCGCAGACTGATCTGTGGAATTCAACACTGACCATGTTATCCAGAGTTTACCAGCAACGCAGAGCGATTGTAGACTGCCAGATGTCAACTTCCACCAGAGCTGGTTGTCAGGTCAGTCAGCTTCCTCAAGTCTACAATGAGGAGTGGATGTGGATGTCTGATATCTGTCAGGTGCTGAGTAACTTTGAGGAGTCAACACAGATGGTCAGTGGCGATGCCGCCATCATCAGCCTCACCATCCCGCTGCTTGGCCTGTTGAAAAACTCTCTGGTCAGCATGAAGTCGGAAGCTTTGCGCTCGTCACAAGAGACGGGGGAAGAAGATTCCCTTGTTGATAGCCAAAGCACCCTCAGGTCTGTTTCTCAGCGCATATCGGAGGAGGTGGAGGAGGATGAGGAGGAAGAGGAGGAGAATGTTGGCGAGACAGAAGAGGGGATCATTGTTCAGTCCTTCACTGTTCAGCGTGTATGGGCAGAAGAAGAGGAGTTGGAGGAGGAGGAAATGGGCAGTCAGGCCAGTGAGGGGAGTGAATTCTTGCGCGTTGGGACTCTGGCGCATATGGCAGATTTCATGCTAGGCTGCCTATCCCGTGACCCTCGCGTTCAAAGCATTTATTCCAGCACCGATTACTGGGTATTCACTCTCCTGGACCCACGGTACAAGCAAAATCTTTCCACTCTGATCCCTGGAGAGGAAAGGAGTGTGAGAATGCATGAATACCAGCAGGCCCTGGTGCACAAGCTGAAACCGTATTTCCCTTCTGACAGCGCTAGCGGCAGAGGGCGTACTTCTGCGGGACAAGTAGCGAGGGAGAGTAGGCGAGCAGGCAGCTTTTCCAGCACTGGCAGGGGTACGCTTTACAAGGCCTTTGCCAGTTTTATGTCACCCCAGCAAGACACTGTCACCTGTCCCCAGTCTCGGCAGAGTAGGGCTGATCTTTACAGAAAAATCGTGAGGGAGTACGTAGCTGACCATACCATCGTCCTAAATGATCACACAGCTCCCTACAACTACTAGGTTTCAAAGCTGGACATGTGGCACGAACTGGCGCTGTACGCCTTGGAGGTTCTTGCCTGCCCTGCCGCTAGCGTGTTGTCCGAGTGGGTTTTCAGTGCAGCTGGTGGCATCATCACCGATAAGCGTACACGCCTGTCAACTGACAGCGCTGACAGGCTGACGCTTATCAAGATGAATAAAGCCTGGATTTCTCCGGATTTTCATTCTCCACCAGGTGAAAGAAGCTCAACCTGAATAATTTATGCACTCCTCCTCCTCATTGTCCTCCTTCTCCTCCTCTTTGTACACTAAAGCATAGGAAACTGGCTATTTTTTGCCAGGGCCAACTGGCTCTAGCTATAGTACTCTATGTATTTAATTTTTCTGGAGGGCCACCTACCCGGTCCTCTGTTTTAAGCAATTTTTGGGAGTGCCACATACAGGCACTCAATCTATTTAATTTTTCTGGAGGACCACCTACCTGCTCCTCTGGTTTGAAAACTTTTTTGGACTGCCACATACAGGCACTATCCAAATTAAATTGTCTCCATAGCAGCCTCTACATGTCGTCTTTTTAGCTGGTTCCACACGTTGTCTCCATTGCTACCTCCACATGTCATCGCCATAGCTGCCTCCAAAAGTCGTCCATATAGCTGCCTCCATACATGGTCTCCTTATCAAACGAACTGTGTCAGGCAGAATTTTGGGTTGTTTTCATGGATTCCACATCAAACTTGTTAACTTTGTCGCCACCCTGCTGTGTAATCCACAAAATATACTGCCAAACTTTTATCATTTACCAATATTATTTCAGCGCTTCTTGCTCATCTGTTTACATTCCCCTCACCCGCCATATCCCAAACTTATAAGAACGCTACTACACTTGATCTTATACAAAAGGTCCTTAGAAGTGCTGTTTGGGGAGTAGCCTAGAGACAGGGGCTTGGATTGGCGAAAGCTCGTCTGGCAGTGGAGCGCCAGCTCCATCTCAAGATCCAACTAACATAGTTTTAACTGCAGCACCTTTAATCTACTACTAGTTCACTGCCTCCATACATGGTCCCCTTATCAAACGAGCTGTGTCAGGCAGAATTTTCAGGTGTTTCACCAGATACATAGTGGAACTCGGCCCATCTGTCGCCGCCATGCTGGAGACCTGAAGTTGCAATCATAGCAGTGCAATATGGATGCCCCATACTGTCGCTCTTAATCATGGAACCATTTCCGTAAAAACAATTAAAAATAGAACCACTATGCTATTCCATTATTCCTAGGTGAAATATTCAAACGACCCGGCCTGCTTTGAAAATTATAATTTTTCCAAAGTAAACGCTTCTGGCCCCCAGGCCCATTTTGGGTGGGGAGGAGCCGAGAGACAGGGGCTTGGACAGGCGAAATCTCGCCTGGCAGTGGACCGCCAGCTCCATCCCAAGATTAGGCATCCTCAGAGGCATCCATACATGCTGCCCCTGCTGTTTCCTGTCCATTTTGCCTCCACGATCCTCCACAGAGTCCACCAATGTCTCATTTCAACTCTCTATACCCCAGACGCTGGAGCCCGAGAGGATATGCAGCACATCATCCCCTTATCAAACGAGCTGTGTCAGGCAGAATTTTCAGGTGTTTCACCAGATACATAGTGGAACTCGGCCCATCTGTCGCCGCCATGCTGGAGACCTGAAGTTGCAATCATAGCAGCGCAATATGAATGCCCCATACTGTCGCTCTTAATCATGGAAGTCGTCTCCATGGCTGCCTCCACATGTCGTCCCCTTATCAAAAGAGCTGTGTCGGGCTCATTTTTCGGGTGTTTCACCAGATACGTTGTGGAACTTGGTCACTATGTCGCCACCATGCGGTGTTATCGACTAAATATACCGTCAACCTTTTGTTCACATAGGAAATAATTTCACCTCCTTTGGTGAAACCTGAGTCCATTTAGGGTATGTCGCCGTGAGACTCTCTAGCCTGCCACTGCTGCCGCTGCCTCTGCATGCCGTCCCCTAGAGTGTCAGGGTCAATTATTGCATGTTTTAGATGCTATCTAGCCTCATTCGGTCACTCTGTCATGACCATGCTGTTGCCCATAATTTTTGCATAATGGTGCGATTAAGCAGCCTCAGAGGCAGAGGCAGCATGCTGCCCCTGCTGTTTCCTGTCCATTTCCGTGGTGTTTCCATCCTTTTCTGAGGTTCCCAGGTGTTTGGCCAAGCTTCCCTGTGCAGAGCCTTGGTCCCCTTGAAAATGAGTCCTCCCATTGACTTCAATGGGGCTCGTTATTCGAGACGAGCACTCGAGCATCGGGAAAAGTTCGTCTCGAATAACGAGTACCCGAGCATTTTAGTGCTCGCTCATCTCTAATAATAACATGTCTCACATGGGTTTGGCCGAAACACCTATTTGTTTCCAATGAAACACATGCATTTTATGGTAAACACATATGCGTTTTGGCTGAACCCCCTCCCACTTGCGTTTTGGATAAGTTTTAAAACCCGACAAAAATGCCACCTGGGAAACCGTCCTCAAGGTGAGTTCACACGTGGCGTTAAAACATGCATTTTCAAACGCACCACAGTAGCTGAGAAGAGAATTGCCTCATTATATTGCTGTCAACATTTCAAAACCCATGTGTTGATGAATGTGTTAGCATGGTGTTAACAAACGCATGCATTACCGAAAACGGACCAAGAACTCACTGTGTGACCGCACCCTAATAGGCTACCAAAAGCATTTTTTTTTTACTTTCCTTAACTCCTGCAGCCTTGTTTGTATGTTAAGACGCAGTCCTAAAATTTAACCAGTGTATCTTCTTGTGGTAATAACTTTTCAACACTTTGGCCGCGGTCACACATAACGCTAGGCGTTTGTTCATAGCGCGCCCCTAGCGCACAGGAAGGGGTCCTCGGCCCGAACGCACAGGCATTTCCAGGGAAACGCATGCGATTGATAAGCCAATTGCATGCTTTCCCCAGAAATGCATGTGCGTTTGGGCTGAGGACTGCCCCCTGTACGCTAGGGTCGTGTTATGAACAGACGCCTAGCGTTACGTGTGACCGCGGCCTTTAAGATATCATTGGGAATTTTTTTCTCAGGAGACATTGTTGTTTATGTTAGCTGTATCATTTTGGTGATCAGTTCCTTTTTTTGGGGGAAAAATTAAATAATTTAGGAAACATTTAATAAAAATATTACAATTTTCAAAGTTTCAAATGTTCTACTTTTTAGAAAAAAAGTAACACCACAAATTAATTTTTGTACAAACCGTTTGCCATTGGTCTTCTTTTTATTTCCATAATTTGTTTTACAAGTTCATTTTTTTATGGATGTGAGAAGCTTTCAGGTTTTAGTAGTAATACCAATACCAGACATGTGAATGTCAACTGCTGTTTGATTGCACAGCGATGTCCAGAACAGAAGTGCTATTGGGTTTTTGGTAGGCCAATTTGGCTGCAAATGTTTTGTGGTGCCACAGTGTACTTGAAGAGCCCCTGAATAAACCATACAATAGAAAACGTTCTAAGATGTCACCATTTAGGAAACTAACTCAAAGAATTTATCTGGGGTTTTGGTAAGCATTTTAACCCCCTAATATGCTGGCCAAAATCTAATGCAAATGAAATGGTGCAGAGTAAAAATTGTGTTTTTATCTCAAAAATGTCATTTTAGTGCCTAGGATATTGTGCCCGACTCATGGCACTTTAGACAAACACCCCAAAAATCCTTCTGCGGGTTGTTCAGAGTACGGAAATACCACACATGAGCCAATAATGGACAGGCTAGGCACACAGCAGAAGGGAAGGAGCGAGATTTAGATTTTGAAGCACCCTTTACACTAGACTGGTTTTGGGGTGCCCCTGAGGTACAAGTGCAATAGAAACCCCCAAGTAGTGACCCTGTTTTAGGAAAGGGAACTCCTCAAAGAATTGTGAATACCAATGAGAATTCCCGATTCCAGTATGAATCCTCAAAGTATTGATCTAGCGATGTATGAGCATATTAACCCCTGAGATGCTGACCCAAATGTAATACAAAGTGTATGGGACAGTGTAAAAATTGCATTGTTTTCTGAAATGTGTTATTGTTAGAGATGGGCGAAAAATTTGATTCACCACGAAGCCGAAGTTTCTTGTAAATGGGCGCGAGAACAACGTGTTATATGGGGCAGAGAACTCTGGGAAGGAGAAAGGAACACCCCTGATGACATCTGCAGACCTGTAAGCCAATCAGCGACCGGCAGGCTTATGTGATGTCACAAAGCCCTATAAAACCCAGCCTTTTTCAATGTCAGCACTTCACACTTCATGTTGTAGCGTCCAGCTGCTGCTATTGTACTGTGCGATTCTTGCTGCAATCCCTCGCTGTTCTCTAAGGGGGATCTGTATACCCCAAATAGCAGTTCTATTTAGTGACAAAATCAAATAGGAAGAAATCTGTTTGACATTCATGCATCTGCAGTAGTGAGCTGTCAGTTGTGGGTTATCTGAATAACGCACATTGCCATACCTTTTGGGGGCTCTAGTTTACAGCCAGATAAAATTACCATCTCAACGGGGTGGCAGTTTTTTGTAAAGACACCAGAGGAGCCGAGCGTGGGTATATGTCGTATCTGCGGGCAGAAAGTGAAGCATGGCCATGGAGCTAACCTTGGCACCATGGCCCTGCGCCAACACATGCAGCGTCACCATCCAATGGCCTGGGAGAAACGAGTGTCAGATGAGGTCCATCCTGCAGGCGCAGCAACAGCAGCAGCACCAAGTGGCACACATGCTGTTTCAGCAAGTCAAGGCTCCAGCACCTCTGCCGAAGGGAGCTGTTTGTCTTTAACATCATCTCCTGGTCCAGGTGCTCCTGCTCCTCGCTACGAATGGCGCCAGCAGTCGTTGAGCGAGGCGATTACAAAAAGACAACTCTATGCGTCCAGCCATCCTAAGGTGCAGAAGCTGACCGTGCTCTTGTCGAAGTTGTTGGTACTGCAGTCTCTCCCTTTCCAAGTCGTGGACTCTGCACCCCTAAGAGAACTAATGGCTTGTGACGAAACAAGGTGGAGAGTTCCAAGCCGCAATTTTTTTTCCAAAAAGGCTGTGCCAGCCCTTCACCAATATGTACAACAGAAGGTGGGCCAGTCCTTGAGCTTATCAGTTTCTTCCAAGGTGCACGGCAGTGCGGACGCGTGCAGCTGTAATTATGGTCAGGGCCAGTATATGTCCTTTACGCCCCACTGGGTGAATGTGCTTCCCGCCCAGCAACACCAACAACTGCTGCTCCTGCGCCAGTGTCCGCCTCCTCCTTCTCCACCACCACCTCAGTCTCCGCAAGTGCTGCTCCATCATACCGCATGTGCAGGGCACAGCGATGTCACGCAGTTCTACACCTGGTTTGCCTGGGCGAACAAAGTCACACAGGGGAGGAACTGCTCCGCGTAATTCAAGAAGAAATCAATGTGTGGCTTTCTCTGCGACAACTAAAAATCAAAACCATGGTGACAGACAATGGGAGGAACATGGTGTCCGTGCCGGACAGAGGAGGGAAGGTCCATTCGTCCTGCATGGCGCATATGTTCAATCTGGTAGTCAACAAGTTCCTGAAGTCTTACACCCATCTGCAAGACATTCTAAAAATGGTCAGGACACTGTGCACCCACTTCAGCCATTCTTACAAAGCCAAGCACACCCTCCTCGAGTTGCAGCGCCAGAACGGCCTACCCCAACATAGTCTGATATGCGATGTTTCCACCCATTGGAACTAAAGCCTCCATATGTTAGACCACCTGTATGAACAGAGAAAAGCCATTAATGATTTTTTGATGATGGAAGCAGACCGTAGTACTCCCCTGTGTAACTTTGATGTCAGCCACTGGCAGCTCATGCGTGACACTTGCCGTTAGCTCAGGCCTTTTGAAGATGCCACGTTATTTGTCCAGGACTGCGGGATGAATAACGTCATTCCACTGCTTCATGTCCTGGAACTCATGCTGCAAAATCTGTCTGGTCAGGACACTGGAGAAGTGGAGACTATGGGGCAGATTTATCAAGTGTCTGAAAGTCAGAAAATTTCCAGTTGCCCATGGCAACTAATCACAGCTGCCCTTTAAAATATTCATGAGCACTGGTAAAATGAAAGCTGAGCAGTGATTGGTTGCCATGGGCAACTGGAAATATTCTGACTTTTAGACACTTGATAAATCTGCCCCTATATCTCATGGCCACATGAGTCTGGTGGGGGCTGAACTGGAGGAGGAGGACATTGGAGCAAAAGCAGAGTCTGGTGCAATTTGTGTTTTTTCTACTAAGGTGACAGGAGAGGAGTAGCAGGAGCATCCGGCGGAGGTAGAAGATGAGGCAGATGACCCAGAAGCACCGTGGCAGTATACTGTGGATATGGAGACCGGGAGTCCCTCAGAGTCACTTGCGCAGATTGCCTGCAGCATGCTGCTTTGCCTAACTAGTGACAGCTGAATAGTCAACTTCCGTCATAGGGATTACTTTTGGCTCCCCACCCTCTTGGACCCTCGCTACTGGTCCAAAATGGGTGACTTTTTTTCCTGCTGCTGAGAGGAAGGAACAACTGGCATACTATAGAGAAATACTGAGCACACAGTTGGCCGCTGCCTATGTGCACCATTGTCCATCCTCTGTCAGGTCTGACCGGGGGATTCCTGGCAGTCATTGCTCACATACTACTACCACGGCTGCTGTGGGGAGCTGAGGGGGGGGTAGGAGCAGTAGCAGTTCCATCAACAGTCGCTTAAGTCTGGATTCCTTAATGAGCAATTTCCTTCACCCGCCTAGTGAGGAGGGTAGCCACCACCAGCAGCAGCAGGACATGAAGCAGACCCTGCACCAGCAGGTGGTGGCCTACTTGGACAGCACTTTACCACCTGAGGTAGAGGATCCCATGGACTACTGGGCAGCCAAACTTGATGCGTGGCCACAACTTGCGGAGTTTGCAGTAGAGAAGCCGTCCTGGCCGGCCAGTAGTGTGGCATCAAAGCGAGTGTTCAGTGCGTCGGGGGCCATCGTTACCCCCAGGAGAACCCGCTTGTCCACCCGTAAGGTGACTGACCTTTGTCAAGAAGAATCCGGCTTGGATCGGCCAGGATTTCAACTCACCAGTGCGTAATGCATCAGATTAGATCAGCCATAACGCCTCCTCCAAACGTTGAGAATGAGTCGCGGTTTCTAACTACCTGCCTCAGCTACTATTCTGATGCTGCCTCCCGCCTGATGCCACACATCTGCTGCTAATTGCACCATCTGCCTCCTACCACCTTTACCAGGGACTGGAATTGTCCGCCACCTCCACACTATATCATGGTGCCACTCTGCAGGCTCCTGCTGCTTCTGATGCCACCTTCACACTATATCATTGTGCCACTCTGCGGGCTCCTGCTGCTGCTGCTTCTGATGCTGCCTTCACACTACATCATTGTGCCACTCTGCGGGCTCCTGCTGCTGCTTCTGATGCCACCTTCACACTATATGATTGTGCCCCTGTGCAGGCTCCTGCTGCTTCTGATGCCACCAACACTCTATGTCAGTGATGGCAAACCTTTTAGAGGCCGAGTGCCCAAACTACAACAAAGACCCGCTTATTTATCGTAAAGTGCCAGCACAGAAATTTGTCACAGCTTCTCTGTCACAGCTTTCTCTGTCACAGCTTTCATTGATACCAGCTCCTGCGGACACCAATAAAGCAGAAAATAGTCCCAGGTAGAGCTGTCACTTTAAAATACCTCTGTACACAGCAAGTCCTGGGCTGTCTGGGACTGCAGGAAGATACCTGGAGTCATCTCTGGTGATGGTCTGAGTGCCCACAGAAAGGGCTCTGAGTGCCACCTCTGGTACCAGTGCCATAGGTTAGCCATCACTGCTCTATGTCATTGTGCTACTCTGCCGCTCTTGCTGCTTCTGATGCCACCTTCACACTATATCATTGTGCCACTCTGCGGGCTCCTGCTGCTTCTGATGCCATCAACACATTATATCATTGTGCCACTCTGTGGGCTCCTCCTGCTGCTGCTACTGATGCCACCTTCACACTATATGATTTGTGCCACTCTGCAGGCTCCTACTGCTGCTGCTTCTGATGCCGCCTTCACACTATATGATTGTGCCATTCTGCGGGCTCCTGCTGCTGCTGCTTCTGATGCCACCAAAACACTATATCATTGTGCCACTCTGCCGCTCCTGCTGCTTTTGATGCCACCTTCACACTATATCGTTGTTCCACTCTGCAGGCTCCTGCTTCTTCTGTCGCCACCTCCACACTCTTATCAGTGTGCCACCTTGCGGCCTCCTGTTGCTGCTGCTGATGCCACATCCACACTATATAATTGTGCCACTCTGTGGCTTTCCCAGTTACTGCCACCATGTTGCTGCCACCTGTGGGATCCTGCTGCTGATGCCACCTCCACACTAAATCATTGTGCCACTCTGTGGCTCTCCCTGTTGCTGCCACCATTTTGCTGCCACCTGTGGGCTCCTGCTGCTGCTTCTGCTGCCGCCACCTCCACACTCTTATCATTGTGCCACTTTGTGGCCTACCATGTTTCCGCCACCTCCATAATTTGTCATTGTGCCACTCCGCAGCCTACTCATGCTGCTGCCAACTGACCGCTTTCTCCCTGGAACACCCTGTGATTTCCATAATGCTGTTTTCACCCTCCATCACTCTATGACGTTGCCACTATGTTTGGTTTTCCCCTTCATTTCATCTGTCAGAAGGATGAAAAGCTTCAGGATTGATAGCTAAAAGCAGGAGTGGATACAGAACACAGAAGACATGCAAGTATCCCATTTGCTGCTCATCTCTATTCTGGATCAACTCCTGTTTGTTTTTGACTTTAGCAATACTGATGGATTGTTGACCGATTGAAAGAGGACACTGACGCGTGAAAAGAAGGGCAAAATGATGAGTGACGTCAATGCAAAATTACTGCATTGGCTACAAGTTGGAGACTTGGCAGGGCCTGGACAATAATGCCATTTGGACCACAGACATTTAATTTTATTTTGGCATTATAAAATATTTGTAGAGATCAATACAGTAGAAACCCCTGAGATCTGACCCTATTTGAAAACTACAACCCTCCATGAATAAAACTAGGAGTGTAGTAAGCATTTTAACCCCACAGGTGGACCCCAAGGATGATGCATAATGTATAGTGTATAGTACAAATTATCCATTATGTCATCTTGTGCTCAGCTCCTGCCACGGGAGACAAACATACCAAAAATCTGTGGCAATAATCTACAGGCTGGGCACACGGCAGAGCTCAGCATGGAAGCTGCGGCATGATGTATAAGCTGTGTGAGAGTGATTCAGGGTACAATTATATATCCAGGGACGTGTGGTAAATCCGAAAACACTCCTTCATGCATAACCCTGGTTTCTCGGGCATGTGTCACACTGGTATATAGTTTGTTTTTTTGTGCCCCTTTTTGAGCACACACTGCATCTCTTCTGTGTCCTTCCCTTGCTGGCTGTTTGGGGAACTTCTCCTGGTAAGTGCTTCCCTGGTACAATACGTGATGTGGCCTCGCTTCCATACGTACTAGCACTTCCCCCTTCCTGGTCTCTTAAAAATCAACTGCTTGACTACCACCTCTTAAAAATTCCAGGAAGGTTCCCTTCTGGCCTGCACATCCATGTAGCACATAAGCATTATACAATGTCATCTGCATGATGTGCATGGCCAGCGTCTTATACCACACCCTCGACTTCCGCATGGCGTTATATGGCTGAAGTACCTGGTCCGAATCCACCCCTCCCATGTACCTATTATAATCCAAAATACAGTCCGGCTTGGGAGTTTCTGCACTGGTACCTTGTACAGAGGCACAGGTGGTGGTGTGCCCATGTATTGTTGTTAGTACAAGGATGTCCCTCTTGTCCTTGTACCTAACACACAATACTGAGTCGCTGCCTAGTCCTCGGCTCTCGTGCCTTCTGCGTTTTTCCACTAGGAGCGACTTCGGGAGACCTCTCTGATTCCTTGTAACAGTACCGCATGCCACAGTTTGTCTGGAAACGAAGGCACTTGAACAGGATAACACTGGAATAAAAATTGTCCAGGTAGAGGTGGTAACCCTGGTCCAGTAGTGGATGCACTAAATCCCATACTACTTTTCCAGCAATTCCCAGAAAGGGCAAGCATTCTGTGGGCACTATTTTGGAGTCCTTTCCGTCCTATTTCCTGAACTTATAAGTGTACTCTGATGCACTCTCACACAGCTTATACATCTTCATGCCATACCTTGCCCTCTTATTGGGCAGGTACTAGCGGGATTGAAGTGTCCCTTTGAAATGTACCAGGGACTAGTCTATTGATAAATGCCTCTCTGGAGTATACACTTCCATAAATCGGCACTCATAGTCTAATATTGGCCGTATATTATATAATCTATCATATGGGGTTTATCTCTGGGTGGGCACTGTTAATTGTCGGCAAAATGCATAAACTTATGGATGGCTTCAAAGTGCATCCTTCTCATCGCCATGCGGAACATTGCGGTGTCGTACAGTATGTCTGTGATCCAATAGTCCCTGATTGTGGGCTTCTTTACTAGTCTCATAAGAAGCACTATGCCCCAAAACTTCTCTATCTGTACTAACAGGGGTCCACCGGTGGGGTTGTGCATAAAAAGAAGTGGGATTTTGGGACATATATTGTTCAGCGTAGATATTTGGTCTGGGATAGAATCAGACTAATTAGGTCCTCACTAAAAAATGAACTTAAAAAATTCCACTGGTCCGAGCCCTGCCATGTCTCTTTGTATCCCAGGACTGGCCATAAAATCATAGGACCCTAGGGGTCACCCAGGTGGGGTAAGAAGTCCCGGGCACCCCAGCTGAAGTCCCGGGCACCCCAGCTGAAGTCCCGGGCACCCCAGCAGAAGTAGTTTCCAGTGGTGGCCATCTTGCTGATAACTCCTCCTTCTTTATAAAGCCCATAACTTTTTGTAAATCATAAAATCAATCTATTTATGTTCCATATTGTGACTAATGACATTGAGTTTTGTGATATTCATTTAGTTATAACATTATGGGCATTTGTATAAGATTTTTATATTTCTGGAATACCCCTTTAACCAATTTTATTCAGTTTGTACTTTGGCGTTAGCACTGATGATTCTGTGCTCGACTTGCATATTTAGTAACATTTGGTAGTGCTGCTGACCAAATCTATTGTATGATAAATTTTTTTACTAGAATTTCCTTGGCTGGCCAAGACATTTTTTCAAGGTTTGGCTACATTCACACGACCGTATGAAAACGGCCGCAATCGACCCGCACCGTAACATTTTTTTATGTTTTATATATGGCCACATGCCTTTCTATGGACAATACGGCAAACCATTCATATTGCCATTGTATGTTGTTAAAAAAATATAGAGCATGTCATATTTTCTCCCGGATTTCGGTGCCGTACACCCAATAGAAGTATATGGAAATGTATAAATACAGGTTAAATATGTGCTGTATGTGCACCGTATGCTGCTGTATATACGTGCAGTATCCAGGGAACTGCACCTTCCAGGGAACTGGAAAGAAACAAAGGGAACTAAAGAAACAAAGTGTAAGGCAAATTGTTCATGAGCAAACAGTCCTGCCACTCCAGGTAGTCCTTGGAGAGTGTTGTCCAGGAGGATAGATGAAGCACCATCGTGGATCTGAACGAAGTTGTGAAGAGTAACGTAGGATTGCACTATCTTCTTAACGTTGTCCGGGTCCATCTGAATAGAGCTATGAAGAAACCACCACTTGCAGCTAAGAATCTCAAAGGAAAACACCACATACTGTCTCGCACGGGTGCGCCAGTAATTGAAAATACACCTCTGTTCATCCAAACCACACCGAGTGAATGGCCGCAACACATGACAGGAAAGTCCAAAGCCTTCATCAGCGACGATCACAAATGGTGCAGTAGGTCCAGTAGTTCCAAGTAGGCATCTAGGCTCTGGCAGGATGAGCTGGTTGGAGCAATGCCATTCACCATTCTGGAAGCCCTGAAGACCACTGCTTCCGCAGAACTTCCATGGCCCCAACTCCCTTTATTGTCAGCCAAAGCCAACAAGACAACAGAAAAATGTTGTTTATAATTGAAGAATTGGGGCCCTGAGTGAGCCAGCTTCTTCACACGTATGTCCTGGAAAACATCAGATATCCGGATACAGTCTTCCGCAGTCGGCTTCCATATCACCATTTGTTTGCACAATAAACAAAATGGTGGAAACACCCGGCAGAAACTCATAATGCAGCGATGCAAACAAATTCCTTGTGGCAAGAAACCTAAAAAAAAATTATAGAAAAAAATGATTATTTAAAAAGACATTACTACTTGAAATTATAAAATGTATATACTTGTAAAAAAACATACTGCAGTGTCACGGTGAGCTGTTCCTCAGGTGTGACTGACTGCCTCATGTTGGTATCCTGTAACCGGAGCCCCGATTGCAGGTCCCCCAAATGGTGGTCAAACGAGATCACAGTCATCCAAGCGTAGTTGTGAAACTTGTTCGGATGCTGCCGCAGGTCAACGTAGAAGTTCCTGAAATTACCCCTCCTAGGCTACTCAGCGACAATGGGATTCACCCAAAGGGCATATCACCTTTGGAGAAGCGTCACAAGGGCCCAGTCCAGGAGCAGATCATCTGTAGGATTGTACGACATCGCAAGAGCTACTAAGCTCGCTCTCAGAAAGGACAAAATGTAGTCTGGGTCGGACAGGTCACCAAATTTGGGGTTGAGAAAGCTTTTGTCATCATTTGTCATCCCACCGTATTTTATACGGATACGATGACATACGGTTGAAAACAGGCATGAATGTATATGCGGGCACATATGGCACGTAAATACGGGACTGGAGGAAACATATGTTCGTGTGAATGTAGCCTTTGTGTATTGACTATAGCCTAGTCTGTTGCATTGTCATTTTGTGTAGGTGTGCAGAATCAAAAATGGGTCAATGGAGTTTTAAGCTCGCAACCCTTGTCAAGTCCCTACACTAAACTAACAAAAACAAGAACATTTTAAAAAACGCTAATCTAGATAGTCCAGAACCTCAACGTCCACTAATAGCATTCATCTTCCACGGAACTGCACCCTCTAAAGAAACAAAGTATAAGGCAAACTGTTCACGAACAAACAGTCCTGCCGCTCCAGGTCGTCCTTGGAGAGTGTTGTCCAGGGGGATAGACAAAGATAGATGAAGCACCATCGTAAATACGAGACTGGAGAAATCATATGTTCATGTGGATGTAGCCCTTGTGTATTGACTGTGGCCTGGTCTGTTTCATTTTGTGTAGGTGTGCAGATTGTACGGTTGCACGATGCATCGAAATCTTGGTACTCATAGGAAACTTTCAAAGCCAGAATGGTTCAATACCAGGTTTCTGTTACCTGTGGTACTGAATGACTTCCACAGACTCCTTGTATCTGTCTTCAGAGGAGACATTGGGCAGGGAATACTTTGTGTAGATGTGTCGGGTTACTGACAGAGCAGGGACACCTTCATCAGGGTAACATCACTTTCTGTCCTTATATGGTTTCTCTACATATATGGTGTCTCTTTATGTAACTAAGAGCTTCACTGTTACACTGTAACACAGGTTGCAAGCACTGGTATATAAAGATGGATTTTCTCAGAGATTATTATTACTTGTATGATGATTGTTAGATTATTATTATGGAGATTATAATATTTTAAGCATATATTACAGTTAAATTAAACAAATAAAAATGTATAAGACAAAAAATAGTGCTCATTCACACAGGCGTGTATGCTGCTTATCTGCAAAAAAAATGTGGACCTGATGTCTGTTATATTGTATCCGTACGTCATCTGTTTTTTTTCCTTTTTGCGAAATAATTTGATGGGTTTCTAATCTACTTCTTGCCCTGCCCAGTTGGTTGCCTAGCAACATTTGAAGAAAAACACTCTGCATACGGATCTGCATAATGGATGCATGTGTCATCCATTTTTTGTGAATCCATTTACATCTATGGATGTACGTGGTCTGCATGAGAGACAGAATAATGCATGCTGCTAATTTTTTCTCACTTTCTGCATATGCGTGAAAAAAACGGACATGTGCAACCGTAGCAGAATTATTGATTTGTTTCCCAGGCCTCGGTCAACGATTGCATGCCTTTCCCTCAAAAACCATATGCAATCGGGAAAAGGCATCTGACACTTGTTTTAATTTCCCTTGCATTCTGGAGACTGCTTTGCAACATTTTTTTGCAAAAAAATGAAGAGAGTGATTCTAAGAGTGATGCCACAAGTCACATTTTTGGAACATGCATTTTCAGCCCGTTTTTAAAACGCACATGTTTTTTTAAAACGCATCCATTTTTGACTGTTTATCATGCATTTGGCTACTTTGTACTTTTTATCTTAATAGATACAGGTTCAAAGTAGCCAAATGCATGGTAAACAGTCAAAAATGGATGCATTTTTAAAAACTTGTGCGTTTTAAAAACGCATTAGTTAACACTTTCTTAACATTAATTAACTTTGCAGTTACAGAGCTGTGTGAGGGCTTATTTTCTGTGTAACAAATTGCACTTCATAGTGACGGTACTTATTTTTCCATGCCAAGCACTGGGAAGCGGGAAAAAAATTCCAAATGCAGTGAAAATGGTGATAAAACGCAGTTGCTCCATTGCTTGTTTGCTTGGATTTTTCGACTTTCACTGTGCAACTCCAATGACCTGTCTACTTTATTCTTTGAGTTGGTACGATTTTGGGGATACCAAATTTTACCAGGTTTTAAAACGTTTTCATAAATTTACAAAAATGAAAATCTGTACAAAAAATTTTGGGGGGATTTTCTGGCTTGGCCCTTGAGCTCTCGCCATGTACCCGCTACCGACACGCACCGTATTATTACGGCACATGTCGTTAAGGGGCTAATTTCATGCAGCTGCATCTCTTAGGGTGATGTCACAAATGGCATTTTTAGGCCGTTTTCGGGCTGTTTTTAGTTATTCTGTTTTCAGATTGTAAAAAAGCATGCGCTAAAAACGCATCCGGTTTTTAAAAATGCATGCGCTTTTGTCCAGTTTTCCGAATTTGCGCAATTAAAAATGGACAAAACACATGCGGTTTTAAAAACATGCATTTTTTACGCTCTGAAAACGCAGTAACTAAAAACGGCCCAAAAACAGCCTAAAAACGCCATGTGTGACATCACCCTTAGAATTTGTAGAAATGCAGTCATCTCCCCCCTGCTGTTTTTGCATGTAATCATGCGTTTCAAAATGCAGACCATAAACACATGCATTTTCAAAAACTAAACCGCGTTGAAAAACACAATAAAAATGCACATCAAAAAACGCAGGGGAGAAAACGCCAAGTTAAGACACTTTATCCAAAAATCTATTGAAAAAGACAATATGCAAATATCATGAAAGTTTTAAGAATGCAAAAATCATAACAAAAACTCCACACGTCTCAGGGGCCTGAGGGCGCGTTCGCACTTTGCACTTTGGTTGCATTTTCATTAAGTTTTAAAACGCATTACAACAGCTGAGATGAGGGGACTTGCCTAATTGCATTACTGTTAACATTTCAGTTTACAAAATGCATTTTAAACGCGATGTTAACGCATGCGCTAACAATGCATTAACAAATGTAAACAGTAATGTAATTAGGCAAATCACCTCTCCTCAGCTGTTGTAATGCATTTCAAACGCAATGAAAACGCAGGACAAAACACAACGTGTGAATGCGCCCTGAGGGTGTCACGGGCCAGGAATGGAGTAAAGGTAGTAGGAGGAGCAGCATCTTTCAATTATTTATCATAACCCAATATCATCCACACCTACTTTTTGCTTCAAAAACTGCATCTGAAAAACTGAACGTATGGCGGTGACGTGGCATTTTAAGGCCGTTTTCAAGTAGCATTTTCAGATCAAAAACGCATGCGTTTTTGACAGGTTTGACCAATTATCTTAATTTAAACTGGTCAAAAACGCATGCGTTTTTTTCCAATCTGAAAACGCACTACTAAAAACGGCCCAAAAATGGCCTAATTTGAACGGGTTTTTGGCTTGTTTTTGAAAAACGCATGAGTTTTTGACAGGTTTGACCAATTATTTTAATGAGGATATATTTGGAAAATGGACAAAACAGTCAAAAAATGGATGCGTTTTTAAACAGACTGCTTTAAAAAACGCATTATCTTAATTTCTAGAAGTGTAGGCAGCTTTGACACAGATTAAAGCCAGCCAAAGGCTTTAATCACATGGCGTTTTTGGTCACATGGCGTTTTTTGGTCACATGGCGTTTTTGGTCAGTTTTTAAGCATGCTTTTTTAACACTCGTCAGGTTTTTACCGTTTATTATGCTTACAACTTGTTAATCTATTAAGATAATCGGGAAAAACTGTCAAAATATGTCAAAAAATGTATGCGTTTTAAACTGACTGAAAATGCATGCTTTAAAACCCTCAGGCCGGTTTCCCACATGCCATTTTCATAGCGTTTTTAAACACATCTAAAACATAAGTAGGAGGGGGTTTGGCCAAAACGCATATGCCTTTGCAATGAAACACAGGCGTTTCATTGGAAACGCGCGCATTTCAGGCAGACCCCCCTCCCACTTGCATTTTGGATGCGTTTAAAAACGTGACAAAACCGGCAGGTGGAAACCGGCCTCAGTGTGATGATGTTATTATGTGTTAACAATACGTTAACAAAATGCTAACAAAACGCATTTACTGAAATGCATGCTTAAAAAGGGACTAAAAATGCCATGTGTGGCATCACCCTAATAAGAGTTGCGTCAAACGTGGCGTGAACCTGTTTTTAGTCATGCTTTTTTAGTCACATGCCAGGTGCGGGTGCATGGAGCACCGAACAGCACCAAACAGGGGTGTTTTCCCGCCGACCATTGCCGGCGACTTAAAAAAGATGGCGGCCCATGGGCGTGACGTCATCAGGGAACGGCGATCCGTCGCCATGACAGCCTCGGGTCTTCCGTAGACCTGAGGCTGCCAGGTGTTAACCATTTCATTACAATGTGCTATTAGCACATTTTAATGAATGAGGAGGAAAATCCCCATATAGTGCCATAGTTTAGTATGGCACAGTATATGGTAGGATCGATCAGACTCGGGGTCAAAGGACCCTAGGAAGTCTGAAAAAAAATAGTAAAAATTAAAATTAAAAAAAGTAAAAAAAATTATAATAAAAAAACATAAAAATTCAAATCACCCCCCTTTCCCTAGAACTGATACAAATATAAATAAACAGTAAAAATCATAAACACATTAGGAATCGACGCGTCTGAAAATGCCCAATCTATCAAAATATAATAATAGTTTTTCACTGCGTTTAACCCCGTAACGGAAAATAGTCTCCAAGGTCGAAAATGCCACTTTTCTTGCCATTTAAAAAAAAAAAAAATTCTATAAAAATTGATCAAAAGGTTGTAGAGTCCTAAAAATGCGAATGCTAATCAAAAGTTGCAAAAAAACAACACCTCCCAAAGGTCTGTATACCAAAGTCTAAAAAAGTTATTAGTGCCAGAAGATGGCAAAATCCCAAAAGATTTTTTATACAGGGGGTTTTAATTTTTGTAAATTTCTGAAAACATTGTTAAACCTATACAAATTTGATATCCCCGTAATCATACTAGACCAAAAGAATAAAGTAGACATGTCATTTGGGGCGAACAGTGAAATCCGTAAAATCCAAGCCCACAAGAATACGGTGCAAATGCGTTTTGTCACCAATTTCATTGCTTTTGGAATTTTTTTCCCAGTACACGGCATGGAAAATTAAATACCACCATTTTCAAGTGTAATTTTTGCACAGAAAATAAGCCATAACACAGCTCTGTACATGGAAAAATGGTATAGACAATTAAAGGTGGGAAGTGAAAAATGAAAAGGCAAAAACGCAAAAGGGCATCGGCGGGATGGGGTTAAAAATGCATGCATTTTAAAAAAGGCATGCGGTAAGCGTAAGTGTTAACTGCTGTTTAATTAGGCAAATCTCTCTTCAGCTGTTGCAATGCGTTTTTAAACGCGATGTGTGACTGCACCCTTAATCTGTTTCACAGCCGCCTGCACTTCTAGAACTGAGGATAAACGGGTTCAAAGCAGCCAAACGCATGGTAAAGCATCAAAAACGCATGCTTTAAAGCCCTAAGGGTGAAGACACACATGGCGTTTTTGGGCCGTTTTTACTAAGTGCGTTTTCAGATCGTTAACGCATGCGTTAAAAAACGCATCCGTTTTTTAAAAACGCATGCATTTTTGGCCATTTTTCCAAAATTGCGCAATGAAAAATGGACAAAAACGCATGCGTTTTTAAAAACGGATGCGTTTTTAGCCATGTTTACGAATCTGAAACACACTTAGTAAAAACGGCCCAAAAACGCCATGTGTGTCTTCACCCGAAGGGTGATGCCACACTTGGCATTTTTAGTCCATTTTAAAGCATCCGTTTTTGACCATTTTTGTCAATTTTTCCCAATTATCTTAATAGATAAACAGGTTGTAAGCAGCCAAACGCATGGTAAATGGTCAAAATCTGGACAAAAACTGATATGTTTTCAAAAACCGATACGTTTTCAAACGGACTGAAAATGCATGCTTGCCATGTGTTTGGTCACACCAAGGGCGCATTCACACGTTGCCTTTTGGCCTGCGTTTTCAATGTGTTTGAAACGCATTACAACAACTGAGGAGAGGGGATTTGCCTAATTACAATTATTTGCCTAATTAATAATTATTAATGTATTAGGCAAATCACCTCCCCTCAGGTATTGTAATGCGTTTCAAACGCAATGAAAATGCAGGCCAAAACGCAATGTGTGAACGCGCCCTAAGAGTTGTGCCACACGTTCCCATTTTGTAACAGAATCAAAGCACACTGGGGCGGCATGCGGACAATCTCATGCATGTGTATTAATTGATCCCGGGTAGATGGTGCGCTCAGGTGCTGGCCTATGATAATGTTCTCGCCTCTCCGTGTTGATGTACCCGTCGGAAAGCACGGCCACCCTGCAAAACTAATTTCACAGGTTATTTAAAAAGTATCCAAACCGAAAACACATAGGGGGACATATACTTTGGTGTTTCCGCCAGTTTTGTGGTGCTTTCACCGCATCTTCTGCTCTCCTACCTATTTATTAGCTGTCGGGGACAGAAAAAATGACTTTTTCTGCCTGCTCCGACTCTTCTTTGAAAAGGGGCATGGCTTTGGCTGAGTGGAAACTCAGACATAATTAATATGTGCCGCAGCCATTTTTGGACGCTGTAAACTGGCGTAAAGTAGACCAAAAGAAATTTGGTTTAGCAGGGACACAAAACAGTTGCCTGTTCTCTAACTGTTGGACACATTTCTGGTTCTCGGGACAGATTTGGTCCCAGGGACAGAAAATGGTCTTGGCGCCAGAAATTTATCTGCACAGCTACACAATATTAAATGTGTGTCTTCTTACCGAGAGCAGGTCGGTAACAAAGCCAATGCAGACACCGACACTTTATGTAAATGTCCCCCATAGAGTTTTATGGTCCACAAAATCAACTTTTATTTACACAATTCCATAAAAAATGTATATAACCAATATTACATAAAAACAAGTCAAGATTAGGACTCCAAATAGCTATATTTCCATCAGACTAAGGGTATATCTAGGAGAATATTTTTAATTATAAGTGCACAGTGCATGTAAACATTATGAATAGAGATGAGCGAACATACTCGTCCGAGCTTGATTAGCGTACTCGAAACTGCTCGTTGCTCGGACGAATACTTCGCCCGCTCGAGAAAATGGCATCTCCCGCCATTTTGCTTTTTGGCGGCCAGAAACAGAGCCAATCACAAGCCAGGAGACTCTGCACTCCACCCAGCATGACGTGGTACCCTTACACGTCGATAGCAGTGGTTGGCTGGCCAGATCAGGTGACCCTGGAATAGACTAGCCCCTGCCTGCGCTGCTCGGATCATTCTGTGTCTGGATGCCGCTAGGGAGAGAGCTGCTGCTGGTCAGGGAAAGCGTTAGGCAGGAGTGATTCTACAAGAACCCAACAGCCCTTCTTAGGGCTACAATAACGTTATACTTTTTTTTTTTTATTTGCAGCTAGTACCATATTGTGAGGAATTTGCAGGGGGACTTGCTACCGTTGTGTAGTGACTTAGTGTCTTAGTGACACACATATCCACCTCAAACACCAAAGTGGGACAATTTATTAGGGGTTTGATTTCAATTAGGCACAGTCTGCCAGTTTCTTTTTATTTTACGTTTATTTTTTCATAACTCAGCGTCATCTCATCTGGCATAGCAGTGTGCTTTCATACTTGGCTAGAAAATAGCCATAGGAGAATCCAAACGGCTTACTTGGGCCTACAATAGCGTTATATATTTTATTTCTGGTTGATCTGCTGGTGGCTGGCCTTGCTGTAGTGCATCTACTACCATATTGTGAGGAATTTGCAGTGAGACTAGAGAAGTCTGGTGCCTGTTGGTTGCTGGATAACAGATGGGAGGACGACACAGGACGGGTTAGTAGAAGAGTTAAAACTTCATGCAGTTAATGAGTGTTATAGGCTTGCCTAAAGAAATGGGATTTAAGAGCACGTTTGAAACTTTGGAGGTTAGGTATTAGTCTGATAGTCCGGGGCAGAGCATTCCATAGAATTGGTGCAGCTCTAGAGAAGTCTTGGAGACGCGAGTGGGAGGTCCGCACTAGGGTAGAGGTTAATCTAAGATCACTGGCGGATCTAAGAGCACGGGTTGGGCGATAGACTGAGATAAGAGAGGAGAGGTAGGGGGGTGCAGCATTATACAGAGCTTTATGGATGAGGGTTATTATTATTTTAAACTGTATTCGAAAGGAGACTGGCAGCCAGTGCAGCGACTGGCATGAACTGTAAGCATACATGGTCCCCTTATCAAACGAGCTGTGTCAGGCAGAATTT